>JAJOZX010002333.1:0-537500 GCA_023014485.1 Bathynomus jamesi | reverse complement strand
GTAGGACTCGGGAGGCGGCAGATGCGAAGGTAACACTTCGCCATGAGAAGGCCCCGGCGAAGGGCAGGGGGGGTGTCCGCAGTCCACCTGAAGACTAGCGACAGGGGACGAGCGGAAGGCACCCGACGCCAGGCGAAGGCCACGGTGGAGAAGAGGATCCAGCATACGGAGTGCCGGAGAGGAGGCGGAACTGTAGACCACACAGCCGTAGTCGACGGGATTGCACCAGGGAGGTGTACAGGCGCAGCAGAGTACGCCTGTCCGCCCCCCAGGTCGTGTGGGACAGATGACCAAAAGGGAGAGGGTGCGGCGAGATGTTGCCGCAACCGCCTAAGGTGTGGAACCCAACCGAAAAATCCGTCGAGGGTCATACCCAGGAATCTAACGGATGGGACGAGGGGAAGAGGAGTGCCGGCAAGGGTAAGGCGAAGGTATGCGACAGACGGAGGCGCCGAGGACGGAAAAGCATACTGGAAGACTTAGAGGGTGAGAAAGCATAGCCAACCGAGGACGCCCAGCGAACCACCGCATTGATGGCTAGCTGGAGCGACGTTCAGCCAAAGACGGGAGGCGGCCAGAGCAATAGATAGCCAGGTCATCGGCATAGAGGGAGCTACGAACGGAAGTAGGCAGGACCGTAGCGACTGTGTTCATCACTAGTGAGAAACACAGGACGCTAAGGACACTACCCTGAGGGACACCCTCCTCCAACGGAAAGCGGTCAGAGAGGGCAGAACCGATGCGGACGCGGAAAGAACGGGCGGACAAGAAGTTATAAATAAAGGAAGGGAGAAAGCCTACGAAACCCAGGGAGCGTAAGCAGTCAAGACCGCGCTCCGCCGGTAGTATCGTAGGCCTTCTGGAGGTCGAAAAAGACGGCGAGTACAAATGACGCCGGGAGAAAGCCTCCTGCACGTCGTGGTAAGGAGAGGAGGGGGTCGGTGGTAGACCGGAAGCGCCGGAAACCAGCCTGGGTAGCAGGGTATTGGTCACTCGCCTCCAAGTAAGGGACAGCCGCGAGGCGACCATCGCCTCCATACCTTGCAGGCGCAGCATGTCAGGGAAATGGGGCGATAGTTCGACGGGAGTGAGGGGTCTTTATCGGGCTTCGGGATGGGGACGACGATGGACTCACGCCACCGGTCCGGGAATGAACCCTCCAACCAAATCCGGTTATAGAGGTCCAGTAGAAAGCTGAGAGCAGAGGGTGGAGATGCCGTAAAAGTCATAGGGGATATTATCGGGGCCGGGGCGGAGGAGCGTCGGGGGCGGAGGGCCTCCCGAAGCTCCGTCATGTGGAAGAGGTGATTATAGGGGTCATTCCTATGAGGTGGAAATCCGGTGGGTCGCGGCGGGAATGGGGGGAATCGGAACTGGAGATGGCTGCAAGTGCGCCGCGAGTGCGTTCGCGACGGCCTCCGGATCGGAGACGAACTCGTCGTCCCCGACCCGAAGCACCGGGGGTCGAGGGGGGACACGGGTCCCCTCAAAGCTACGCACCTTGCGCCAAACAGTCGAGGGGGCAGTCGAGGAGGAGAGCCCGGACACGTAACTCCGCCAGGAGGTACGCCGGGCCAGTTTCAGGACCCGACGGGCCACTGCCTTCAGGCGCTGAAACTCTATCTTGTGCTCCAGCTGACGGGTCCGGTAGAAAGCGCGGCCGGCATGGGAGCACTCTGGGGTCCACCATGGGACGCTTCGCGGCCTGGGGGAGCCAGAGGTACGGGGGATGCAACTGGCGGCAGCCGAGAGGATCTTACTCTCGAGGAAGGCGAGGGCCTCACTGACGGAGGGAAAGGCAGGAATTGATGGCGAGATCGCCGTGCCCCTCGCGTATGAGGCCCAGTCTGCTCGGGCGAACAGCCAGCGCGGGCGGACAGAGGTGGGGGGGGAGACGGGTCGGGGTAAGACACACTGGGAAATGGTCACTGCCGGAAGAATCCGGCAGGACCTCCCAGGTGAACTCCTCACGATTTCGAGGGAACCCCGATACAGGTGAAACAGAAAGGGCGGGGAAGCTGAGAATTAGGTCACGGAGAGAATCGGGTGGAGGGCGTACGTTAGGGGAGAGGTAAAGAGAGCAGACCGTGAGCTGGCGCCCCAAGAAAGGCGCACGGCCACAGCTTGCAGGACTGTACGGAGCGGGAGGGGGCGGAAAGGGACGGAGCGGTGCACGAAAACCGCGCGCCCCCCCTCCCCGCCCCATCGAGAGGCGGGGAAGGAAGCCCGCAGTAACCGGACACTCGAGGGAGGGAACGGGATCCCAGAATCGTCTCCTGAAGGCAGAAACACGCCGGACACCTGGAGGCCAGGAGAGAGGAGAGACTCTCGAGGCCTACCAGGAGCCCGCGGATGTTCCACTGCAGGAGCGAGGTATAGGGAGGGGTAGGAAAGGTCAGCGTAAAGGATGGTTATGGGGTGGGTGGGCCGATCGGGCTGCCCGAGATTAAAGGGGGAATCGGAAAGCCCGGAGTTCAGCGAGGGACGCCGAACGAGGGCGAAGGCGAGGGTCACCCCGACGAGGGGGCGATGTGGAACCAGACGCCGGCAAGTCCTCCAGAGAGGAGTCTCCCGGACGTCCGGGGGAGAGCGATGCAGAGAAGGGGATGTGAGAGGTATCCAGAATGCCCCTCCCTTCACCGGAGGTGCGGGGGAGGCAGGACTACGAGGGGGAGTGGAAAATAATACCTCACCCAGAGGCATTGGCAGGTCGAGGAGAGAGATGGGGCGGGTCAAGCGCGGGGGCGTGCACGTCCCACCACGCCGACCAGGCGGGCGAGTTCCCCCTCCAGTGGGTCCATCGACCGGGCCGGAGAGGGGTGTATCTCAGCCCCACCACGAGGGCCGTCGGGGACCCCAGGGGGGAGCGTGCATAACGGTTGCGCAGTGGGGACGGTGAGGACACCGGGGCGGTAGGGCGAAGGGGGCGTTTGTGTTTAGGAGAGGAAGGTGATGCGAGGCTTATGGCTTCGAACCTTTCGGGGTCACCACTGGCGCGGCGCTTGCGGCCCCTACCCTCCGTCGTGCGGCCCGCATGGGTGACGGCGGGTCACGATCCGGAATGGGGGTGGCCGAAGGCGCCGGTGGAGAGGGCGTAGAAGGGGCAGGGGGGGTTGCGGACGAAGCATCGGCGTTCGCGGAGGGAGCACGTGGGGACGCGCTGGTGTACGGGGAGCCGCGGTAGGAGTCCGCTGGGCGGCAGAGGATGGACTGGGAGTAGCGGACACGGTGGGTGGAGGCGCGTTGGGAACCGCCGGTGAGGACGGGGTCCGGGAACGGAGAGCCTCGGCGTACGAGGCACCACGCCGGGCCTCGCCGCCACGCAACCGGTCCCGCGCCTCCCGAGCGCTGAGAAACTCTGATGAACAGAGGGCCCGAACCTCCCTTTCAAAGAGGAAGGACGGGCAAGAGCGGGATGAAGCAGGGTGTGGTCCATGGCAGTTGGTGCAGGAAGGCGGAGCAGTACAGGGCAAGGGTGGGGAGGGCCGCCGCAGCGGACACACAACGGGGCCGGCTGACGGCAGGAGCTGCTCACGTGGCCAAACCTATTACACTGAAAACAGCGCGTAGGATCTGGCACGTATGGTCGTACTGAGAATCGCACGCTCGTCTCTCACCAAAGCCCCAGAATACCGAAACGGGGGGCACCAGTGAGTCGAAAGTGAGGAGCAGGCGAGGAGAAGGGGCAGTTGGGGACGCGATCTGTCGGGAAAGCGGTACACACTCACAACACCCTGGGAGGCGAGGTCAATCTGGAGGTCTTCCACCGGGATGGGTAGAAGACGAGCAGCGTAATTGTGCCCTGGCACTGATTGAGGCGGGGGTGGGGAGTCACCGTGATCCCGCAGCCCAGGACATCGGGGATAGCGAGCAGAGAGGAGGTTTCGGCAGAGGAACGCGACCTTATCAAAATGGAGCCATCCCTCTGAGGCCGAAGGTCAAAACGCGCCGTCCCCGTCTTCCCATGGATCGCTCGAAAGAGACGTTCGTGGTTAGTGGGGAGGGGCTTGGAGGAGGAGGGGCGGAGGACGAGGAACTTGTCCATCGTCCTAAGGCCGAGTGAAGCCGTCTGGCCAAACACCACCGGAACTTCGAGGGGACGAGAAAGGCGGACGGCGACGTCGGGTCCCACGTCCCCCAGGGGCCGAGGGGGCCGGGGGCGATGAGGCCCGACCGGAGTGGGAGGCGACCGGGGCCGCGGGCCTCCCACCTGAGGGCGAAAAAGCAGGTGGGTCCCTATCGGGACGTGGAATATGGGGGGATCCAGGGGTCGGGGGTCCACTGCAGGTCCATCCGCTACTGGCGGGGGTCGGGCAGCGGCGCCACGAGCCTGGGGAAGAGAGGGAGAGGAGGTCGGCAAGAAGAGCAGACGGGGTGGGCGAGGGCTGCCGACTGCCCTTACCAGACCCACGGTCCAAAGAGGTAGTCAGAGGGAGGTCAGATGCACAAGCCGGGTCGTCAACGAGGTCCATTAGAGTTTGTAAGTGTTTCCATAGAAAATTTTTATTGTAGTTTCGCGCCCGGGGCCGCGGGGAACCGATTACCCGGGGCCCAAGGGGACCAAGCGCACGCCGGCGGGGGTGGGTGCCACGTCCCATGCAGGTACCCCCGTTTCAAAAGGGGCCCTTGCAGCGTCGAGTTCCCCCCGCCGGCAGCAAAGACCAAGGCCCCCCAGGGTCCCAGGCCTGGGCACCCTACCAGCCAACTTAGTCCGGCCCCGGCCATGGGGCGAGACCCCCAGCGACCAGCCCCGGCAGCCCACGGGGCGCGCGAAGTGAACAGAGAAAGCAGAAAAAACAGAGGGGGCAAGGAAGAGGGTAAAGAGGGGAAGACAGGAAAGAGGGGGCTGTAGGATAGCAGGGTATGCTAAAAGTCCACTTCGCAACCGGGCGGGGACCCGGCAGGGCCCCAGCCGCGGCTGACCCCCCTCGCCACATGGAGGCAGGAGCCCGCGGGCGATCCACCCCAGAAAGACCGCCCGCGGGGGGGGATATATATATATATATATATACAAACTCAGAATGGTTCCCTGAGAACATTATATGTTAAACACAGACCGTGCATGGAACAAGGAACTCTTCTGGGAAAATTAAATCCACTATAGTCCGAATAAGTAATGGTAAATGACAAATACCATAGTTTTTTTCTTTTCATGATTTTAGCCCGTTGCCCACGTCGGGCTAAAATCATGAAAAAGAAAAAACTATGGTATTTGTCATTTACCATTACTTATTCGGACTATAGTGGATTTAATTTTCCCAGAAGAGTTCCTTGTTCCATGCACGGTCTGTGTTTAACATATATATATATATATATATATATATGGCCTAATGTAAACTTGGGAGCAAGTGTAGTTTATGCCCCCCTGACACAAAAGGGGGGACAAACTACACTAGGTCAAAGTTAGGGAATGTAAACTACACTAGGATCTTTAAGAGATTTTTGAAATGAATCCATCAAATATAAAATATTAAAAATTAATAAAAATATTATGACAACCTAGTCAATCATCTATATATATATATATATATATATTATATATATATATATATATATACACACACACAGTATATACAGTATGTATATAAAATTGGTTAGATTGTTGTAACATTTTTTAGTTTTAATGTTTTATTTGATTAGGTATACACAGATAATGTGGGGGGAATGTAAACTACACTTGCTTCTAAACTTGTCTGCACTGGACATACGATTTTTACTCTGTGTAGAAAGTTTAAATAACTGCTTACCTAGGTCATTTTAGTGGGGGAGTAAGAGACTTACATTTCTTGTTATTTTCCCCACCTCTATCTCACATTTGGCTGTGTGGAATTTACAGGTCATCCATGTAACTATCCAGTCTCTTCTTAAAGGTAGATACTGATGGGGCATCCACCACACTAGCTAGAAGGGAGTTCCATGGGTTTGACACTAATACTGAATCACTTGGCTCTTTGTTGGGTTCTCTAATGCACTGGCTTCTCAATCTTCCACTTGTTTATTCTAGTTGATCCTGTTCTTAACTCAAAAAATTTGTTCCTGTCAACCCCTTCAAATCCATGCAGGATCTTGTCTCAATTAGATCATCATGTAGGTATCTTTGTTCTAAGGTTGTTATTCCTAATCTTTGGCACCTATCTTCATATGACAAATTTTTAAGTCCTGGGATAAGTTTTGTAACTCATTATTGTATATTTTCAAGTTCATTTATGTACCTCCTCAAATAAGCACACCAACTTTGCACTGCATACTCCATTATGGGGTGAACCAGAGAGCAATATAACATCAAGAATAATTCTGCATCCATATTAAGTATAGAATCTGTGGTTAAATTGTTTCTTATGGTAGACTTCAGCAACCTTATGTAGAGGTCAGTTGAATGCCTGGTTTAGGTCAGTTGAATGCCTGGTTTAGGTCAGTTGAATGCCTGGTTTAGGTCAGTTGAATGCCTGGTTTAGGTCAGTTGAATGCCCGGTTTAGGTCATCTGAATGCCCTTGATGATTGGTTGGGTTGTCATGATAGTTTTGTTAGTTTTAATATTGTTTTTGGGTTGAGATTCTGGGGGGGACAGTGCAATAAATAAGTAAAATAACTAGGCCATCTGTGCTCCTATCTCACTGGTTTTCTAAGAAATTAAAATTTGGTCTCCATCTTTTCTAGAAATTAAAATATGGTGGCCACATGTACGTCTGTGCGTCTGCCTGTGGGTGCCCCTGATCAAGGGCATACAGTTGACCTAACTGGCCTTTCAATTGACCTAACCAGGCATTCAATTAACAGGGGGCCATAATTTATTTTTTTTTATTTAGTCACTATTGCAATCTTAGCTTTAAACAATAATGGCTGGTCATCTTGCTGCTCCTAGTGTTATAGTGCATGTAAATGAAATTCTTGACTTATTTTACAGAAATATCATGTTTAAAAACTTGTCAGACTTGCAGTTTATACTTTGCATGTTTTAAATAAACATAACTACGCCATTGTCCTGAATAATAATTTCACCACAGATTCTATATATTTAGGCTGCTTTTGCAGCTACCATTGATACATGTGTAGAAGACTTCAAATCATCTGAGATTAATACTCCTAGATCTTTTTCAATGGTTGTCTTGCTCACTATTTTGTTATTTAATGAGTAATCCACTCTCTGGTTGTTCCTTCCCATGTTATTAAATTTCAGTAGCCATTTTGCACTCCATTCTTCAATGTGCTGCATATCCTCATTCAAGGCTTCAATATCTTCTGGCAATTTGATAACCCTAAAGGTCTCTGCATAATCAGCAGAGTAGGGCTGGGCATTGAAGGTGTTCAACTAGATCATTTATGTAAAACAGAAAAAACACTGGTCCAAGCACTGAACTCTGGGGCACCCCAGACTCAACTGGAAGCCAGTCTGAGTTACTGCCTCTAAGGCTGGGTACACACATGCCAGTCAGCTCGGCTGAGTATTCACCCGATACTGGCATGTGTGAACATATTTGGTGAGTACTGGTGCTAGTCAGCTGGCAAGGGAAGTCTACTTGGACAGTGTTCAACTTTTTATGCGAGTCAGTAGATGAGTGGAAACATTTATTGGGTTAAGGTCCCAATTAAACCTTATTCTTATTATTTCTTATGGGTTTTAGGTCCCTGTTTTATGTGATTCACATAAAGTGATGAGTTATTGGTCCCCATTATGCTCTGATAATGAGGAGTTGTGCAACATTATTTTGTTTAATTGATCTTTTTATTTAATTGTGGGATGTCAACAGCAAATCAAAGATGTGGTAGGCCTGTGTGCCCATTATACAAGTTCTTTTAATAAGGCATTTGAGGCTCCCTGTGTATCATGTCTACTAATCCAGTTTCATACCCAAAGCCTCTTCTTATGTCTATTCCTCAGGACCTTCATTAATTCGGTTCTTAAAAATGTCTTTTATTACTATTGCTGCATTAAATAATATGGTACCTTACATTTTGCTTGCTTCGTAATGCCCATCTTTCCACAAACTCTCAAGAGCACTAATGAGCTTGCCAGCACTAGGCTACTAGCAAAGTGTAAACAAAGAAAGCACACAAATTCACACATTTCCTTTGGTTGGAAAGGAAACTGTCTATACACTGTAATAAATTATAGTGGCTAGACTGCCCTCACCCACTGCATTCAACTTCATTAATAGTCTTCTATGTGGGACAGTATCAAGTGCTTTCTTACAATTTAAGTAAATTACGTCCCCTGAGTACTTCTCATCCACTGCTTTGGTGATATCCTTAAGATATTCCAATATGTTTAAGGTACCCTACTTCCCATTCTAAAACCATGTTGTTCCTCTATGATGATGTTTCTCAGTGCATGGTCCACTATGGCATCTCTAATTAGTGATTCATAAACTTTACAAACTATACTAGTTAGTTATACTTGATGGTAATTCAGAGCTTCTGATTTTGATCCCTCCTGAAAGATAAGAGAAATATTGGCCTACTTCCAGTCTCCTGGGACCTCTCCTGTTTGCAGTGACTTTTTAATAATAAAAAAAAGTGTTCCTGCCAGTGACTTGCTACATTCCTTCAATAATCTAGGTGTTATTTCATCTGGTCCAGTTACCTTGTTTACATTGAGGGCATTGAACTTTTTTCACTATTTCTTCTGTTACCAGAATATCTTCCAGTACCTCACCATTGTAATTATAGTACAAGTGGTTGCATTCACTAAATTTGCTGTTTCCTTCTCATCCTTCGTGAGTGTCCCATCTTCCTTCTTACTCTCAATATACTTTCCTTAATTTTAGTTTTACTTCTAATATATACCCAAAAATTTAACTGCATGGAATGTAGTGATATAATCGCTAAATTGTACAGTATATGCAACTACTTGTATCATGCATATCCCTGAATAATATGCACATGAAAGAGATAGATCAATATGTTTTGATTATTCATATATTACTCAAATTATATTGACAGTCATTAGATCCTTAAAAAAAAATCTAAAACTAATTTAGTTTTAGTTGAAAAAAAACTAAAATAACATAAATCACATTTAACCCAAATACAAATAAGAGAGTGATTTTACAAAATCACCTATAGTATATATACACTATGATGTGAAATCAAGCAGTTGATTATATCTGCCAATTTCATCAATACTTACAGCTGCAGATAGTAAACATAATCCAAAAAAGTTTTTTGAATATGTCAATAATCGTAAGCCAATAAAAGATAATATAGGCCCTCTAGTGGATGTTAATGGCGCTTTGGCCTCTGATGCTCAGGTGATGGCGAGTATTTTCAATAACTTTTTTGTGACAGTTTTTACCGTAGAAGATGTAAATAATTTTCCCGACATGGACAATATTGTTCCATTTAGTAGCGAGACTATTTTGGATGAAATAACTGTTTACGAGAGTGAGATTGCACATTATATCGATAGGCTAAAAGTTAGCAAGGTTCAAGGCCCTGACGTTTTTTATCCCAGACATTTAAAAGATTTGAAAGATGTTATCATAGGCCCCTTAACAAAGATTTTTAATCACTCAAAATGGGGATTATTCCTGAAGACTTCAAATTAGCTAATGTCACACCTATTTTTAAAAAAGGCGACTGCACAGTAGCTAGCAATTATAGGCCCATTAGCTTAATGTCAATTGTCGGTAAACTTTTGGAATCCGTAGTTAGGGATCGTATCATCGATCACTTAGAAAGTAGAGATTTGATTAATAGTAGTCAGCATGCGTTTTGATGCCATAGATCTTGTTTAACTAATTTGTTAGAATTTTATAATGAAATAGTGTGCGAATACAATAGGCATAGAGTGGCTGATGTTACTTATTTAGATTTTAAAAAAAGCATTTGATACAGTTCCGCATAGAAGATTAATTGCGAAGGTTAAAGCGCACGGTATACACGGTCAGGTAGCTAACTGGTTAGAGGAATGGCTTTGTGCTAGGAGACAGAAGGTCATTGTTAATGGTAGTGAATTGGGGTGGTTGGATGTAGGTAGCGGTGTCCCACAGGGTTCAGTGTTAGCCCATTGCTATTCGTAATTTACATTAATGACATAGATGTAGGATTGACTAGTAATGTGTCAAAATTTGCAGATGATACTAAAAGAGGTGGTAAGGTTGTTAACGAGGATGATAGAAATAGGCTCCAAGATGATGTAAATGGGATTATGGAGTGGATGGATAAGTGGCAGATGCAATTTAATGTAGACAAATGTAAAGTTTTGCATATAGGTTCTCGTAACAATAATTACACATACACGATGAATGGTAGAGAGTTAGCGAGTGTTGACGAGGAAGTAGATTTAGGTGGTGTATGTGTATCTAAAGATTTAAAGGTTAGGAACCAGTGCCTGGAGTCTTGCGCAAAAGTTAATAGGATGTTAGGCTTCATAGCGTGTAATTTCGAATTTAAATTGAAGGATATTTTATTGCCCCTTTACAAGTCCCTAGTCAGGCCTCATTTAGAATATGCTGTTCAGTTTTGGTGCCCATATTTGCATGAGGATATTGATAGGTTAGAAAGGGTTCAGCATCGTGCCATGAAACTAATTCTGTCATTGCGCAACAAGCCTTATGAAGATAGGTTTAAAGTGTTAGACTTGCATTCACTCAAAACTAGGAGATTAAGGGGGGAGCTTATTGAAGTTTTCAAAATCGTTAATAACATCGATAACATAAATTTTGACACTGTTCACTTTCGATAATAGCAATACTCGTAATAATGGATTTAAGTTGCATGGCAGATGTTTCATTACTAATATTGCTAAAAACTTCTTTACGTTTAAATTAATTGATAAATGGAATAATCTTCCTGTGTTAGTCGTTAACTCTACCAGCGTTAATATGTTTTAAGAACTGTTTAGATAGGCATTTTAAAAATATTAATGTTGTTTAAAATAAAAAAACAATTAGTAACAGGAGCTCTTGGGGTGGTGGTTGAGGATGAGTCTGTTGATGATTAATGCCAGCAAAAGAATTATTATTTAAAAAAAAAATATTAGACTAACACAAATGTAGATGTAGCTCATAGCGTAAACTAACCCACATTTTGTTCAACTTTATCTACTTTTTTTTTTTTCTTATCCTCTCCTTACTTGCATGTCTGTAGTTTGCATGGTATGACAGTGAGTTAAGACTGTGTTTGCATGGTTTGTAAGCATTCTTATTTTACTTCTTTTCATCTTTCAGCCCTTTCCTATTCTCTTCAACTATTTTTCCGACTTGTCAGCAGTGGCTGGTGGATGATGGAGTCTTTTTTCTCTTTTTCTGAATGAATGTTAACCCATGTGTGATAGGTGTTGCTACTTACTTAACCCCTTATTCTCTTCTCTTAACCCCCTACTCCTTCCTTTCTCTCAGGCTAACCTTAGAGTGGATCTTAGGGTCTTTGTTAGCCTTAACTTCTGTAGATCTGTAGAATATTTAATTTAATATCCTTGTGAATGAATAATAAAGCCAGACTGTTTAATCTTTCTTCAGACATTGTAGACCTTGGGTAACACTCTAGATACGTTAGGCAATTGAATAAGTGCTCACTTGTTGCAGTTGTGATAGGTCAAGTAGCCAAAATATGCAGCAATATTTCCAAGTTTGGGTAGGTGCCAAGCTGTCCGCAGATTCTAAGAAATCAGTGTAGGAATGACCAGCAATCTCTCTCTCTCAGGCACAAAGAAGCACAAACTGAAACAGGTGATAAAAATGTTTGTACAGGTTGAAAACAGTAAACTGTATGCTACTGCCTACTAACACCATTTAGACTAATAGTTGTTTGAAAATTGATTAAATTTTCACTTCACAACCTCCTGCTTTCCATAGCACATCATATTGTTGGGTCACCATTTTGAATTTAATTTTTATAGTGAAGTGATCATGGATTTTACTAACTGTAATTTTACAACTAGATCTTTTGCAGTTTTGGTACTATCCTGTTATCTCCACACCAAGTTTTAATAAATAGTTTATCATACAAAATGCTCACAATTTGCCATAGATTAACATAAATGGCACAGCTATACCTGGTTATAATGTTATAATGTTTCAGACCAACAAAGACCCTAGGATCCACTCATGGCTGGTCCACCTAACTGTGTATGTCCTCCGTGGTGGTGGAGGGGACCTACAATTTTACGTGGGTTCCGAACCACAAGAACATAAGAAATTTATGTAAAAACTGCCGGTAAATTGGCAATGACCAATTTTTACGAAACTAAATAATTATCAATTTAAAACATTAATTATCGATTTAAAACTAAAGATAGAATCTCTGATCCAGAGGATCAAGTCATAATAGACTACTATCCACAAATATGTTACACTCTATATCTATTTATAAAGGACATGCAAATATATCGGATCCAAAGAATCCAGTCAATTTCATTACGGCATCCATGAAGTCACGGTCCACATCGATAGTGGACCAAGTCAAAATTTACAATCATATACATTACAATATATACACTTACGAGAAAAAGAGTAGGTGTGGCTGTAAAGACTGTACAGTAATGTAGAAATGTGTGTGCACCCATTTTGGGTCTCCCATTTAAAGGTGTTTGTGGGGCAAGTGAAGATCATGAGTTTTTCAATACCTCACAGTACTATGGGGGGCACCGCTCAGCAGAGGAATCTCTTTAAATGGGGTGTGTAAGGACAGAGAGTATCCCCTAACCCAAGACGCTGCCTCCCTATATCCCACAACACTTGTGTTGAGCTGTGGGATCTATCCCCAGAAAGCCTTAATTTTACTACCTTAAACTATACCCTTTCTATCAACATATGCGTCTAATCGATTTTTAAACATGTTTATAGACGTGCTACCAATTACTTCTACTGGCAAACTATTCCAGCTATTTACTATTCTATGCGTAAAAAAGTTTTTGGCAACTGCTGTCTCGAACCTTCTACTTGTCAACTTACACCCGTTATTTCTAGTCCTATTATATTGAGATATTTCGAAAAAGCTATCTCTATCTACGTTATCGAACCCATTCATAATTTTGAAAACCTGGATTAGATCACCCCTTAACCTCCTGGTCTATTACATCTTGTAATCTGTGTGGCATAGATGCAACGTGGTTATCTATGATGTGTGTGTTCCTTCGGAACACTTCCCACCAGGGTTGTGGGGTCAAAGTCATGGAGTCAGTTATTTTTGGGTGGAGTTAGAGTTGGTACAAATCCCCCAACTCCGACTCCAAATCTTAAAACTACATGTGTTTCCTTGAAATTTTCAATTGCACATGGTTTCTCAGAATTTTCTAGGTGTGAAACTGCGCACATTTTCTCAGAATGTCCACCTGATTAGAATGTCTTTTTAACCCTTTGTCATATTTTCAGACCACTTGGACACATTAACTTAAATTATTTTTTTTACCTACTTAAATCCTAATAATACTTCAGCGAGAAAAAATGCCTCTTTTATAACTTTGTATCCAGATGTACACATTAGGCCATTTTTATTTTGCTCAATAGATGGCGCACAATTGATGACATCACTAGCAATTTGAAGTGTGGCGTGTGCAGAAGCCATTTTTTTCTGGTAAATGTTTATTTGTTTTTTTTTTTTTTAACTATAATGTCTGTTTAGGTTTTGTTTTCTTCTGCTGATTATAAAGAAGCATTTTACCAGGTTATTTTTTATCTAAGACTGCTTATATAATTTGTATAGGAGTTTATGCATAGTTCATATCCAGTTGGACACAAAGTTACTAGAAGGTAAAAGTTTGTCAGTGGAAATTTCTGTATACATTTGGACACATTTAGCATAATTTCGCATCTACAGAGCTCTTAAAAGTATATTTATAATATATATATACAGTAATGTATTGATGTGTGTATAATTTATTTAGTAAACTCTATATATATATATTTTTTTTTTTTGCACTGTTAGGCGTTAGCAGCTGTATTCACTAGACAGTAGTTCAGATGAATTTCTTCATCATTTGTACTATGTAGTAAAGCTCTCAGCATAAATTTACTTTCCCTCATTTTATATTTTTCTTTTTCAGAAACACATCACTATCAACAATCTTTGTGATGGCGCAGCAATTGAAGCCGAAATCTGTGGTTTTTTAATATTTCTCAATCACTGACGATGGAAAGTTTTTTGTGTGCTAAGTGACCAAAGGTGATGAGAAAACCTGTAGTGCCAAAATTAGTGCTTACTTGGGTGAAGGAACCAGTGCCCTGAGCAGAGCATCAAATCTAAAGCATCATCTACAATGCCATCATCCCAAGGTGTTGAAGAGTGTTACTGAAAAGGATGATGATGCTCCTGGCCCAAGTTCTTCAAATTGTCAAGCTCTCATTACCAAGTATTTTGAGAGTAGAAAGGTTACTGTGCCCATGATGGCAGATAAATTCAAGGGCTGCATCATTGAAATGGTGGTTAAGAATGCTGTCCCTCCGAGCTTGTTCTCAACCCTAGCTTTTGTCAGTTTGAACGGGAAATGGCCCATAAACTTGGTGTTTCATTAGAAAGGAACAGTATTCAAAGTCTGGTACTGGAGGAGGCAAAAAAGCAGAAGCATGCACTCAAGAAATTTCTTCATGGATGATTTGTTTTTCTGAAGATGGATGCCTGCACTTGCCAGAGTGTTAATTACTTTGCAATCAACATTCAATTCGTGGATGATTGAAAAGAAGTGGTCACACGCACATTGGTGGTAAGGGACACTGAAGCCCAACACACAAGTGACTATCTTCAACAACTAGTGATGGATGTTCTGGAAGAGTTCGACAATGGTGAAGAACAAGTCTTATCAATCGTGACTGACAATGCCACCATGATGAGCACCAGTGAGAAGCTGAACAAAGATGAAGTGGTAGATGAAGCTTCAGACAATGGTGGTGATACTTTAGATGAATTTGTGGATGCTGCTACAAGGCTCTCCAAGATCCATCACATGTGCTGTGGTGTCCATACGCTACAACTGGCAATTCATGATGGCTTGAGAGAAAAACATGTGGCCAGTCTTATTGGCAAGTTGTGAAACGTTGTGGTGGCTGCTAGAACACCAAAACTAGATGCTATACTGAAGCGACATGCTGGAAAAGGGGCAATTTTGGACCAAGCAACTCGGTGGGGAAGTACATACTTGATGATTCAGTGTGTTCTTGAACTAAAACCTTTCCTCAGTGACATGGCCAACCCAGATGTCATGATGACTGAAGTTCAATGGGAGCAAGTGAACGAACTTGAAAGCTTGCTTCGCCATCCATATACCATTACAAAAAACTTGCAAGTGGCTGACTTGACTCCTGGTTTGTTTTATAGGGAGTGGAAGACCCTCATTTTCTGCCTCTC
Source organism: Bathynomus jamesi (assembly GCA_023014485.1). NCBI lineage: Eukaryota > Metazoa > Arthropoda > Malacostraca > Isopoda > Cirolanidae > Bathynomus > Bathynomus jamesi. The sequence continues at coordinate 522,217 of JAJOZX010002333.1, read as the reverse complement.
CCAAATTAGTGGCATGATAGCCAATGACATTAAGAACTCAATGCTGTGCAGAGAAAGTTGTCTGCTGGACAATGACATCCTATTAGCTGCTATCTATGTTGATGCCATGTACCGAGTCACACTGAGAGAAGAACAGCAAATTAGAGCTAAAGCTGCTTTATGTGATGTAGCCATTCGTATGAAAGGTCTACGAGTGGAAGATGAGGCTGTAGCTGGACTGCAACATGGCAGCCTTCCATCATCATCCTCATCCAATTCAATTTTGAAAAACATCTAGATGACCAGGAGCAGTTAAAGTGTCCTTGATTAGATTTGGAAAAAGTAGAGAAAGGAGCCCAACTGCGCTAGTTAAATTCAAATTGGATTTTTCTTATGCACTGGGAGAGGTAGAAAAAAATTGACCATACTGCAAAGTTGAAAGTGAAAGATGCAATACCCTGAGATTGTTCAAGATTCTGCTCTGACTGTCACAGCATTGCCACTGACTCAAGTCAGTGTGGCATGTTTGTTTTCTGCCCTCTGAATCGTCAGATCCGACTTGAGAGCAGCAATGAAGGAGGACCTAACTGAAGTGATCCTGTTTCTGAGAACAAATTCAGTTTAGGTATAAGAGTACAGTATATATACAGTATGTGGTTGTAAAGTATTCATGTATTGTTCCATTTATTGCAGTTGCTTTTTTATATGCTGAACCATTTTGAAATAGTTTCAACTTTCATGTCTTATATTTTTATAATTTTATTATTTTATAACTATTAAATAGGGTAACAACTTGGTTTTTATTTCATTTATTATTTTAGTTTTTATGGCATTTCATGTCTTATATTTTTATTATTTTATAACTATTAAATAACTTTTTAGTTTTTATTATTGTACGAGGAAAGAATAATTAAAATAGAGATTTAAAAATTAAAACTCAAAATTCATGGAGACTATTCATTTACCTACATCATACCTATACTATATAAGGGATGAATTTCACAAACATGTGGAATGAATGAATGCTGCAAACCTACAAGGAAAACGAAAAACAATTCCAAGGCCTTTCATGTATTCAGAGCTACACCTCATCAGGGAATGATTCCCTGATGAGGTGTAGCTCTGAATACATGAAAGGCCTTGGAATCATTTTTTCTTTTTCCTTGTGGGTTTGCAGCATCTATACTATATAAGTATATATGCCATACGGTTAGTATATACTACAGTTGGAGTTACAGTCTGCAGTTATCCAGAATAAAATGCTAAAGTGTTGTCATAGTACTGAAAGAGTTAAAGAACAATTTTATGACTTATTCATCCCATGTAAATGTGGAAACTGGACCTACAAATGCATGTAATACATAAATCTTACTTTAGTAATAGTATAACATTCTATAACACACAAATACAACATATCTGCATAAAGATAATCTGTTCATGATAGGCATACATGTGTACATAAGGCAGCATCACCTCCTCCATGATCTCTTTATATTGATCTGCTGTAAACCTCCTGTGGATCTCAGTCAGCTCTCCTAGTCCTTGCAGTTGCATCCATCCCCACACATTTGCCATCACGTGCCCACTCCATGTCACTTCATAAATATTTTGGTGGGCATATCTTGTGTTGTCCTGTTGCCAACACTGAAGATGGCTGTGAGTTGTAGATGCAAACATCTCATCAGAGAAGATATAACTGCTCCAGTATGCGAGATCATCATTTATATGCTGGTGAGCAAACGGGAGCCTGGCCTGATGTTGTTCCTTGATCCTCTTTTTTTTGGCAGGAGTATGGTGGTGATATCCTGCTTCATGCAACTACTGTATTTCCTTAGTGTCCACTGACACCCATATGTGGTGTCTCCCAGATGGCAGCTGTGTTGTTGATAGGATCATTCTGCCCTTCTTTGATTATTCTCTGGTCTTCTTCTGGGGTGGTCTTTTTTGGTGCCCCACACTTAAGATGATCTAACAGATTCCATCTCCTGCCACCTCTGCACCCAGCATTGAACAGTAGGCTTCAAAATTCCCAGTTCCATGACTTTGTCAGCTACAGAGAGGCCTGCTTCCCACATACCAATTATCCAGCCTTGCTGTGCAATTTTATCTTGAGCTGGATTCATTTTCAGAGTTGGTGTTCATTATACAGTGTAGAAATATGGTATGAGCATAGATCATGCCAGTAACCATGTCAACACCTTGGTTTGGCCCATCACTGTCATTTCACAAACATTAGGATAATATTGTAAGAGTTTATAAGTATTTTATACTGTAAACCAGGTTAATTCTAATGCTATCCACAACAGAGAGGAGGTTTTCAGAAGGTACCATTGCCATCCAACTCCTGACTCTCACTCTGCTTATATTTCTGCCTAGAATTGTGCAAAATCTGTTCTTTGACTCGCCAGAACTTCCTTCATCCAACAAAAATATGAAAATCTACCCAATTCTAATTCTTCTCACTCTTTCTAGCATCTAGCTAAGAACCTCTTCAACAACTTTACTTCCTCTTCTTTCCCTCCTCTTTTCCATTCTGATGGCAAAGTTGCTGTATCTTCTCCTAACAAAACTGAACTCTTCACTCAAACTTTCGCCTCCAATTCAACCCTGGATGATTCCAGTGCCATTCCTCCATCTCCTCCTCCCTCTCACTTTATTATGTCTGAAATTAGAATCTCTTCTAAAAATGTCTTTTCTGCCCTATCTGGACTCAACTCTAGGAAGGCAATATGGTCCTGATGGTGTTCCTCCTGTTGTTCCTAAGAACTGTGCTTCTGTGCTGGCACCCTGCCTAGGCAAACTCTTTCATCTGGTACTTTTCATTCCTGCTGGAAGTTCGCTTTCATTCAGCCTGTCCTAAAGAAGGGTGACTGCTCTCAACCCTCCAACTATTGTCCAATTGCTTTGATTTCTTGCCTTTCCAAAGTTTTTGAATCTATCCTTAATAGGAAGATTCTTAAATGCTTTTCTTCTCACAATCATCTTTCAGATTGTCAGTATAAATTCCACAAGGGATGCTCTACTGGTGGTCTTCTTGCATATCTATCTGACTCTTGGTCATCCTCCTTTCAGTATTTTGGACATTACTTTTGATAGAGTCTGGCACAAATCTTGAATTTCCAAACTACCCTCCTTTGGTTTCTGTCCTTATGTCTGTGCCTTCATCTATAATTTCCTTTTTCCTTTCTGGCTGATTTATAGCTGCAGTTGTAGATGGCCACTGTTCTTCTTAAAGCTATTAATAGTGGTGTTCCTCACGGTTCTGTCCTGTCACCCACTCTTTTCCTTTTATTTATTAATTTTTTAATTCGCAATTCCTCTCCTATTCACTCCTATGCCAATGATTCCACACTTCACTTCTCCACCCACTTCCCAAAGCATCTCTCACAACAGTCACTTCATGATTTGCATGAGGTGGCTATGGGACACCTGACCTCTGATCTTTCTGCTATATCTGATTGGGGCAGAGAAAACATTGTGGCTTTCAATGCCTCAAAAACTCAATCCTTCCTCTTCTCTTAACATTCCCTTTTCTCATGATCTTTCCTGGAAGGATCACATATACTCTCTAAAACAGCTTCTAAGAGGTTAGGTGTGCTGTACTGCCTCTGTGGTTTCTTCAGCCCCACTCAGTTGCTGTCTCTGTACAGGGGTCTTGTTTGTCCCTGTATGAAATATGCTTCTCATGTGTGGGGTGGTTCAACCCACACAGCCATACCCAGTACTTGACTGGATAAAATCAAAGGCTTTTTATTTCATCAATTCCCTACCTCTTACTGATTGTCTTCAATCTCTCTCTAGTATTGCTATCATAACAGACATTGCTCTTCTGAACACTCTAACTGCATGCCTCCTCCTTTAAGGAGAGCACACAGTACCAGACTTTCGGTGCTCTTCCAATACGTGCTCTACTGTAAAATTTACATTCCAATATGTGCTAACTAACGAAAATATCACGACAACCTAACCAATCGTCAAGGGCGTACAATTGACCTAACGATTGGTTAGGTTAGGTCATGATATTTTTGTTAGCACATATTGGAATGTAAATTTTACGGTAGAGCACGTATTGGAAGAGCACCAGACTTTCTACACTTTCTCATTCCTATTGTGTCCACCTATTTAATGCAAGGGTTAATCAGCATTTTCAGTCTTCATCTACTCAACCAGTCAACTCTGAAACAATCTTCCTCAATCCATCTTTCCTCCTGTCTATGACCTCCCATCTTTCAAATGCAGAGTGTCTAGGCATCTTGAAAACCTCAGACCTTGATTTTGGCTTTCTTCTATAGAAGGGGCACTTTTGCGGGCATTTCCCCTTGGCTCCTCTTTCCTGCATAAAAAAAAATTGCCACAGCAAATGTTTGCTCTTTCATATCCTTGGATGAGTTTGCAGCATCATAATTTCACCATCAACAGTTGCTAGTTATAATCTTAGATTAAAATGACATCATAAATGAAGATATTTATTCTGGACTGTGATTGGTTGAGGTTGAGGTTGTATATCAAGGCAAGTTTTACCTCTTGGTATGCAGATAAAGTTTCAGTAGCACTCATTGTAAATGAATGTCTCAGTAAGATAGATTTGAAGCTCTCCACACCAAAATTTATTCATGCTAAATGGATTGCCTCTGCATGGGATAACCTATACAAAATGAGGGAGACCATTTGGAAGGGTTGGGAAATTAGCAGCATTCATAACATTCTTGTTATACAGTAATAATACAGTATAATTTAAAATGCTTTTACTGCTTTTACTTTACAATGTTTTAGTATAATATACTGAATTTACTTTTAGAATAAAGTATTTTAATGATCTAAGTTTTATTTTCTTACTATCTTCCAAAGATTAGTTTAAATTGTCAAATTTTTGCTAGCTGGATATTTTCATGTAAACTATAGCCTATGTGAAAAATGTGAAAATTTCCTGCAGGCAAACATTTTGCATTCATTAGTCTATAAAAAGTTCTATTGTAGTAGCTGTTCATATAGATTTGCAGTAATCATAATGGAACCTTATTACTGTATAAGACTAGTAAACTAGGGTACATGGAGTTCAACACTGTTCATGATCATATTAATTGTTTATCTTTATGAACACAGACATTACATTATAATTAGTACCTATTAATTACCTGTATGTCAATGACTGCACATTCAATTGTCCTTTAGATATACCGTACTGTATACAGTATGTCTGTGTATGTCATTGTTGGACTCGGTTGTCCCCCATCCACCCCACCTTCTCCCAGTTGGGGTACCTTGACTAACACTGTGGTGTTGCCACATGTAAGGAGTCACCTGTGAGGTGAGGAACATTACATCTGTGGGCAACTGTACATGCAATGATAAAAGGGTAGAAAAAATTTTCTTATTTGTACAAACGAAATAGTAGCTTATTTTAGTGAGTTTAGAATTACCATATAGTATTTACTTTTATATCTAGGTACCAATATATCTTGCACTACCCAGTAGGCATTACCATATAAAATTATTACATCTTTGTACTATAAAATGGGGTAACTGTACAAAAAAGGAGATTTAAGACTGTCCTGAAATTTTTTTATTTTTAAATTTGATAAATATTAGACTTGGATAGAAAGAATAGAAGCAAAATTTGGAAGGGAATTAAATAGGGTAGCTCTCTTTAAGGCAGTAAATATAAAAGTGATAGATTTCCCATATTTTTATTTTTCATCTATCTTTCGTAGCTAACCTCAATTTATGGTTCTGCTTTACTGATCTGAAACACTTGTACAAAAGCAGTAACCTTGTAAAGTTAATTATTATATTTTTTTAACTAGCACAGGCCAAACCTTCAGTATTTTTAAAATGTTAGAAAACAGTAAAATTACTGTGGATTAGGCAAAATAAACCCATAATGTACCCAATTATTAAATCACAAACAAATAAAAATAGTCAAGCACCAATTATCCATGTTAGTTAACTGCCAGTACTAGATATCCATCAGTTGTGGCAATGTTTTGTATCTTTGCTTCCATTATGAATTCTGTGAAGTGTAAAATATCCTTAGGTGGGTGTTCAAGTGGTGAACACAAACATCCTTCTAAAAGGAAACCTGTTGTGTTAACAATTGAACAGACATTAGAAGTGGTGTGGCATGTGGAGTGTGGTGAAAGTGCTATGTTGGTAGCAGATGCTTTTGGTTGAGGACAGCATACTGTTTGACTTGAAAAAGCAGAAATCTCAGCTTATGACTTACTGTAGTGAATGTTGTAATGCTCATCCTGATGAGGATATTTGAAAAACACTATATATCTCTAAGTTGCCTCTTGTTGACAAGGCTACATGGGAGTGGTTTAAGCAGTGACACAGCTTAAACAAGCATCTCAGTGGGCCTATGATAATGGCCCATAATAATATGGCTAAAAAAAACTGTATAGGGTTATGGTTTATTGCCATCACCCTCATCCATTGGAAATTTCCAGCAGATATCAGTGGAGAGTTGAACAGCAAAAACCTTATGTTTGTGAAGGTCTTCAAAAGACCTTGTTAAGTAGTGTTTTTTTTGGTTAATGTTTAATTTATATGCCTTCGGTATTTAGTGCTGCCTTATGGTAAAGAAGGAAGTTACCATACCTTATTATTTTGTTGGGCCCCTCTTCTGGTTGTAGGGCATGCGACTCTTTTAATGTTGGTAATGGAGTTACACAATGAGTTTATTTGGTTTAATTAATATAGGCATTCACTACACTTAAATATCTGAAGGAATAGGCCTATCCTTTAGAGTTATTTGGTTTACAGAGACATGCAAGAAGTAAATAGACACCCTTAATTTTATGGTAAAATGTATGCATCCAAATTTTTTTGCCATTATTATGACTAATATTCATTTCCTTTTTTTAGATTGTAATATACCCATCCTAGAACATGCCTTGAACACAAGATATAGCTGCACGTCCATAATAACCAAGCTGATGAAGATAGTTTACTGCTGTTCTTGGGCTAATTTTGAGTTTTTCTGCCACTTCTGAAGCTTTTAAACGAGGGTTGTTCTCAACAGATCTTCGAACAAAACGAAGACATCTGTCAGAAGGCCCAGGTCGACCAGGTCGTGATTCAATTGATGTTTTGCCCTTTTCTTTAAATTGGACTATTATGCTGTTAACAGTAGAAATGGGTATTCCGAGATTCCTAGCTATTTGTTGCTGGGACAGTCCACCCTCAGATTGACCAACAATCCGTCCTCATTGAAAGTCAGAAATTTCTTTGGAATCTTGTGTTCGAGGCATGTTCTAGGATGGGTATATTACAATCTAAAAAAAGGAAACAAATATTAGTCATAATAATGGCAAAAAAATTTGGATGCATACATTTTACCATAAAATTAAGGGTGTCTATTCACTTCTTGCATGTCTCTGTATATTACTTGGTATTCACTCAGAACTTATGGGAAGATTAAGTATGTCTCCCTTGCTTAAAGCATCGCTGTAACTTGGCAGCTCTGAGCTGCTAATATAAATCTTTTTCTTTAGAATTTGCTGACTTTAGAAAGTCCCCAGATGTCTAATTTTGTGTTTTCATTATTTCTTCGCTTTGTCATTTTCATGTCAGCAATGGAAAATTTTGATACAAAATAATACATTTTTTTTATGTGGACTCAATGCCTTCATATTGGGTCCTATGTATGGCAGTTGTTTCCATTCCTAATAGGCTTTGTCACCAATCCTGAGGCAATGTTGTCGTTATTTAATTCAATAAATTAATAATTTGTACTCAGTATGGTATTTAATTAAGAAATAAAGGTACCATACCATATATTATACCATATTCTAGGCATGTATAGTTTTCCCCATATGGCCATAGAAGAACTTTGTGAGTATAGTTCAGGTTGGCTTAAACATTTTGAGCAACGTCATAACATCAAAGGCTTGGAGTTTCACAGTGAGCATGCTTTGGCAGACAGTGATGTAGCAGCAGCAGCAGCACAGGTTACTGAGAGTTTACTTTATCACAATATTGCACTATGTTAAACAGTAATACAGTAAATTTCTCTAAAACCATTGAAAACACATTTTTTTTAAGGGGAAAGTCAGTTATCTGCTGAGGGTCAGGAACATAGGCTGGTGGATACTTGGTGCTCGACTGTACCTTGCAACTTGCAAATCATATTTTTTCTTTATTCAAACCTGAACCTACCCTAAACCTAAGATATTGGGAAAACTGAGCTTAGGTTTATATGCCTATGTGTATAGGTCTAATCCATAATTATTATAAAAATTAAGATAACGTGCTAAGAATTTTGATTATGATAGAGGCACTCTGTATCTCAGTTTACTGTGTGTAAATAGGCTAAGGTTAAATTTATTGCTGCTTAATAGTCTCCTCCAATTATATATTTACATTCTAGCCTTTTTAGTGAAAATAATGCATATTTGTATTTGCCTTTCAGTTATATGCAGCATAAATTGCAAGTATTCCTACTTCTAGAATTATGAGCTTAAAACAAGATAATGAAGCTCTAGCTGAAGAGAATTTATTGAAACCAAGTTTGGATGACACAAAAATTGTACCTACTACAAATATCTCTATTATTAATGATCGAAGGTTTGTGTGAAGAATTTTTAAATTGGCAGGATACCAAGTTTAGGAATGGTAGTCTTTGGTAATCATAAACAGATACTGTATAGCAATTTTAGAGGCACTTTCAAGTTATAGCTAGTGCCTCTCTGTTTTCATTTGTATGATTTCTCTCTTTTTTGCTATGTAGGTCATATTTTCCTGATTCAGTTTCAAGCCTTCAAGATTTTATATATCATATCTGACATTTCAGTTTATTATACAAAATTTACAGAATATAGTGAGAAAATACAGGGTAAGTTCAGATGCTCATATCAAATCATTTCTAGATAATTTAAGACATCAAAATTTTTACTTTATTTTTACTTTGCTTTAAATATGAAATTCAAACAGTTGGAGACTGTATATATTAACAAATATATACAATGAAATATTCAATAGACACAGTGTACGGAAAAAAAGAACTGAAACTCAAAACTTACCAGTGGCTCAACTGATTAAAAATTCAGACCATGTACATGGAAATGTAAATACGTGAATTTCTGATGTATGCTAATTAGCTGTAAAAGTAAATTTGACAGACTAATTAAGACAAAACACCACTATTGTTTAAGACATGAATATTTATAAAATGACAGGAAAGCAAACACTTAGAGAATATTTTTCACAAACTTTATATAAATATATCACATCATCCCATAAGTAATGTCGTTTTTTATGATACATTAAGTTTAAACTAGTCCTACTCAGTTTAAGCAAAAATTTTCCGAAGGTTATATCTAAGAGGAGATCTATTGTGTTTTGCTACATATAGGGTGTCCATAAATGATTACCCTGATTAAAGCATGCTATAACTTTTAAATAAACACTTGTATTCAAACACAGTTTTAATCATAAGTAGATAAACATACAAAGTTTTGATACATACTTAATGAACTTAATAAGCTTCCACATGTGCACCCCTAGTGGCATGTAAAATGTCTAAATGGTATTCACACTCATGCCACACATTTTCCAACATTTGTGGGTTAACTGTTGCAATTGCATCTGTAATGCGTTCTCGCAATATCCTGATATCTGGAACAACTGTTGCATAAACCAAATCTTTAACATGACCCCAGAGAAAGAAATCCAGCGGGGTAATGTCTGGTGATCTTGGGGGCCATGGGATTGGCCCATCCCTGCCAATCCATCGATTTGGAAATGTTGCGTCGAGAGTTTCACGAACAACATGTGCCCAATGAGGGGGTGCCCCATTTTGTTGGAAGATGACAGTGGGCTGCCTGTCCTGCAGCTAGGGGATGGCGTAATTGGTGAGCATATCCAGGTACACAGTTGTGGAAACAGTTTTCAAGAATTTTTCCATCCACGACTTAATTAACTTCACATCAGGTGGATTCTTTCCATACTTTGTTCTGAACCTTCCCTGAACACTGACAGGAGATTTTGTTTCTGCAAGCCACACAACACATTGTGCCTTCTCTGTAGGCTGACCATATTTCCTTGAGACAAAAACGGGACATTGGGATGGCAAAAAAAGGGACGGGGGTTATGTAATATTCTATATTCATGAAAAAGTAAGTACATAAACCGGGACAAAATTGACATTTTTATTAAAATGATGGGATGGCCAGGAAATATAAAACAAACGGTACTGTCCCGTTCAAAATGGTACGTATGGTCAGCCTACTTCTCTGTCACAGATGCCATCTTAACTGAACAGCTACTACAGCGCTCCTAGTGGCAAATGTGGTAGACAAAACACACCAGCACAGAAACTCTATGCGTGTACGAGATCACCTGTAAAAAGAAAATGGATGTAAGATTCATCATTAAAACATGAGAGCATACTGTTTTTAGGGTAAACATTTATGGACACCCTGTACTTTACAGACCTTGACCAGTGAAGACGTGTGTTTTGCTTTATGTGAACCCCTCATAAACATGGTGGTATCAGAAGAGCATATCAGGAATATAATGCTTTAAGAGTTCAAAAAAGGGAATAGTGCTACTGAAGCAACGCGAAATATTCAGGATGTTTATGGCAATGATATTCTGCATGTGAGGAAATGTCAAAGATGGTTTCAAAAGTTAAGGAATAGTGACTGCTGTTTGACAGATGTAGCACACTCTGGATGCCCTGCTGAGTTTGATGATGACCTGCTGTTAGCTGCACTTGAAGAAGACTGTTCAACAACTGTCGAAGAATTGGCCCAGAAACTCAATTCATCCCTGTCCACCATCCATCGACATTTGCAACAACTCGGGAAAGTGCCTAAGTTAGGAAAATGGGTGCCACATGAATTGTCAGTCGACCATCTGAGGGTGCGGGTAAACATTAGCACAGCTCTTCATTCCCGTGAACTCCAAGATCCTTTTTTGCACCGTTTAGTGACTGGTGATGAAAAGTGGATCTGTACCAGAATGTTAAGCGCCGTTGACAGTGGGTTTGTGCCGGAGAACCAGTGACACCACAGCCAAAACCAAATCTTCACCCTCAGAAGGTGTTGCTTAGTGTTTGGTGGGATAAAGGTGGTGTAATACACTTTGAAACCTTACCACACAACCAAACAATCACCACTCAAGTCTACTGTCAACAACTGGATCGATTGAACACTGCACTAAAAGAAAAGAGACCACCTTTGGTTAATTGGAAAGGAATCATGTTCCACCACAACAACGCATATCCTCATACTGCTTGGATCACTTCTGCAAAAATTGAGGAGCTTGGGTGGGAAAAACTTCCACATCCTCCTTATTCTCCAGACCTTGCACCTTCAGATTATCATCTCTTCAGGAATCTGCAAAACTATCTTGACAAGAAACAGTATACTTCTTTGGATGACCTGCACACCAGTCTTTGTACATTTTTTGCCTCAAAACTGACTGAATTTTATAAACATGGCATTGTAAAGCTTGTAGGACATTGGCAGTGTCATTGATTCCGATGGAAAATATATACTAGATTAAAAAGTGTTATTTTTTTTTTCCCTTCAAATTCCGATCTAAAAAGTGATGTTACTTATGGGATGACCTGATAAATTACTGTATGTTAATGATGTGAAAAAATTGTGGGAAAGATTCCATACCGAACAAATTAATTTTATGAATCGTATTGTGATACTTCTTAATTGCTGGCCACCTTGCATATAATTCTTTTCAGACCAGAAATTATACTGTTAATCTAAAAGTAATTCCCACATGTTTTGTATTTGAAAGAGGTAGGCCATAAGTTTTCAAACTACCATCCCAGTATCTGTCTTCAACTAAAAAAAAAAACCACACACACACACACCAAAAGTGGCTATGGCTATCAGTAGAGTAAGGTGCATGTTATTTAAATAATAATTTAATAATAAATTTGGCAGACTAAACAATCTGATTTTGTCAGTCATGCATAGATTACTACAGGGTTCAGTATTGGAACCTGCTTCTATTTCTATGCTGTTTAAATGACTTTACTTCAATAATTGCTGCAGTATATCCAGTAGGACCTAGCTATGTTGATGACACAATACTATATATATATATATATAAATGATAAACTGCAAAGTATCGATGTCGTCATACAGGAACTAATCGAGAAGCATACAGAAAAAGATGATGATGACGCTATAGAAGCGATAAAGGCTAACTCAAAGTACTTCTATAATTTCGCAAAAAGAAAGTCGAAAAACTATGCGAATATCGGGCCTTTAAAAAATGAGAACAGTGATTTATCTGATGATCTAACAGAAGTAGCTGAAATATTAAAAGCTCAGTATGAATCATCTTTCAGTATCCCAAAAACTGACAAACTGATATGCGATAGAAACGCGTTCTTTGAAGAAGAACCACAAGGGGAAAGTATAACGGATTTCGACTTTACGACGGAGGATATTGCACAAGTCATAGGGAAACTAAAAACACACACAGCGGCAGGACCGGATAAATGGAATGCCACACTGATCAAAAACTGCAAGAATGCAATCGCTGAGCCCCTATACTGGATATGGAGACGATCATTAAACACAGGAGAAATACCGGGCATCCTGAAGAGCGCGAACATAGTCCCAATATATAAAGGAGGAGATCGATCCGAGGCCAAAAACTATAGGCCAGTGTCGCTTACATCTCATCTCACCAAAATATTTGAAAGAATTGTTAGACAGAAAATCTATGACTTTTTGGAAACTCGGAAAAAATTCAATGATAACCAACACGGGTTTCGGTCAGGCAGATCATGCCTGTCACAACTAATGGAACACTACAACAACATTATTGATTCACTTGAAAGTAATGAAAACTATGATGTACTATACACAGACTTTGCTAAAGCGTTCGACAAGTGTGACCATGGAATCATAATACATAAACTGAAATATATGGGAATAACAGGAAAAGTAGGGAAATGGATATATAATTAACCTTAGTGAGCGGAGGCAAGTCGTTACAGTACAAGGAGTATCTTCATCAGAGGTCCTCAGCTCAGTACCACAAGGAATGGTATTAGCTCCACTACTCTTCATAATCATGCTAACTGACATAGATGAGGACGTTACCAGAGACAGCACAGTAACATCCTTTGCAGATGACACAAAGATCAGTAGAAAAATACGAAAACCAGAAGACATAGGATCTCTACAAACCGACATAAACAAAATTTACAAGTGGACGGAAGACAACAATATGAAGTTTAACACCGAGAAATTTCAGCTATTACGGTACGGAAAAAGAGAAGACCTAAAGTCCATGGAATATTATACCCCAAATGGACAGGAAGTCCAGAGAAATTCCAGAGCAAAAGATTTAGGGGTTGTAATGACGGGGTTGTAATGACAGATGATGCGAAATTTGAAACACAAAATAAGATAGCAGTAAACAGAGCAAAGAGAATAATGGGTCAGATATTGAGAACTTTTAAACGAAGGGATAGGAATGTAATGATCCCTCTACTGAAAACCCTGATAATACCCAAACTGGAATACTGCTCGGTCCTAACATCCCCATATAAAAAAGAAGACATTAGACAGCTGGAGGGGATTCAAAGAAGTTTCACAGCCAAGATCAATGGGTGCAAAGAACTAAATTACTGGGAAAGGTTACGAGAACTAGACCTATATTCACTGGAAAGGAGAAGAGAGAGATACACCATTATTTACACTTGGAAAATAATGGAGAAACTAGTCCCTAATCTTACTCTGAATCCCATAACTCCCCAAACAACGGTGGAAAGTAGAAGCGGTAGACTGTCGTATTCCCAAATTGAAGGCGAGACAGGGAACATCCTTAACCCTGAAAGAAAATAGTTTTGTAGTGAGAGGACCAAAACTATTTAATCAGTTGCCCAAAGACCTAAGAAACACGAAGGGAGTTGCAGTGGAAATCTTCAAAAGAAGACTTGACGCCTGGCTCAGAACAATCCCCGATGAGCCGGGCGTACCTGGCTATGTGAGGTGGAGAGCGCAAGAATCCAACTCACTACTTCACCAGGCCAACTCGAGGGGGGGCGACACGCTTGACCTTCGTGAAATGAGAAATCATCACGTGGAACCTTTGTAAGGTTATATATATACTGTGTATATATATATAATATATATATATATTATATATATATATATATATAATATATGATCACCACTATATGATCATAAGGCTTAACCATAAAAAAGTCCTCCCCCCATAGGTTAAATCTTATTATTATCTGTTGTAATTAAACTTTTAATAAATAGTACCAAATGTTAACTTCATAGGCCTACTGGATCCTTTCATCTAGTCCTAATTTAGTTTTACTAATCAGGAAGTGTATCATAACCCATATAAACATGTAAATAAGGGAATTTGTGATGCGTACTAGTTAGAAAAACTTAAATTTTAAAGATATTAATATTGTAGAGACTTGGTAATAAGTACTGTACCACTGTGTTTTTGTCTTCTCCATAAAAAATATAATATATTAAAATGTATATTAAAATCATGTTTTGGAAAGATAAAATTCTTTAAAATTATGTAATTATTAATAGTGCATAAATAAGTACCAGTTGTCTATATTATTACATTATTTAGTTAAACTAATTACAGTTACTGTATACCGATATACTTGTCATACTCTCACTTGGATATCCATTTATGAAAATGTCTGAATTTGAATATATTTTCTGTAGTTACGTACTTATCTTTCAAAAAATAGTAAAAAATATGAGATTATTAAATTATTATTATTAAATCATAAAACAATGGCTTTTTGCATCAATTATTTTAACTGAAATTCTGCATCATATGTAGTGACTCAGTTTATGGAGATGCTGAAGTTAAATACAATTAATGTATTGGCATAATAATGAAGAGGAAAATGTATATAGATGTGGGTGTTACAAATAAAATTAAGGCTTGAATCCCTTAAGAAACTTCTAAGCCTAATTATACTATTACTATGGGTTGGTTTTATCAAATTTTGTTCATGAAATGAGCGTAGTTGTTTTGGGGAGATTTTCTTGCCTCTGTTTCACACACATTATTTCAATCTCTTAGAAATTGAAATTGCTCTCGAGTGATTTTTCCATATTTTAAATATTAGTGATTTGATTTATAAAGGATGTCTTTGCCGAAAATTAAGGGGCTGGCTGTATGGAGGGATAAAGTTTTGCTCTCTTAATTAATTAATAAAAAAAAATTCAATACTTCTCAGGCCAACTTCAATTTAATCAACCAACACGTATACATTTATTAAATAGTAAACCCTCGATAAGTCAGACTATATAGGGCTGTAGCCAGTCCGACTCATCACGAATTACCTTAATTACCTCCCCCCCCCCTATTTACCCCTAAAGAGGCATAAATACTCTCTAACCTTTTAAGTTTGATTAGTGAGTCTAATATACTGTTCAAAATAAACATTAAAAAACAATAAAACTTTGTCACTTACTGTTGCTGAAATTATTTTGAGCGTGAAACACAAAAAATTTTGTTTACCTTTTCGTACAATACAGTATTAAAAAAACACTTCACTTAGTAAAAGAAACAAAATAATAATGGCACTTGACAGATGGGGGGGAGGGCAATAAAATCATTCCATCCAGGCATAATCTTAGTATGATAGTTGTAAGATTTAATCAGCGGGCTTCCTGCTTCTCTTAACAGGGATATTATCTTACTATAATACCTATTTATGAGTTTACAGTGAGAATCATTTGAGCAAGGATTATTACAGGCAAGGCGCAAAATTTCTAAATTATTAAAGAGGTGACTTGTTGTCTTTGTATTCTATTCTCTGCTGCATATTAACATTGGACCAACCAACGCGATTATTCTTATCTATCGAGTTCTTGTTAAGTTGTGTTGCGCATAAATTGGTAACGTTAATTAATATTTCTAATGGTCTATGATCAGAAAGAAGGAAATCATGCAAAATATGAACTCTAACAATTCAATCCTTTAGATTATCACTAGTGAGACAATGATCAATCCACCTGGTGGTATCACTCCTATCACTAACATATGTAAAATTACCACTGGCTACCCCTAATACATCAATCAATCAATATTTCAATCAATTTCTCTGGAAATAATTTCAGGGCTCCTCTGCATATTCTAAAAGCTATAAAATATCTGAATTTTTGTCTTTTTGAGCCAAATACCTAAAGTCCTAAAACAAGGAAAAAAAAATTCCTAAAATACCTAAATTTTTGCTGTGACAGTTTGAGTATGCAATTTATTTATTTATTTTTTTGCAACTCCACCGTACTTTCAACTCTTCATTTATAGAATGTAAATGCAGTCCCATGCATATAACATTTGCTTCACTCATTTTTCAGACTTCTGTTAAATGCACAACTGACATACCTCGCAATCAAACAACATACAGCCCTGGTTGGGAAAACAAAAACAATAATCTGTTTTTAAAGCCTGGATCCACTAATCATCTAGTAAGATGTACAATGTACCATATTGTTAGGAGGAATTTGATTGTTTCCAGTGGACTTACTTAATGTGCAGGTGGTGGTGGTGGTGGTGGTAGTAGTAGTAGTAATGCAATGTAATATACAAAAAAAATAAATAATTTTTAGAGGTACTATTTGCATTTGTGCTTTTTGTGTTCCAAACATTTCTTAATGAACCTATGGAAATACCTAAAAAGGTCCTACATTTCACTTAAAACTACCTGAAAAATCTCAACCCCTAGACAGTACAGGTCCAATTTTATTACCATTCAAAATAAGTAGTGCTGGAGTACCTGGTACCCCAACCTATACTCTCTAGGGTTAAATATGTTAGAAAAAATTATGTTTAGGCTGTGGCACACCTGTAATTCCTGTTCATTGTTTAGGTTGTTATTAGGTTAAGTTTTATTATACATTCACTTTTTGTAAATTGAATTAATGCAATTTCTGTTAGGTTCCTATTAGGCCTTCATGATGGAAACGGAATGGTAGACTGTATAACATATGGTTAAGCTAATTCTTATGCTAGTATTTATAGAAGATTGACAAAAGTAAATAGACTCCTTTGGTTTTTTCTGTTTTTTGATTTGATAAAAGTTAATAAATAAAAACACTTATTGAATGAATACAGTAGATTTAGATTCGTGTTGCCTTCCCCTTTGCATTATGTGAAGCTGACATACATTCTGGCATTGGTGAGTTTTGCCATTTGTTCTTGAAGACAATCATTGTGGTATATCTTTATTTTGTCAACCCTCTTTAAACACCAATGAAACCCTGTGTGTACAAGTAAAATAAGCAGTCTTAATGGCTTTTTAATTATTTTTGCCTCTAAGGCCTAAATTATTACTTCATTATTTATGCTCTTTTCATTATTGAATCTTTAACAATCTCTAATAAACATTAATAGAACAAGTATCAGAGAAAATGAAACTGATGCTTTACAAGAACATACTGAAGTACCAGAATTGGAAACTCCATTGCAACGCAGACTTAGAAGAAAATCACATCTTGTAATCTTTGCAACTACATTCATTATGTCTATTGGTTTCTCCATCATCCTGACTGGTGTTTGGCCATACCTGAAAGAGGTGAATACTTATCTGCAAGATTAGAACATTAGCCAGTGCTTATTATAATTGAATCAATAACTTGAGACCAGATGGAATAAAAACGTTTTAAACTAAATACAGACTAGTTACTTTTATATACTAAAGACCATAAACTATGAATTTTCTTTAGAATAGATCTAAATATTGCTTGAAAACATGGTTTGATAGTTTGCCTATGAGATTAAAGTCAATACTCTGTCAGTTATAATTTTAAGCTTGGTTAATGAAGCAGTAAAACAGTACTGGTTTTATATACAAGATTCTTTGTTTTTTTACATTTGAAGACTGAAAACTTTTTTTTTTCCCCAGCTTGATAGAAATGCATCCAAAGAATTTCTCGGTTGGACAGTTGCAGTAAATCCTTTAGGACAAATGATCGCCTCTCCTTTTCTTGGTTGGTGGGGAAGCAGAAAAGGATCCAATAGGTAGAGTAGGTTTTTTTAGTTAACAGGCTGTGATGAATTCTGAAAGTATCATAGCATTAGAGCTGTTTTAAAGTAAGCTAAACTTGCTGTGAAATGTTTAGTTTGCCTTTGAAAAATGTAGTCTTTGGTTTTAAAGATGTTGGATTGGTTGCAGTGGCACAGCACTATATACGAGCATAAATCAAACAAACCTCTACCTTAGGAACATATGATACAAGTGTAAAGTGTCGGGCGCTTTTGATCTAAACTGCCAGCTGAAGTTCTCCGAAATATAAGCTTGTTCAGAACTATAATTTTTTTATGGGGGGGGCGGATTCCTTCGCCATTCAGAGAATCATTTTGTTAACAGAAAGAACCTGCTCTGCTTTTTCTGAAACTATTATTTAGCTGGACTTTTGTCACGACCAAACACCGTCGCTGTTGGTTATTAATATACAGAGTGGTGCAAAAGTCGCGCACCATAGGAATTTTCAGTGTTGACTCTAATATATAATTTTTTCCTTTTAGGTAGTAGGTAGCTGCGAAATTAAAAATAGACGAGAGGGTGAGTTTGGTTTTAATGTATGGAATACCAGGTACCACAAATCGATCAATCGCTACAGAATTTAAATTTATTAAATTGATCGATTTGTAGTACCTGGTATTCCATACATTAAAGCCAAGCTCACTCTCTCGTCTATTTTTAATGTCGCAGCCATCCCCCCCCCCCCCCCCCCCCCCAAAATAGTCAACACTGAAAATTCCTATGGTGCGTGACTTTTGCGCCACTTTGTATATTAATGCCATAACGACAGTCCTTATCCATTCAACACAGATGGTAGAGACTATGAATCCACCGGCCCCGGCACGCGGCGCGCAGCAAACCTAGCTGCTCATCGTTCCACAATAAAAATTGGTTGGTACATGAGTGGGTACCCTGGATAGCCTAGTGGTTAAGATCGAGGGATCGTGAGATCAAGTCCGGGCGAGAACTTTGTAATTTCTAACTGCCCGTGGTGGGGCGTGGTTTGGATTCCACATTAAAATGTAGGACTAAGGTAGAGTGACAAACTTGATCTTCGTCAGAATGAACAATTCGGGCGGAAGCAAAACAAAGGTAACCAAGGGCCGTATTCAGCCCGCGGGCCGAAGGTTGGGCATCACTGTTTTTGAAGTTTGGAGTAGGTGTGAGATATGAAGAGGGTATCGAGACTAGAAAATAAGTAATAACAGAAAAGTAGAAGCTGATATCTCGTATTAAAGTGATTAAATTTTCGGAACTCAGTTTGTAACTATTCACTGGTGAGTCACTCAATGGACCCGATTGTAACTTTGTACTGATTCAAAAGAACACCTTTAATTTTAGAATCACAACCTGGCTGTATGTGTATAGAGCAGACATGGGGTCTATTACTATTACTTTATTTTTCATCTATTACTATTACTTGGTTATCTCTTACTATTACTTTTGTATGTGGGGTACTTCACTCATTTGAAAAGGATCTTTGTTTATTTAAATGCAATTAGATGCAGTGTGTTAACAAATATTTGTTTCAACCAAATCATTGCAGTTTCAGAGACTAGGTCTTGATAAATTTTATTTTATTGAAGGAAAAATTTGCCACAATATTAGTTTGCATACATATTTATTTTAGTTTAGAGTAGATGTAGTTCATTTTTTCAGTTCTCTGTTCACACACTATGTCCATTGCCACTGTAATAGACTATTATCTATTACTTTGCCTTCTATTACTATTACAGCCAAAAAATTATGATCTATTACTATTACTTGAAAAATCCTGTAATAGTCTATTACTATTACCCCATGTCTGGTATAGAGTGTTCCACATATGGAATGTTTTCAGGGATTAACAGCGACGAGGTGTATAGAACGTCTTAGAGATCAGATCTTTATTTTACCATTCTAAATAGAGCTTGAACTGGATTAATCTGTAAATTATTAGGAAGGACATCTTACCTTGTCACGGGACCCGATGAAATGTTCCGTCTCGAAAAGGATCTTCGGGGGACTGAAGTAAAGCTCTTATTTAGTTAATGAATAAAGGCGGTTTTAACTTAAAATTTACCATCTTCAGGTTAGTGTTAGATGGCAGAGATTGTACGATATTAAATATGACAATTCGTGTACTGTTCGACAATTTTGGTGTTAACAGAAATGCAACAAGTAATGTCATATAGCGTATCACTTTCGAAAGGTAGAATTGTTATACATTACAGTCTTATCAAAGCATCAGAGATAATAAAAGATAATGAAATAGAGATATACCGCATAATTTCCAAGAGCAAGTATTTTCTTTACTTTCTTAACTGATATGATAAGAGTAATAAGCAACATTTACAGTTACAGTTTAAAAAAAAATGATTAGAGGCATGATGTGTGGGTAAAGCAGTGTTCCATTATTGATACTTAACAGTGGTCCTACCGTATCTTCCAGAGGCTAACTGATATGTTATGAAAGCTGTGGGGGGAAAACTACAAATCGGAAACCATTGGAATTTTCGCCATCTTGATGAAGGAAAAAGGAAAATCATTGATATAAAATAATTCATAGTAGAGAAAATTTGTTTGGGCAAATTATTTGCACTACTTTGTCATGTGGCTTTCCCATGTGAAAATGGGATAGTTATTCCATTGTGCTTAAACTGTTTTGGAATTTAAATATTTTTTTTTTTTACAATTGCGAGCGTCATAAAAGTATGCATCCCGAATATATAATAATTTAATGCTTCAGTTTTTACATGCTGAAATTTGTTTGTGGGTTGATAAATGTGTGTATAAATAGTATACACACGCATTGTTTAATCACGTGTATAGATATAATCGTAGTATTAATTGGGAAAGTTCTAAAATTCTAGTAAAAAATAGTTATAACTGAAAGGAACGTTCTAGAATGTGCATTTATATTTTTTGGAAATAATTTTAATAGCAGTTCGGAAACTTATAAAATTTAAAATTGATCAGAGTTTGTTAAAAAACCATTTTCCCCAAAGCAGTACCTGTTAATTTTTTTTTTGCTAATCCCTCCTATTTTGTTTACGCTGTACAGAGATATGTTGTTCTACTTCTTGCCATTTCCCTTCATTCCCTGACGAGGTGTACTGCTAAAATATATATTTTGTGTGGGTTTGTGACACACACACACACACACACACACACTATATATATATATACAAGGTGGGTAAAAAAGTGACCCCCTAGAGGTAAACTGTCATATTAAAAAACGTAGGGGACTAGAGCTCCCAAATTTCATAGATGCTTACCTTATTAGCATGTTGTTCGTCTTAATTGAGAAGTTATTCGATGTGTCCCGCTTCCTGCTTAACGCAGGCTTCCAAATGTGGACGCCATTGATCAATATACTTGTTTACATATCGTTGAGACCCCTTCTCCCAGCCGAGCAGAATTCTTTCGCGTAGTTCATCTATGTCTTTTATATTGGTAGCAGGGATGTAAATTTTGACCTATGGGGCTTCTCAAACACCATAATCTAGTAGTGAAAGATCGAGGCTACTAGCTGGCCACATATTGGGTTCAATAAAATCCAGTGTTTCGTTCTCAAGGAATGTAACAGTTTGGCGTGCTCTGTGAGCAGGGGCTCCACCTTGTTGGAAAGTATCTCTCACTCTAATTGATATTCGAGAATTAGTGATGAAAGATATACTTTCCAACAATTGGAGCCCCTGCTCACAGAGCACGCCAAACTATCACATTCCTTGAGAATGAAACACCAGATTTTATCGAACCTAATATGTGGCCGGCAAGTAGCCCCGATCTTTCACGACTAGATTATGGTGTTTGAGAAGCCCTGAAGTCCAAAGTTTACATCCCTGGTACCAATATAAGATACAGATGAATTACGTGAAAGAATTCTGCTCGGCTGGGAGGTGTCTCAACAATATGTAAACAGGTGTATTGATCGAGGGCGTCCACGTTTGGTGGGCTGCGTTGAGCAGGAAGCGGGACACATCGAACAACTTCTCAATTAAGACGAACAACATGCTAAGGTAAGCATGTATGAAGTTTGGGAGCCTCTAGTCCCCTTACTTTTTTTAATATGACAGTTTACCTCTAAGGGGTCACTTTTTTTACCCACTATATATATATATATATATATATATATATATATATATATATATATATATATATATATATATTAAACACAGACCGTGCATGGAACAAGGAACTCTTCTGGGAAATTACATCCACTATAGTTCGAATAAGTAAGGATAAATGATAAATACTATAGTTTTTTCTTTTTCATGATGGAAAGCCCAACGTGGGCACCGGGTTACTCGCAGAGGCCCTAAAATATAGCTTCCCTCAGCTTCCTCAGCTTTGGGACAGGATCTAGGGTTTATATCTGCTTTGCAGATAGGTGGTGAGGGAAGCTATATTTTAAGGCCTCTTTGCGAGTAATCCGGTGCCCACGTTGGGCTTTCCATCATGAAAAAGAAAAAACTATAGTATTTGTCATTTATCATTACTTATTTGAGCTATAGTGGATGTAATTTCCCAGAAGAGTTCATTGTTCCATGTACGGTCTGTGGGTTTAACATAATGTGTGTGTGTGTATATATATATATATATATATATATATTATATATATATTATATATATATATGTGTGTGTGTGTGTATATATATATATATATATATATATTATAATATATATATATATATATATATATATATATATATATATTATATATATATATATATATATATATAATATATATATATATAATTTTGTCCTTTTTTTGGCAGATTTTGCTTCATAATCACAGTAGCAATGTTCATTGTGGGTAGTCTTTTGTACGCCATTTTGCCTTTATTTGAACATAATGCCAAGTATATTATGCTTCTCTCAAGATTCATCATTGGCATCAGCTCAGGTATGCTTTTTTACTTTTTGTGAACACACCAACTGGAAACTGAATAAGTATTTAATTTGTGGCCGGACATTTGGTTTCATATATATATATATATAGTGTGTGTGTGTCGTAAGTCCGTTCTCATGGGTATTAAAAGATAGCATTGTTGTGCCGCTAACAAAAATTTTTAATGCTCTATTTCTGAGGGGTGCGTACCAGATAATTTCAAGTTAGCAAACGTAACACCTATCTTTAAGAAATGCGATAAAGGTGCGGCGGGAAATTATAGGCCAATCAGTTTAACGTCTGTTGTAGGTAAGCTACTGGAATCAATAATTAGGGATCGTATAGTCGAACACTTAGAAGTGCATAAACTAGTTAGAAATACGCAGCTCGGTTTTAGGCGAAACAAATCTTGCTTAACTAATCTTTTAGAATTTTTTCAAAGCGTGATTGACGTTTACGATAGACATCGGGCGGTTGATGTAGTGTATTTAGATTTCAAAAGCGTTTGACACCGTGCCGCACAAAAGACTCATTGAAAAAACTAAGGCTCATGGAATCAGGGGTGTAGTAATAAATTGGCTAGAAGAGTGGTTGCGAGGTAGGAAACAGAGGGTGGTCGTTGATGGAGCGGAGTCGTGTTGGGCTAATGTAGCGAGTGGAGTTCCTCAGGGTTCTGTATTGGGCCCCTTACTTTTTCTTATATATATATATATATATATTAACGATTTAGATGTCGGCCTAGTCAGTACAGTTTCAAAGTTCGCGGATGACACGAAGCTGGGTGGTAGGGCGATAAATGACGAAGATAGCGGTAAAATCCAGCAACATCTGAATAAAATCGTTGATTGGTCAGTCACATGGCAAATGAGATTTAACGTTGATAAGTGCAAAATTTTGCATATAGTATGTCAGGGAAAGATTTAACAAGCGTAGAGCAGGAAAAAGATTTAGGAGTTATAGTCACTGGTGATTTAAAAGTATCGAAACAAAGTACAGCAGCGGTCAATAAGGCGAATAAAGTGTTAGGTTTTATAGCTCGAAATTTTGAGTACAAATCGCGCGATATTATAGTTCCTCTTTATAACTCATTTGTTAGACCCCATTTGGAGTACGCGGTCCAATTTTGGAATCCGCATATGCGCAAAGATATAGACAAAATCGAAGGAGTTCAAAGACGAGCAACTAAGATGATTCCGTCGCTTAGGTCAAAGTCGTACGAGGATAGGCTCAAGGAGTTAAAATTGACAACACTCGAGACTAGGAGGCTAAGGGGTGATCTAATCCAGGTTTTCAAAATTATGAATGGGTTCGATAACGTAGATAGAGATAGCTTTTTCGAAATATCTCAATATAATAGGACTAGAAATAACGGGTGTAAGTTGACAAGTAGAAGGTTCGAGACAGCAGTTGCCAAAAACTTTTTTACGCATAGAATAGTAAATAGCTGGAATAGTTTGCCGGTAGAAGTAATTAGTAGCACGTCTATAAACATGTTTAAAAATCGATTAGACGCATATGTTGATAGATTGGGTATAGTTTAAGGGAGTAAAATTAAGGCTTTGTGGGGATAGATCCCACAGCTCCAACACAAGTGTTGTGGGATATAGGGAGGCAGCATCTTGGGCTAGGGGATACTCTCTGTCCTTACACACCCCATTTAAAGAGATTCCTCTGCCGAGCGGTGCCCCCATGGTACTGTGAGGTATTGAAAGACTCATGACCTTCACTTGCCCCACAAACACCTTTAAATGGGAGACCCAAAATGGGTGCACACACATTTCTACATTACTGTACAGCCTTTCCAGCCACACCTACACTTTTCCTCCTAAGTATATATATTGTAATGTATATGGTGGTAAATTTTGACTTGGTCCGCAATCGATATGGACCGTGACTTATTTTTCGTCGGCAAGGTACAGTACTAGTATTGATGGATACCGTAATGAAATTGACTGGATTCTTTGGATCTGATATACTTGCATGTCGGTTATAAATAGAATGTAACATATTTGTGGATAGTAGTCTATTATGACTTGATCCTCTGGATCGAGAGATTCTATCTTTAGTTTTAAATCGATAATTAATTAGTTTTTAATTGATAATTATTTAGTTTTGCAAAAATTGGTCGTTGCGAATGAACAGGCAGTTGTTACATAAATTTCTTAATTTCTTATGTTCTTGTGGTTCGGAACCCACGTAAAATTGTAGGTCCCCTCCGCCACCACGGAGGACATACACAATCCACAATTACGAACACAGGTAGATCAACCATGAGTGGATCCTAGGGTCTTTGTTGGTCTGAAACATTATAACATTTTTGTGTTAATAGTATTTTTGTTTTAAATGTCGAATAGTGGACGATGTGGGTAACTATACATATCAAGAGAAGGTAAATTTTTTTTACATGTCGCGGTAATAGCCAGTGGAAGACATGTCAGTTATTCCAAGAATGACATCCCAAAACGTCATTGCGAAGTCAGCGAATTAAAGTGTAGTTCATGGAATAATTGACATACCTCCCTCTAGCTTCTATCAGTTCTATCAGCAATATGTATGTATGTAAAAAAAAAAAAAAAAAAAAAAAAGTTCCGCATAGAAGATTAATTGCGAAGGTTAAAGCGCACGGTATACGCGGTCAGGTAGCTAACTGGTTAGAGTAATGGCTTCGTGTTAGGAGACAGAGAGTCGTTGTAAATGGTAGTGAATCGGGGTGGTTGGATATAGGTAGCGGTGTCCCACAGGGTTCAGTGTTAGGCCCATTGCTATTCGTAATTTACATTAACGACATAGATGTAGGATTGACTAGTAACGTGTCAAAATTCGCGGACGATACTAAAATAGGCGGGAAGGTTGTTAACGAGGACGATAGAAATAGGCTCCAAGACGATGTAAATAGGATTATGGAGGAGACGGATAAGTGGCAGATGCAATTTAACGTAGACAAATGTAAAGTTTTGCATGTGGGTTCTCGTAACAATAATTACACGTACACGATGGATGGTAGAGAGTTAGCGAGCATTGACGAGGAAGTAGATTTAGGCGTACGCGTATCTAAGGATTTAAAAGTTAGCTTTTGCGGAAGACTCCAGGCACTGGTTCTAATAGGATGTTAGGCTTCATAGCGCGTAATTTCGAATTTAAATCGAAGGATATTATATTGCCCCTTTACAAGTCCCTAGTCAGGCCTCATTTAGAATATGCCGTTCAGTTTTGGTGCCCGTATTTGCGTGAGGATATTGATAGGTTAGAAAGGGTTCAGCGTCGTGCCACGAAACTAATTCCGTCATTGCTCAACAAGCCTTATGAAAATAGGATTAAAGAGTTAGATTTGCATTCACTCGAAACTAGGAGATTAAGGGGGAGCTTATTGAAGTTTTCAAAATCGTTAATAACATCGATAACGTAAATTTTGACAAACTGTTCACTTTCGATAATAGCAATACTCGTAATAACGGATTTTAAGTTGCGTGGCAGACGTTTCATTACTAATATCGCTAAAAACATTGATAATTGGAATAATCTTCCCGCGCCCGTCGTGAACTCTACCAGCGTTAATATGTTTAAGAACCGTCTAGATAGGCATTTTAAAAATATTAACGTTGTTTAAAATAAAAAAAAAACAATTAGCAACAGGAGCTCTGGTGGTGGTGCTGGTGGTGGTCGAGGATGAGTCGGTTGACCATAATGCCAGCAAAAAATTAATAATAATAAAAAAAAAAAAATTAGACTAACACGAACGTAGATGTAGCTCGTAGCGTAAACTAATCCACTTTTTGTTTAACTTTACCTACTTTTTTTTTTTTTTTT
Source organism: Bathynomus jamesi (assembly GCA_023014485.1). Taxonomy (NCBI): domain Eukaryota; kingdom Metazoa; phylum Arthropoda; class Malacostraca; order Isopoda; family Cirolanidae; genus Bathynomus; species Bathynomus jamesi. Next base: position 495,557 of record JAJOZX010002333.1, on the reverse strand, counting down.
TTTACTTGCATGTCTGTAGTTGTCATGGTATGACAGTGAGTTAAGACTGTGTTTGCATGGTTTGTAAGCATTCTTATTTTACTTCTTTTCATCTTTCACCCCTTTCCTATTCTCTTCGACTATTTTTCCGACTTGTCAGCAGTGGCCGGCGGATGATGATGGCGAGTCTTTTTTCTCTTTTTCTGAATGAATGTTAACCCACGAGTGATAGGTGTTGCTACTTACTTAACCCCTTATTCTCTCCTCTTAACCCCCTACTCTTTCCTTTCTCTCGGGCTAACTTTAGAGTGGATCTTAGGGTCTTTGTTAGCCTTAGCTTCTGTAGATCTGTATATCTGTTATCTGATCTCTAAAATGGTGATGAACGATTCGGGTTAATTTTTTTTTTTTTCATTGTGTACATACAAAACACCTACCAAAGAACTGAGACAAGATAGTCACGGTTTGAGAAGCGAATAAGTCATTGAAATACTGAGGTGCACTTCTTCACTGATGCCAAGTTATAATTTCAGGTCATATTAAAAGGAAATGACCACAAAAGCAAGAACCCAGTGTGGTTTCTCCTCTCATGGATTTTGTTATTACCAAAAAGCTGAAGTATTCTAGATGCGATGTCCAAACAACCTTGAAAGTTTTTAAGAAACAAAGTCTTATGTAGGCAAATCACGCGCATCTCGGAAAGGGTTGGCAACGCGCGCCCCTATCGGACCCTTAAAGAAAGGATATAATTAACTAACCGACGATTTAAAAGAAATATCTAAAACATTGAGAGCCCAGTACGAATCAGTACCCCAAAAAGTGACAGTGGTACCTGACCGATGCAGTCTTTGAAGAGAAATTATAAGGAGCGTGTATAACAGATTTTGATTTTACCTCAGATGTAGTAGAGCTGTAGGACAAACGAAATAGCATTCAGTTGCAGGTCCGGACAAATGGAACGCTTTATTGATTAAAAACTAAAAATGAAATGGCTACACCCCTATACTGGATATGGAGAAGATCCCTGGACACCGGGAGAAATACCGAGCATCCTGAAAAGAGCAAACATTTTCCCTATATATAAAGGTGATGATAGATCTCAAGCAAAGAACTATAGACCAGTGTCACTGACGTCCTATCTCACCAAAATATTTGAAAGAATACCGTAGTTAGAAAGAACATCTATGACTTCTTGGAGACACTAGAAAGATTCAATGAGAAACAGCACTGATTCCAGTCAGTCAGATTATGCTTATCACAACTAATAGAGCACTATAACAATATCATACACACTTCAAAACAATGAAAACTACAATGTCATATACACGAATATTGGTAAAACGTTCGATAAATGTGGTCATAGTATAATAGCACATAAAACGAAACGTATGGAAATAACAGGCAATGTGGGAAAATGGATCTACAATTTCCTCGGAGAACGTAAGCAGGTTGTAAAAATCCAAGGTGTATTATCATCAGAATCGGAAGTACTCAACTCAGTACCACAAGGAATAGTATTAGCCCCACTCCTATTTATTATCATGCTGACAGACATAGACAGTGAAGTAACCAACAACGGTATAGTAACATCTTTTGCAGACGATACGAAGATCAGCAGAAAAATCAGTGATGCAGAAGAGGTGGAGGCCCTACAGAGGGACATGAACAGAATATACTAAATGGTCAGAAGACAAGATGATGAAATTTAATCGAGAAATTTCAGCTCTTGACATATGGAAGAAATGAGGAGCTAAAACAGACAGGATCTTATGCTCCAGATAGACAGGAAATTCAGAGAAGCAAGAAAGCAATAGATTTAGGGGTTATAATGACCGACGATGCGAAATTTGAGTCACAAAATCAGATAGCGATAAACAAAGCAAAAGGAGTCCCGGGCAGGTATTGAGAACCTTTAAAAGAAAGGACAAGAAAGTAATGATTCCCCCTGCTGAAATCGCTGGTCATACCAAAACTCTAATACTACTCAGTCTGAGAAGAAATTAAAAGAAATTTCACATCCAAGATTGATGGCTGCAAAGAAGTCTAGTGGGAAAGATTTCGTAAATTAAATCTATATTTACTGAAAAGAATAAGAGATATATATATACACCATAATTTGCACGTGGAAAATAATAGAAAAACTGGTACCTAACTTCAAACTGAACCCAGTAACCACTCAAACAACAGTGGAAAATGGGAAAGTAGTGTGCCCAAACTAAAGGCCAGACAAGCGGTACCCTCAACTCTAAAAGAAAATCGCTTTGGTGTCAGGGGACCAAGACTATTCATCCAGCTTCCGAAGTAGATCAGGAACATTACTGGTGTCAACGTGGAATTCTTCAAAAGAAGACTAGATGCCTGGCTCAGGATGGTACCAGATGAACTGGGTATGCCTGGCTATATGCGATAGAGATCGCGAGAGCAACTCGTTCCTCCACCAGGCCAGGCCCAGAGGTGGGGCCACTAACTTGACCTTCGTATGAAGAGACTAACGCACGGAACTGCTACGAGGTTACGAGGTGTGTGTGTGTATATATATATATATATATATATATATATATATATATATATATATATATATATATATATATATAAATAATAGGATCCCTCCTAAGGAGACGTAGTTTTACATTTAGGATAAAAACGAAGACGTAGAGCAAAAAAGTCATTATATTTGGCTGCAGCCGACGTTTCAAGCAACTCTACCCATTTTCAAGGCCTAATAAATAAAAGCTAGAATTAATATATGAATGTCGAAAGCTAAAACTAATTTAAAGTACAAAATTAAAACTGTTCAAGAATAAAAATTAAAATTACAAAGCAAAAAACAGGCATAAGCCAAAATCAAATAAAAAATAAAAATTATATAAATGACATGTAAGAGTGATAAAAATAAAAACTTAAAACTAAAAACATTCAAACGTAAAATACTTAAAAAACTTTACTAATATGTAGAAGTTAAAACGGTCGACCGTTTTAACTTCTACATACCGGAAGCTTACGCTTACGGGTTTGGGTTTTAATTTTTATAGTTTTTGCGATTTTAATTACAAATTGTTTCATTCGCACTTTGGTGCATAGAGCTTATAATATTTGCTCGAACTTTGCTCTGCTTCATAATGAGTTTGTTCCTTACTGATTTTTTCTTTAAAAATGGTTTTCCACGGGATCTTGTAGGAGGTATTATTGGTAAATTTCTTAATGTATATTCCCCCAACCTTATCCTAACATATGATGTTTCTAAGAATTGTAAATATCTTGTTTTACCTGATCTCTACCATTTTAACACTTTTGTGAAAAAGCAATTGTTGAGTGTTGAGGAAATTTTATTTTCACACTGATTTTAAGGTTGCTTTTGTAAATAATAATACCCTTGGATGTTTTTTCCGATGTAAGGACAAAATCCCCCCTGCGATGAGCTGTTCTGTTGTTTATTTGTTTACCTGCTCTGGGTGTTCCCAGGGGAACTACGTTGGCAGTACAGTTCGTTCCTTGCAGGTGAGATTTTGCTCCCATATGGGCATTAGCCATAGGACAGGGAAAGTTTTATCCAAAAAGGAACAGTCTGCTATTAGAAATCATTCTATCAAGTGTAAGGTTGACATTTCTGTTAACAATTTTAAAATTCTTAAATCATTAAAATGCCCGTCCTCCCTCCGTATTTATGAATCTTTGTGTATTAAATTTTTGAACTTCAGTTTAAATATTGATTCTAGCTGTTACCCCCCTTTATATTAATTAGAATACCTACATACTAAAAATTTTTTTTCTCTTGTGGCCCTGTCTCCTTTTCGCCTCAGTTTTTTGTGGCTGTCAAATGAGCATGGTATGTTTGGTTTACTCTTGTGGTTTTTCGTTTAATTTTTTATTCTGTTTAACTTTTTATTAGTAAAGTTTTTTAACTATTTTACGTTTGAATGTTTTAAGTTTTTATTTTTATCACTCTTATATTTGTCATTTATATAATTTTTATTTTTTATTTGATTTTGGCTTATGCCTGTTTTTTGCTTTGTAATTTTAATTTTTATTCTTGAACAGTTTTAATTTTATACTTTAAATTAGTTTTAGTTTTCGACATTCATATATTTTTTTCATGTATTAATTCTAGCTTTTATTTATTAGGCCTTGAAAATGGGTAGAGTTGCCCGAAACGTCGGCTGCAGCCAAATATACTGTAATGACTTTTTTGCTCTGTCTTCGTTTTTATGATATATATATATAATATATATATATATTTATATATATATATCAGTATATATATATATATATATATATATATTATATATATATATATATATCAGTGCCGTACGGTGGTTAACAACACAGGGTGTGCTGAATATTATATCAGGTCATCCCATAAGTAATGTCGTTTTTTACGATAGATTAAGTTTAAACTAATCCTACTCGGTTTAAGCATAAATTTTCCGAAGGTTATATCTAAGAGGAGATCTATCGTGTTTCGCTACATACTTTACAGACCTTGACCAGTGAAGACGTGTGTTTTGCTTTATGTGAACCCCTCATAAACATGGCGGTATCAGAAGAGCATATCACACACACACACAATGCTTTACGAGTTCAAAAAAGGGAATAGTGCTCTGAAGCAACGCGAAACATTCAGGACGTTTATGGCAACGATATTCTGCATGTGAAGAAATGTCAAAGATGGTTTCAAAAGTTTAGGAATGGTGACTGCTGTTTGACAGATGCAGCACGCTTTGGACGCCTTGGTGAGTTTGATGATGACCTGCTGTTAGCCGCACTTGAAGAAGACTCTTCAACAACTGTTGAAGAATTGGCCCAGAAACTCAATTCATCCCCGTCCACCATCCATCGACATTTGCAACAACTCGCGAAAGTGTTAGCCTAAGTTAGGAAAATGGGTGCCACATGAATTGTCGGTCGACAATCTGAGGGTGCGGGTAAACATTAGCACAGCTCTTCATTCCCGAGAACTCCCAGATCCGTTTTTGCACCGTTTAGTGACTGGTGATGAAAAGTGGATATTGTACCAGAATGTTAAGCGCCGTCGACAGTGGGTTTGTGCCGGACAACCAGCGACACCACAGCCAAAACCAAATCTTCACCCTCGGAAGGTGTTGCTTAGTGTTTGGTGGGATAAAGGTGGTGTAATACACTTTGAAACCTTACCACACAACCAAACAATCGCCGCTCGTCTGTCAACAACTGGATCGATTGAACACTGCACTAAAAGAAAAGAGACCACCTTTGGTTAATCGGAAAGGAATCGTGTTCCACCACAACGCACGTCCTCATACCGCTCGGATCACTTCTGCAAAAATTGAGGAGCTTGGGTGGGAAAAACTTCCACATCCTCCATATTCTCCAGACCTTGCGCCTTCAGATTATCATCTCTTCAGGAGTCTGCAAAACTATCTTGAAAAGCTTGTAGGACGTTGGCAGTGTCATTGATTCCGATGGAAAATATATACTACATTAAAAAGTTTCATTTGAGTTTTTTTTTTGTCCTTCAAATTCCAATCTAAAAAACGACATTACTTATGGGATGACCTAATAACAAGGTACCTAAATGGCATGCTTTTAAATGGCAGTGTATATATATGTATATATGGTGGCGATTACGTTGTGGCCCCGCCTCAGGAGGCGCTGAGCGGACTTCGTGGGAGCAGCGCACCCTTGAGGCAGAAGCGCTTCAAGGTAAATTCGAGGTAAATATATGCGAGACAGAAAAAAACTAGTGTAGAAATGCATTAAGAATTGGAAAGTTAAACATACAAACAATATTGATTCGTTAAAAATTAACGAATCATGTAAATCCGATTCTTTCTGCAGTGCATAAGTAACAAAAGTAGGCTATATTATCGACGACACTGCTAAACGTAGCTTATAAGGCCCAGTCATGCGCATTTCATGTAAAGTATTAATTATTAATGAACAAACAAATATATAAACCTCAAAATATAAATACAATTAAATCAACAAACATTGCATGTGCCGCTGTGCGTACTCCACTGATATTTTTTTTTTTCACAGCAACTTTTCAGAATGAAATTGTTCGTATAAGATCAAGCAGTCTATTGTGTTTCGAACAAGATTTATTGTAAATAAATACAAAAAATATTAAATTCTTTAGCAAAAATAAAAATGCTAATTTTCTATAGCAAACACATTGCAAAATTTGCAGTTTCTAAAATTAACAATTGAAAATTGAAAAACTTATTTTATTGAATTTTCTGTGGCTGAAACTCATTTTTTTTATCATAATGAAAACATTAATATCAATTTATTCTTATGCATTGCCTGCCATGAAATTTGAAAAATTGTCATATATTCATAATTCTATATTATATTGATAGATTAACTAAATATCCGCATCCACGGATATTGAAATTAAAAATCCGCATCTGCAGATGTTGAAAAACTGACATCCGGTCCACCACTAATACACACACACAGGATGAGTCAAAGTCTCTATACATAGGCAAAATGGTCATTTTATTATGCAATCACTTGTAAGTCACAAAATATGCTCTATGTGGACACCATTAGAATGCACATACGGATGCGTTGCTCCCAGTCATGGCAAATGCTCGTTAACACGTCTGGTGTTATGCGTGCACACGCATCACGAATGCGTTCCTTTAGGTGGTCCGTGTTTTGTATTTTCACCTGGTACACCATGGCCTTCAAGTGCCCCCACAAGTAAAAATCAAGGGGGTGAGGTCTGGGGACCTCGGAGGCCAATCCAGTGACCCGAAAACTGCTGATCCAGCCACTGGCGCACGCAGATACCCGTCTTTGCCTATGTATGGAGACTTTTGACTCACCCTGTGTGTATACACACACACACATTAAAAATAAAAGTTGAAAGCTTTAAAAATTACAAAGCTTTTCGAGATCATCTACTCTTCGTTCAGGTAAGAATACTAAAATTAAGTAAAAGTTGCAGGAAAACGAAGAGGAGTTGGTCTCTGTAAAAGCTTCGTAAGTTTTAAAGCTTTTATATTTTAATTTACGATTTTTAACTTGTATATTTCAGTACGGCCATTCTACAGTTAACATTATATACACACAGGGTGTCTCAGAAGTCGCGCACCATAGGCTTTATTCAGATTTACGAGGTTTACGAGTCGAAATGGTTTATAAGTGATGTTTAATTACAATATAATTTCGAATAATAAAATTAATAGTGTACAGTTAATCAAAAAGTTATCTTAAACTAGTTAAATTGAATGAAGCTACATTCGCCAATGGTGCGCGACTTCTGAGACACCATTGGCTAATGTAACTTCATTCAATTGAATTATTTTAAGATAGCTTTTTGATTGACTGTACATAGTATTAATTTTATTATTCGAACATTATTGAACATATATTGTAATTAAACATCACTTGTAAACCATTTCGACTCGTAAACCTCGTAAATCTGAATAAAGCTTATGGTGCGCGACTTCTGAGACACCGTGTATATATATATATTTTTTTTTTTTTTTTTTTTTTACACACAGGCCGTGCATGGAACAAGGAACACTTCTGGGACAATTAAATATACTATAATCCGAGTAAGCAATGGTAAATGACAAATATTATAGTTTTTCTTTTTCATGATAGAAACTCAGTGTGGGTGGGCAAAGGGTCACCAGTAAAGCGGTTCCAAAATATAGCTTCCCTCACTAGCTATCTGCTGCTAAGCTTTGGTTTTGGGCTAAAAATACAATACTTACCCTTTTCTTTGATATATTCGATCCGACGTAAATGCAACGAATATCGTGCGTATATTGAGGTTCTAAATGTAGATGTCTGGGAAGCTTTAAACCTTAGACCCTGTCCCAAAGCTGGGTCATATTGCTTAGCAGATAGCTAGCTAGATAGGGAAGCTATATTTTGGGACACCTCTGCTAGTGATCCGTTGCCCACGTTGGGCTTCCATCATGAAAAAGAAAAACTATAGTACTTATTCAAACTATAGTGGATTTAATTTCCCCAGAAAAGTTCCTTGTTCCATGCACGGTCTGTATGTAACATAAACGTTTCTCAGGGGACCGTTCTGAGTTGACACACACACACACACACACACTATATATATATGATATGATGACAGAAGGACCAACACAACGGCAAACATTTTCATTTATTTTTTGTACTTCAGACGTTTCGACAAATCTTTTGTCATCATCAGTGAATTAAGTCTTAAAACCTTAAAAACAAAGTAAAAAGTGAAAATTACATCAATACAATATTAAAACCATTAAAATTAAAACCTTAAGACAAAATGAAAATTGCATCAATACAAAAATTAAAATCATTTAAATTTCATCACAATTAAAATGAAATTAAATTACCTCAATAGGTAAATACACAATGTTTACATCCACCTCCATACTTGGCAAAGCCTAAGAGAAAACTGGATGGTCAGAGGATTAGAAAGTATATGTCTATGAGAATCGGTTGGTTAGTTAAAAGAGCTGTAATTTGTAGGATGAACTATTATTGTTAATGGAGGGTTTGTTTTCTATAGATGTACAAAGATTCTAAATTCGGAGTTCTGTGGGTTATTGGATCTAGTTAAAATTTCATACTGAGTTTTGTGAAGGGGATGGTTGTTTTCATTACTATGGTTTCTAATTGTGGACGGCTACTGAGGGGACGGTTGGTACGGACTGACAAGCCCAAATGTTGAGAAAGGCGCACCTCCAGTTGGAGTTGAGTGCTGCCAATATACGCAGCCTTACAGCTGTCGCACGTGTATTTGTAACAACATTGGGGCATACAGTTTTGGGGAATTCATCTTTGAACTTTAAAAAATTTGATAATTTAAGTGGGTTGACGAAGGCGAATCTAAAATTTATTTGGGGATACTCGACTTGAGCAGTTTGGACAATTCACCTCGAATACGCAATGATAAATAACCATAAAAAGGTAATTTAATATATCTGGTTTCTTTTTGTACTGTAGTTATGGGGACTTAGTATTAAAAGTGTTATTTAAAAATTTCTTTAATTGGTTATCAAATAGATTAGAAGGGTAGTAATTGTTAATAAAGTACTGTTTTAAAAATTTAAATTCTTCGTTTAACGAAAAGTAATCTGAACAGATACAGTAACTTCTTGTTAATAATGTTACTATAGCACTAATCTTATATTTATAAAACATACAACTTAAACTTTTACTGGCTTGGGAACCAATTATTTAAGTTGTATGTTTTATAAATATAAGATTAGTGCTATAGTAACATTATTAACAAGAAGTTACCGTATCTGTTCAGATTACTTTTCGTTAACGAAGAATTTAAATTTTTAAAACAGTACTTTATTAACAATTACTACCCTTCTAATCTATTTGATACCGATTAAAGAAATTTTTAAATAACACTTTTAATACTAAGCCCCCCATAACTACAGTACAAAAAGAAACCAGATATATTAAATTACCTTTTATGGTTATTTATCATTGCGTATTCGAGGTGAATTGTCCAAACTGCTCAAGTCGAGTTATCCCCAAATAAATTTTAGATTCGCCTTCGTCAACCCACTTAAATTATCAAATTTTTTAAAGTTCAAAGATGAATTCCCCAAAACTGTATGCCCCAATGTTGTTTACAAATACACGTGCGACAGCTGTAAGGCTGCGTATATTGGCAGCACTCAACTCCAACTGGAGGTGCGCCTTTCTCAACATTTGGGCTTGTCAGTCCGTACCAACCGTCCCCTCAGTAGCCCTCCACAATCCGCATTTAGAAACCATAGTAATGAAAACAACCATCCCCTTCACAAAATTCAGTTTGAAATTTTAACTAGATCCAATAACCTCACAGAACTCCGAATTTTAGAATCTTTGTACATCTATAGAAACAAACCCTCCATTAACAATAATAGTTCATCCTACAAATTACAGCTCTTTTAACTAACCAACCGATTCTCATAGACATATACTTTCTAATCCTCTGACCATCCAGTTTTCTCAGGCTTTGCCAAGTATGGAGGTGGATGTAAACATTGTGTATTTACCTATTGAGGTAATTTAATTTCATTTTAATTGTGATGAAATTTAAATTTTAATTTTGTATTGATGCAATTTTCATTTTGTCTTAAGGTTTTAATTTTAATGGTTTTAATATTGTATTGATGTAATTTTCACTTTTTACTTTTGTTTTAAGGTTTTAAGACTTAATTCACTGATGATAACAAAAAATTTGTCGAAACGTCTGAAGTACAAAAAATAAATGAAAATGTTTGCCGTTGTGTTGGTCCTTCTGTTCATCTGTAAGCTCCGTTTCCCTAAGAAGTCAATATATATATATATATATATGACACACAGACAGTGACCCGTTGCCCACGTCGGGCTAGCATCATGAAAAGAAAAACTATGGTATTTGTCATTTACCATTACTTATTCGGACTATAGTGGATTTAATTTTCCCAGAAGAGTTCCTTGTTCCATGCACTGTCTGTGTGTATCATAAAAAACTCGGGACCATTCTGAGTTCATTCCTATAATATATATATATATATATATATATATATATATATTATATGGTTGTGAATTTTTAATTTTCCTCCCAAGCTAACCTTGCTGTTTGTCGTTGTTATATATCTGCTTCAACAAAGCTGAAGGAAAGAACCACAGCACTGTCCATCACAGCAGCAGCTCAATCGATGGGATACATTCTTGGCCCAAGTGCGTAATGTACAGTTTCCTCTTCCTGAAGTTATTATAATAATAATAATAAAGATTCGAATCATCAGTTTGGCTGGTTTCATTTAAAAATTGTTGACTATTTTCTTTCAAATGTTTTTGAAAAAAAAAAATTTTAGATTTTAAGTGTAATTATTTTTTTCTAGGTCTTCAGACTCTGTTGGTTTACATTCATCCAATTAATTCTGTGCAAAGGAACGACTCTCTCTCAAACTTGACGGCTTCTGAGGAAGGCGAGGATTTATTGAAGACCTCTCAAAGTGAAAATTCTCTGAATGTATTTAACATGTATTCTCTCACTGGGTGGCTCACGGCCGTTCTTGGCTTTCTGAATATGTTTATGTTTTTGCCCTGTGTATATAAGGTAATGTAATTAGTTAATTAGTTAAAATTTTTGTCAGTAATGAAAGTAAAATTTAAGTGTTCGTGACAGCTTATTTAAATGCGTTTGTTTGTTCTGGAAATTGTGGCATATTCTTTTGCAGGAATTCAACATTGCTGAAAGTGAAGAGCGAAATCGAGCTTTTGTTGCCAAGGATGATGCTACTGCACTTCGGCATCACAAAACGGATTATGTTGCTCTTTTCGTTGTTTTGTTCGGATATTTTTCTATTCTCCTAGTTTACGTCCTTTTGGAAACTCTGATTGTTCCCATGTGCCTCGATCTTTATGCGTGGACACCAGAATTCACAGTGAAAGTGGTTGGTATTGGTTTGACGATTGCTGGGTTACTATCCTTTTTTATGTTTATTTTGAGCGGGAAACTCGCTAAAATTTTGAATGACCGTAAAGTGTTCATCGTCGGCGGACTGATTCCCCTCACTTTATCCTTGCTGCTCTTCTTCCCTATGGCAGGGGACCACCCCAAAATAAAGTACTGCCCCTCCGAGAACCAAGAGAACACTCCCGGCATATCTGGTCTTATGAGTATGAACTCTTCCTCAGAATAAGTTTAAGAGTTCGCCGCGGGCTCTCTTCAAGCAATGAAAATGACTGTGACGAATTAGGTTGTCCTTCTTCTCAGGAGTGGTGCTTCTTCACACCCATTATCCATATTCCTCAGCTGATTGTTGCTTCTTGTTTAATGACACTAGGGTATCCAGTTGGCGTTGGTCTCACTGGTGCCATATTTTCAAAAATGATGAAGGTGAAGGAACAAGGGCTGTGGATGGGCATATTGACGAGTTCAGGGAGCCTCTCTCGGTTCCTGGGACCCATTTTCGTATCTTATTTGTACACCGCGAAGGGCCCGCTTTGGACTTTTGCTGTACTCTTTGTCCTGTTTTTAGGAGTTTTAATTTTAAATGTTGTCTTTTACCACCGAATGGCACCTTTATGTAGCCCAAGTAAATCCCCAACCTAGTAGAGAATAGTGCTAGGACTTTTTTTATAGCCTATTTATCATCCTGTACCTTGTACAGTTTAGTTAAGAGTTCAGGTCTAATTTTATAATGTATTATATAATGTCGCAAATTTAACGAGATCATAAGTCATTGAAAAAGGTTTACACTTGTGAAGTTTTTCTTTGAAGAATAAAACTGCCTACTTAAGATTAATGTCAAAAAAATACTTAGTTTGTGAAAATTATTCAGTCGCACCGATTAGCTTCAATGAAGACGAGTTTGTCCAGTCTCAAGTTGTTCGTGAATGCGGCTTGTATCGGTTTTCGTTTTCTATGTAAAGGTACCTTCACTACCTTCGGATTTCCTCTCATACTGCTAATTAATTCCGAATTTGTTAACTGAGGAACTTCCAGAAACTCAACAAATGAGTTTTTATCTTACTTTATCATTTGTATTATCAATCCAAGATGACACCCAAAGAATGCAAATGTGTACATAATTTATCCCAAAATATTGAAAGTTGATTTTTTTTAAAAAAGAAAATGCTGTATTTACATTTTAGTTTTAATTTGATTCTAAGGTAAGTCAGAAAATTAGGGATTTTTGTAAAATTCTAATAAGTGATAGCAGTTATTTGTGCCTTCTACTTACAACAGGGACTAGTGAATAAGGTCACACAAACCAAATGACGATGATAATTATAGTGATGTGAAACATCTTATGTTGTTACTAATTGTTTTAACTTGTTTCGACTTACTGTAGTTTGAAGTTGTTTCCTTGTACTGGAAAACTTGTTTGGTGCGATCTGTTTGTTTCTAACGAATTAAATCTGGCATTGAGTTTTAAAATTGTGTGATACTAAGATATTAAAGCCAGTCATGAAGTGATTCTTATCATATACTGAAAAGAATAGTCTTAATAATTATCGCCATTCTACAATTAATGCAATACAGAAATATTGTTTTTCCCCCCGACTGTTTATTTAATCTTTCCGAAATATGTTCAGTGTTTCTTCACCTTGTTGTATGTTAATATATTTTATTTTCTTCTTTATTAACCTTGTATAAATAATAAGTTTTAACCTTCCAGTCACTTAGTACATCTTAAGAAAATAATGGTAAATGTACAGTATTACACCCGTCTCCCTTTCGAGGTGAAATTTATGTTTTTCCTATGGTTTTTGATGTTTTGAACGAATCTGACCTTCAAAACCGTCGGAAATGACTCGTTTTTTAGATAACCCCCCTCCCCCCAGCCGGCAATCGAAAACGAGTCATTTCCGACGGTTTTGAAGGTCAGATTCCTTTAAAACACATCAAAAACCATAGGAAAAACATAAATTTCACCTTCAAAAATTGACCTGACCTAACCTATCCTAAATCACTTACTTAGTCTTGTAGGCAGCCCAGGAATCACTATAAATCACAGAGCCAGGCCTAATGTACTTCTGAATGAGTGTTCCATTCCGGTAGGAAAGTAATTCAAATTCGAAATGGATGGAGCGCAGTGATTGGGCAGACATGTAACGAACACACAAACGAATGTACGAACACACACTAGATACACACCAAAAAAATGTTTATATCTCGAAAACGCTATAGAAGGAGTGTCTTAGAATTAAAAAAAATCTACTTAATGAACATATAATAATTGCTGGACGTTAGACGGGTATAATAGTAGAATAATACCAAAATAACACTAGTCAACAAAGATTTTTCATCAGAGTAAAATTTGTGGTGGCTGGATAGCATTTTTCACGCTGATTCCAAAACTGCATTCAGATTTTTTCTAGCACGTATAGTTTTCAAGATGAAGGCATATATATAATTACACAGATTTAACCATTTTAAATAGGCAAAATACTAATATTTCAACATTTGATTGTGTTTATTTTATTGTGTTTTTTTAGTTTATTCATCTTATTTATTTCAATTATCTTAATTATACATCTTACGTATTTCAGGTGTGAGCTTTTACGTCTAGCAGCATTGTGATTCAGGCAACAACGCCGTGCTTTTTGTGTCAAAAGATCAGTCCAGTCCAAGAACTTGTTGTGTCAAATTGGTGTACATTTTTTTGAATTTATAGTTTGCTCAGGTCAGTCAACATGCCTCGACAATGTAAGAATGACCCCGACAAGTTCTGTTTCGTATGCGGCCAGTTGACAACTAAAACACAGCGACGAAGTATTACAACCGACATTAAGAAAATATACAAGCTATACTTTGGTTGCCATCTAGGTGACCAAGATAAACCATGGGCGCCACATCAAATCTGTTCTGGCTGTTCAAATGGATTACGTGATTGGCTTAACAAAAAGAAAGCTTCAATGCCATTTGCCATACCCATGATATGGAGGGAGCCGAGAGATCATCATGAAGACTGTTATTTTTGTAGTGTGAACTTAATGGGGTTTTCTGCCAAGAACAAACACCAGACTGTATATCCAAACTTGGATTCAGCACGTAGACCAGTAAAACATGATGAAACATTGCCCATTCCAATTCCCCCAAGTGATAGGCTAGATTCTATCATAGATGACATGGAAAGTGATGATGGTGCAACTGGCGTTTCCGGACCATCTACAGAACCAGAGTACACTTTTGAAGGTAGACATTTAGAGCCTAAAAAGTTAACCCAAGGACAGTTGAATGATCTTGTTAGAGACTTATCGCTGTCTAAAGAGAAATCAGAGCTTCTCGCCTCAAGACTAAAGGAGAACAATGTTCGTATTAGTTACTACCGAAAGCGGAATTTTGAATTAACAGCATTCTTTTCAGTAGACGGTCCTCTCTGTTATTGCCATGACATCAATGGACTATTTACAGACGTATGTGGCATCTGAGTGGCGCCTCTTTATTGATTCGTCGCAGAGAAGCCTGAAAGCAGTTCTTTTGCATAATGGTAATATAATGCCATCCATCCCCATTGCCCATTCCGTCCATCTAAAAGAGACATATGACAATATGGATATACTACTTAAGGCAATCAAATACGACAGTCATCAATGGAATGTTTGTGGAGATCTAAAAGTTATAGGAATGCTTATGGGTATGCAGTCAGGATTCACAAAATTTTGTTGTTTCCTTTGCCTGTGGGACAGTCGCGCCACTATAGAACATTACACCAAAAATGACTGGCCACTTAGGTATACATATGTCCCAGGGATAAGCAATGTCCAGTCTGTCCCTTTAGTGGATCCCCAAAAGATCTATCTGCCACCTCTTCACATTAAACTTGGTTTAATGAAGAATTTTTTAAAGCAATGGGTAAAGTCAATTCTGAAGGGTTCCAATACCTTTCAAGGAAATTTCCGAAGGTTACTGCAGCAAAATTGAAGGAAGGAATTTTTGTTGGGCCACAAATAAGGGAGGTTTTGAATGACACTGAATTTGAAAAAGTCCTAAGTCCGCTGGAATTGAAGGCTTGGCTGGCGTTCAAATGGATACGTGAAAACTTTCTTGGAAGCAACAAGTCACCTGCGTATAAGGATGGAGTCAAGAACCTCCTTGATGCCTTCAAAGAAATGGAGTGTCGAATGTCGTTAAAAATTCACTTCCTGCATTCCCACTTAGATTTCTTTCCTGAAAACCTTGGTGCAGTGAGTGACGAGCAAGGAGAGCGCTTTCATCAAGATATTCAGATGGTGGAGAAGCGCTACCAAGGATATTGGAATGAAAGCATGATGGCGGACCATTGTTGGATGCTGTATCGTGACAATCCAGGCCAAATTTACAAAAGGAAATCACACATTCAGCGCTTTTAATAAAATAATGTATATATTCTTTATTTATAAGTACATTGAATAAGGTATATGATGTATTTGTTGTTTAGCATTCCTAAGTGTGATCTATACATCCATAAATTTTCTTATAGCAATATCAAAACCAGTGTATCTATATAACTATACGTGCTAGAAGAAAAAATAAAACCGGATTCGGAATCAGCGCGAAAAATGCATTAAGAAAAGTGTGATCATTAGAGACCGGAAGTTCAGGCAAAATGCCATAAATGCCTTTTTGCCTATTTTACTTATTTTTGGGTGAAAATTTTTTTTTCCGATATGAAGAGCCTAATTTGCCTATTCCACCTGTTTTGAATGAAGTTTCGTTTTTTTTTTTTTTTACCAAATTATCACATTTAGCAACTTCTAATGATTAATTGGCAACTCCACTTCTCCAGAAGTCGTACATATGGCAGCACTGCATATTTGTTTTCAGTCACTGTTTGTTTGCATGAGTGAGCACGTGTGATAATGTCTGAAGTTAAAGCATCTTCTTCTAAGAAACTAAATGATTATGTTCAGCAATTTGGGAGCAGTGTGTTCTCCACTGACGGCTCTATATTATTCTGTAAAGCTTGTGAAAAGGCAGTAAATTCAGAGAAGAAATACTTCGTGATCCAACATATAGAGACAGCTAAACACGAAAGTGCCGCTGACAAACGGAAGCTTGGAGGAGAGCAGTCATGCCTACTTACTAACTACGTTGCTGGCTCCAGCCGTAAGTCACAATTTTCAATGGACTTGTGCAAAGCATTTGTTGATGCTGGCAGTCCCTTGTGGAAACTAGAAAATCCGTCTCTGAGAAAATTCTTGGAGAAGTATACAAATGAACGCATTCCTAGCGAGTCGTCATTAAGAAAGACCTATGTAGAAGACATCTATCGGATTGTTATTCAAAATACTAGAGATGGAGTTAAGAACAAGTACATTTGAGTATCAATAGAGGAGACAACCGATTCTGTTGGAAGGTTTGTTGCCAATGTAATAGTTGGAACTATGAAGAGTGACCAACCCTCAAAAATCTATGTTAGCATCAGAGCTACTTGATAAAACAAACAGCTCAACTATTGCTCAGACTTTTACCAAATCACTTGCATTACTATGGCCTGAAGGAATAAAGCACAATAATGTTCTCTTCATAACTGATGCAGCTCCATACATGAAAAAAGCAGCTGGGGCTTTAAAAATTCTTTTCCCCAGAATGCTACATCTCAGTGCTTAGCTCATGCACTCCACCGAGTTTCTGAAAAGGTACGAAGATTATTCTCTGATGTTGACAAGATGATTTCAAATGGAAAGAGGGTATTTCTCAAAGCTCCTTCGAGTCCAGGTTTTCAAGGAAAAGGCACCGGGATTAGCACTGCCACCTCAGCCAGTACTGACAAGATGGGGAACTTGGATAAATGCCGCACTTTACTATTGTAAAAATTACAACACAGTACAGAGCATTGTAGAAAGTTTTGATGAAGAGGATGCATCTTCTATCAAGATTATGAAATCTCTCATGCAGAAGTCATTGCAAAATGATCTTGCATTCATTAATGCCAACTTTTCAAATTTACCACTTGCAATAACTTCACTGGAAGAAAGAAACCAAATCTTGGTAAATGCATTAGGCATTTTTATAAACGTAGTTGAGGAAATTAATCAAGTTTCGGTGCCACAGGTAAAATTGTCCAGCAGAAGTGTGAAAAAGTAATTTCAGGTAATGCTGACCTAGCTCAAATCAAGAACATTGCAAAAGTCCTTGAAGGAGATGGTGATGTAGACGTTTCAAATCTAAACTCAGAAATTATAGCATGTTTTAAGTATGCACCAATCACATCAGTTGTTAATGCAAAAAACTTCTTTTTTACGTGAAGGTCAAAATATGAGAATAAAAACCCACTCTAATAGACAGAGTTTATTTCCACGCCCACTGGGATGCCAGTGGGCGTCGAAACTGTCGTGGAAATAAACTGTCTATTGGAGTGGGTTTTTATTCTCACATCAGTTGTTGTTGAAAGATCATTTTCCCTTCTTAAACACTTGCTAACTGATTGTAGACATAATCTAACGTTTGAAGATTTGGAAAAAATGCTTGTTGTAATGTGTAACCAATCAAATGAATAAAGCTATACTTCATAGATTTATTTAGCATTATTTTATTAATGTATGGAGATGTCTTACCTATAGTTTTAGCTCATGTTATTTAATGAATTTCGATTTAAAAATAAATGCCTTTTTTTTGCCTATTTCCATGTTTTATTCTGCCTTTTTGCCTGCCTATTTCCATGTTTTTTAGTGCCTGAACTTCCGGTCTTTAGTGATCATGTTTGTGATGAGAAAAAAAGTTTCATTTTGTTGGCCAGTGTAATCAGAGGCTCAGTGTTTTTAACGTCTAAATAGTGTAATCATAACGCATCATTTTTAGTTACTGAACTTCAAACCCATGACACGAGTGGAGGTCAGCCTCGTTAAGTCGGAGGAAGTTATAGATGTAACTACAGTGGTAAAAGCATAACATAAATGTAAGATTGATTAATGTACGTTTTTGTACATTTATGGCCCGTGCCATAAATACAGTAGTGCGTTTTGTTCAGTTACAGAACCATTGAAATTTATTCTTGCATTCATAGAAGTTTCTGTTCATTTCGAGTATTTTTGGGGACCATTAATAACAAACGTCAGGATTGTTTAACCTACGTAATGGCGAGAGTCGTGCGACGGAGGACCTGCAGCTTTACAGGTAGCTGATCTAACGGGGAGCAATTTTGCGGCGTAGCCACGATGTGGTTCTCGATAACCATAAAAAGTGACAAAGCAGTTTGTTTAGGTTGTATAATAACTAACCACCTTCCCAACATCAAGGGTCCTATGACGGAAGGGACCAACAACTTTGGGGGATCAGAATCACGAGTTGCTGCATAATCTCGACGCAGAGGAACCTCTCCTCCCCAAGATCTAACTACGTTGATCGACGGAAGCAGTGTTGCGACGTCGGCCATGACATAGTCCAACAAAGTTTGATAAAAATAGAATATGCAAATGTGAAAATTTTTAAGTGTTTCGGTACCAATTCACGTATTCAAAAAGAATCAGTATTTAAAATACTAAATATCTTTAGCAATAGGCGCAAGTATACTTCGCAAGACTCCGGTTTACTTTCTAGTTAAGTAAACTGAGGGATATTGATCAAATGTGATAATACAAAATTTTAGAAAAATGGCAATCTTGAAAGAGGAGAAAGTCGGATCCAAGGATTTGATTCTTGCTCCCGACGTTATGATACACGTGTAATAAAAAAAAAATATATATATATATTTATTAATCTCGCTAAGATGATGTGATTAGGACTAATAAATGAAGGTTTGACCACATGCCTAATCTACCAGCCTCCTCCAAAAAACTTATGAATCACCCAACTACCACGCAGGGTTAAGTAAGGCACAGTGAACTCGTAACACGACATCTTTGAAACCAATTTTTGGTGGATTAGGTATCTCGTAAAGAGCCTGGTGTTAACCATCCACTGTAGTAGTAGGGATACGGTCCCGAAGGTTGAGGGATCAACCTCCACATTTAGTGGAACGCATTTTTTTTTACATGAATAGTTTCCCAAAGTCAGGAGAAACGGGGATGATGCTTATCGGTGAGGGGAGACAGAAACCGGCACAGCACGGAGGCCAACTAATGCGGCCCATTGCTCTAACGTTGTTACCATCATCGGGGTTCGAACCCCCAACCTCTTCGCTTCGTTTATCAGGAAACGGTGTCACCCACTGAGCTACAAACAAGGTATGGAAAAGTTAAACCGTATGAGTTATTTCAATACAAAATAATTTGTATTATATTATACAACTACGAATTGCCTCTGTTTTAGGGTAAAGCCCATCAGAGATGGGGAAAATTACCATGGGAAATATAAAGAACAAAAGATTGGACCTACTATCAGAAACCAGACCATTAGACCTGCACTGATAAGAAATTTTTTTTTTTTTTTTTTTTTTCTATGCAGGAAGGGGGTAGTCAAAGGCGAATGTCCGCAAAATCACCCCTCCCGACAACAGAGGAAGAATACAAAATAAAAGTCCCAAGGTTTTCAACACTGCGTTTGAAAGATATAAGGTCATAGGCAGGGGGAAATATGGATTGAGGAAGATTGTTCCAGAGTTGACCAGTTGAGATGAGACTGAAAATATCGATTAACCTTTGCGTTAGAGTAGGACAGAAAAAGAATGTGAATGTGTCGAAAGTTGGGTAATGTGTGCTCTCCTTAAAAAAGAGTGGTGGTGTCCATTATAACAGCGAAAATAAAGAGGGGGGGGGGATTGATGAGATTTGATTTCACCCGGTTAAGTAGAGCCGTGTGGGTTCAGCCACCCATCACACGAGAAGTGTACTCCATACAGGGGGCAGTAACCGAGTGGTGGTTAAACTGCGAAGCCGGTACAACATGCCTAACCCCTTAGCTGTTTTAGAAAGAGTATACGTATTCTTTCCAAGAAAGATCACGAGAAAGAGAAACGCCAAGAATGTTAAAAGAAGAAGGATCGAGTTGTGTATTGTTGAAGGTAAGTGAATAGTCGTACATGTATAAAATTTTCATCGCGCCAATCTCAGCATCAGAAGTACCTCAGAAAATATATTAAAAACTTTCCATCTACTGATGTTACTGAAAACTGCAATAAGAAAGCAATAAAAGATACAGTAAATATATATATGAAATTTTCCATTTGCTGATCCAGGCAAACACGACAGAAGTAAAGGAAGAATTCGCAGAGCTTGCCTTTAGATGGAAGCAATGGTCGAAAGCGATAGAAATGTTTAAATTTCCCTTTGAGATCTGCGTAAATCGGTGAAAGTGGAGAACGGGTAGGCCTACTCCAAAAAACAATTGGGTCTGATTGGCACACTTCTACAATAAACAGACCTGACAAAACACAGTGGTATCATAGGCCCAGGCCTATTACATAACAACCGTTAGACCTACGTTTACCGTGACAACAATAGGCCTAAAAGTCGAAATAGGGCCCTAGTTTTGACTATGGATTCAGCTTAAGAGGTCTAAGGAATTTCTTCATCCTTTAAATAGGTCCTGAAAACGGCAAATTAACGAAAAAATATTGGTCTTACTTGCTGGTCAGGTATTAACTTTGTTTTGAAATTTTCAAAGGATCACTTACACGATAGGCAATCCCCGGAACAAACTGGGATGATAATCAGTTCGGAGGGCCACAAACTAGCACAGCGAGCAGACCAACTAATGTAGCCCATTACTCGATCATATTACTACCACCATCGAGGCTTGAATCTCCGTCTTCAGTTCACTTATCAGGAAACTGTGTTACCTACGGACGATGGCTACAAACGGGGGCACCTCCAGGGGCAGACCGCAGCCCAACTCCTCGGATAGAAGTCCCAGTAAAGTGAGCTGGCAGTCGCAGAAGGACGGCAAGCAGCGGACTTTGCGGACTGGTCCGCACTCTCATTACCTCTGACGGCTACGCGAGCAGGAACCTAAAAAAAAAAAACACCTGCATCCCACAACGACCAAGCAAATAGAGCCACTTTCAAATATCCAAAGCTACGAGATGGACAGGATTAAAACATTCCAAGACCTGGAGGGCGTTTCTGGAGTGACAAAAAGGTGGAGGGTCGGGAAGGGTAAAATGCACAAACAGCCTTTGAGCCTTCGATAAAGACTGGAAGCAAGTTCACTTGGAGGGAAGAATGCTACAAGAGGGGGAGACGAAGTCCATTAATAGAGACGAGGCTTGCCACCCTTGAAGTATCAGCAGAAAGGCACCTGCGGTTAATTCCCATGGTAGAACCACGGGAAATGTCACAGGCGCAACCGGCTCATGGGGAAACTGAAATCCGTCCACCAAACAGTAGGCCCAGTAACCGAAAGGTTAGAAGACGGTGACAGTCGTAAATGAGAAACAAATCTCGTTATACGAGTGAAGTTTCATTTTATGTTGAATGGTTCCAAAGTTATGGCACAGGTGCAAATAAAAAAAACTCCATTTGACGTTTGAAAATGTAGCCCTGCAATGTTGATTAGTAAAAGGGGGGAGGAAACGCAGTTGACTCAAACGTATGTGAATGCTTACAAAAGGCGGCTGTTTGCGATTACAATTAAGAATAGGGTGATGGTGCGTGAAAGGGACTTCCAATAAATAATCCGAGAGGTGGTGGATGATATCACGGAGTTAAAGGCTAATGTACTCTGCATAAAAAATGAAAGCTATCTTTCACAGGTTAAATAGAACCGAGATTTGAACTTTTATTAGCAACTGAATGAAAATTTTTTTTATAAAGTTAACCCTTAATCCGAATAACCATATTTAAAAAACTTTATAGAAATTTTAAAATATGTTACATACAATACAGTATGAAAATAAATTTATTTGCTTTCAAATACCGAGCTTATTACTTCAACCGGTACAGCATTTTCCTTTGAAGTCTGTGTTGCAGTTCACCTCTTCTGATCATACAGTGAATAACCTTGTAAACAGCTCTCTCAGGGTATTTCTGAAGGAAAAATTAAATAAGAATTTAGTTGGTCATTAAGTTCAGGCATTTTAAAACAGCATTTCTACTGCTTACACAATCGTTGGTTATTTAAGACATGAGCATAAATTGGGAAATATACACTATTTTTATAAATCCTTACTTGTTTCAAGAAATCTTGCACGATAGCGTGCTCTGATACTTGAGATCCGATGGCAAACCTCCTCTTCAGTTGCTTTTCTACCCGAGAGAGTAATTCTTGGTCTTCTTCTGTTGTGAATCCTTCAACACCTGTTCCAACATATTTTACTTAGTTTATAATTTTTTTAAAATATAAGGTTGTAACATATTCTGCTCGATTTTTTAGTCCATTCAGAACAAAAATTAAAGGATGTAATGACAAATTAATCATCAATATACATAATTCCCTTTTTTTCTATAACCTCCTCCCATCTGTCGAAAAGTTTTTTTTATGCCACGATCGAAGAAATTCCTTGGTTTCGAGTTACAAAAAGCGATCACTTCATTTTGAATAGCTTCCCTGGATTGCAACTTTTGTCCATCTAGGTGGCGTTGCAGACTTCTGAATAAATGGTAGTCTGAAGGTGCGATGTCCGGAGAATAAGGTGGATGAGGCATTTTTTCCCAACCAAATGCTTCCAATTGGGCAGTGGTGATTCGAGTAGTGTGAGGGCGCGCGTTATCTTGGTGGAATAGAACACCTCTGCGATTAATTAATGCAGGACGTTTTTCTTGTAATGCCATCTTCAATCGTTGGAGTTGTTGGCAGTAGACTTCAGCTGTGATTGTTTGGTTATCTGGCAGAAGCTCAAACTGAATAATTCCTTGCATATCCCACCAAACACAGCAAAATTTTCTTTGGATGGGGTCCATTCCTTTGCTGAGGTACAGACTTTGTTTCACGGATAAGCCACTGATGTCGACGCTTAATATTGTTATAGAGAACTCATTTTTCATCCCCAGTGACGATCCGATTCAAAAACGGTGCCTGCAGTTGCCAAGAATGCAGTGATGTGCAAATATCGACTCGATGTTGAAGATTCGATTGTGACAAATCATGCGGAACCCATTTTCCAACCTTCACTACTTTTCCTAACAGCTTCAGATGACGATGAATGGTCATATGGCTAACGCCGAGTTGCAGGCCAAGTTCTCTTACAGTTACCGTTGGGTTTTCCTCCACTGTTGCTTTCAGCAACTCTTCATCTAACTCATTTGGTCGTCCTGTTCGTTGATAATCTTTCAGACTGAAGTTTCCATTTCTGAACTTCTCAAACCATCTCCTACACAACTACACATCCATTCGCTCACATCATTATTTCCATAAACTCTTTGAATGTTTCTTGCGGATTCACTAGTGTTAGATCCTTTATGGAACTCATACAGCATCACATGTCAAATATGCTCTTTCGTGGGCTCCATGTCTTTTCAATTACTGTAATATCGTAGGGGTGGCGTTGTAACTATGAAAAACACCAGAGAAAATATTCATTAGCCTAACCCTACACTAGCCTAAGTCATTCTGTATCATTCTGTATCGTGATAAAACCTGTGCGAACCTGTCGTGCGTGTATTTTGCAACATTTCTAAAACTATTTCACATTATCTTGAGGTTATTCTATTATCTATCGTCCGTTTTCTAATCAAGCAGAATTTGTTACAACCTGATATAAAGTGACCAGACCCACAGACACTGCACTATTCGTCACAGCTAGATTAAGTAGTATCTCTAATACCTATACTACCCATCCATTTACACTATGTACTGGCTTTCATCTACTAATCTTCAACAAGGTGCCACCCCACCGACCTTACCCCAAATTCGTTGATGGAATTCTGCCAGGTTTATCATAATATGCAAGCATTTTAACATAATCCAGCACTGAAACACATCAACACGAACGAGACTCGCCAAAAATTAATGTTGGGCGCTATGTCATGTAACGACAAAACTGCACAATTTTTCTTTGACAATTATACAGTGAATGGAGCGAGCGTCTTAATATACTGCAAACACTTATTCTCCAACTACTGGAATCGACGCGAGAAGCGTAATCTTTCTCACTATGCTGTTGCTGTTCGCAACTTTTCCTTAGTGCTGGATAGGCTGTGGTGGACTGAAGGAATGACCACCTGAATCACCCGACTTAACCACTTTGGATTTTTAGCTATGGGGGTTATATGTTGGAACACTCGCGTATTGTGAGAAACCCAGTAGTAGTCTGCCAGAAGTACAAAGAAACTGAGGTCACTGTAAACATTTCACAAAAGCATCTTGCTAATGTTGTAATGGAGTTAGAATCGAATACATATTGTAATGACAAATGATGGTCATCTTGTGAAAGTGTTATAAACAACCATACATATTGTATAAATATAGATTAATAAAAAAATGAACAATTATTTTTGCACTTATTTCTTGGACACCCTGTATCTTCAACAATAATAATTCATACGATCCTAAGATGTTAAGTTTTTTTTAATCATCATTATTTGAATTTGAACACTTAGGTTTATATACACCTCGGTGTAGTAGTAGTTCGCGTCACTGACTACGAATTCATCGGCCCCGGGATCGAGACCTGGTGACGGCAGGCGGCGCGTAGCAACTCGGTTGTTCATCCTTCCACACAATAAAAAAAATTCGTTAGTAGATAAATAGGTACCCTGGGTAGTCTAATGGTTAAGACGCTGGGCTGCTGGTGGGGCGTGGTTCGGATTCTACGTTAAACTGAAGGTCTGAAGTGGAGTAACAAGCTTGACCTTCGTCAGAATGAACAATTTAGGGGGTAGAAAAACCAAGGTTATACTGTGAATAAAATTACTTCTGACTAACACATTTAATAAAAACCAAACATTTCTTGGGGGGGTGGGGGGTGGGAGTCACACCATAAGTAAACTTTGATATTCCATGTAAATCTCTTACATTATTTCCCTTGAAACATTCCTTCAGTGTTTCTCTTTTTTCTTTGTTAGCGCAATGTCACAATACTTTCGATTTCTGTCCTAAATTATTATACAAATTAACATCTAATTACTAACAGGCAACATCCATCACACCAAAGACATATTTCCTCAACTGTATGAACCCCGAGTGCAATAAGTGCTCGAGACGTCCCCATCAAAGTCTATACACCAATAAAACTGATAAACTACTTTCCCCATTCATCAATACTCTCAAAATTCAGAAATTGATTCAGGGTTTATTGACAAGCACTTAAGTTATTTTCAATTGTCAGTCATTTTTCATATTTCGGAGAGCCTGGAATATGTTTTGGATTTTAAGTGTGTTAAATTTCGTGACATGAAAGTGCAACTTTCAACCCATAATTGGGATGAGGCTCTATCGCGCGATGATATTAATGGTACATGGACTTCTTTGTTTTAATTATTTTAAATGTTTAGAATCGAGTAATATCCCACATTACGTAAAAAACCTACTGAGAAAGCGAAGCAAAAAGTACTGTACAACTATAAGCTATATAGAGCACTGGTCCGCAGGAGACGGGATATATTCTAATTCACACAAAATTAGAATATACAAATTATTTCCGCTAAGGGGTCCTCAGAAATAATCTATATTCTACTATGAGTCCATAAGTGAGAAAACGGTTGCTGACCACTGATACAGAGTAAACCAAATTAAATTGAATCCGAAGGAATTCTATAATTATATTAGGAATAAAAAAGTAGCTTTGCAGACGACTGATCGACTCGCAGGCAAAAACAAACAAATAAATTTTCGATGACTCGCAAATGACAGAAGTTTTACACAACTTCTTCGTTTCCGTGTTTACTAACGAAAAAATAAACAGTCCTGTAACCATGCTCATTTAAAGCTTCACGATTTTACTATTGGTGAAAGTGAAGTACTCTCGGCCATAAGTAAAATTAATCCTAATAAAACTCTAGATCCAGATAAACTCAACCCTACGATACTTAAAGAAATGAACGGCGCAATAGTCTCTCCTCTGACATATACTAGGGGCACTCAATATATTTTGCTCCCACCCGTTTTTCTTAGCTAAATAATAGGCCATGGGGCTGAAGTGTCTTTTGGGCCGTAAGTTTGAGCTTTCTTCGCTTCACATAACCAGATTTTTCCAGTTTAAACCTCCCCTCCTTGTATAAAACCGATGTTAACGCAATTTCGAAAATGGCGTCTGACAGTGATGTGCGTCGTAAACAGAGCTGTTATCGAGTTCTTAACCGCAGAGAAGGAAACAGTTGGAAATATTCACAAACGTCTACAGAACGTTTACGGAGATGCTGTTGTTGATCGAAGCACAGTTGGACGCTGGTCTAAACGCGAGATCATCGGAAAGAGGGAGAGCCAGCCTCGCTGATAAGCCACGCAGCGTTCGCCTGACATCGGCTGTGAAATCTCACACTGTGCAACGTGCTAACAGCATCATTCGATCAAATCGGCGCGTCACATACAAGGAGCTAGGAATTAGTGAAGGAAGTGTGAATACGATAATTCACCAACTGGGATAATCAAAAATGTGTTCACGGTTTGTTCCTCGCGAACTGACTGAAGATCACAAAGCCCAAAGAAAAGAAATTGCTTCCGAGTCGTTGGTTCGATATAAGACAGAAGGGGATTGGGACATGAAAGGGGTAATTCTGGTGGACATTATGAAGAAAAGACAATCAATCAACTCAAAGGCATATATTGCTACCCTACAGAGACTCCAGAGACGTATAAAGCGAGTTCGACCGGAGAGAAAACTGGAAGACGTCCTTCTTTTGCACGATAACGCAACACCACACAACAGTTTGCAAACAAGAGAGGCCATCACAAAAATGCGTTTGACTACGTTACCCCACCCTCCATACAGCCCGGATCTGGCACCTTCAGACTTCCATTTGTTTGGACCAATGAAGGATGCTATTCGTGGAAGAAAGTTTCAGTGACGATGAGGTTGTTGAGGAGTTTAAGAGATGGCTCCAGCGGAACCCAGCGGACTTTTACCACCAAGGAATAAAGGCCCTTGTTTCGAGGTGGAGGAAAGCCGTAGAAAAGGATGGAGACTATGTGGAAAAATAAAAACTTGTGAAAAAGGTATGTAACTACTCGTGTACACAACATCTGGAACTTACGAGGAAACTTGGAAAGAAAAAAAAAAAGTGGGGCAAAATATATATACTGTATCGTTACAGTCTCGAGAAGTCTCGTTATGCACTTGAAAAACTATGACATTAGAGCCGCCTTTGATGGAGTGGGGAGCTTCTTTCGGTGGTTTGCCACCAGTCGAAGAAGTAACTGTTTCTGCTCTTCGTCTTTCGTCAGCGTGTTGTTGTATTTTTGGATCAGGCTGATACTCCGTTCCGCCGTGTCGTTTACTACTTCCATCCGAGAAGACCGATCCCGAAGTTCGTTGAAAAAAGGATCGTCCGTCACTGTCGGGGGGGGGGTTGAAGAACTGGTCCTTTTAGTCACAAGGTCCTCCAACTTCATCCTTGATCTCTAGACGTCAAGGAGGGCCGGGTAACCGCAGACGCTGTAGGTTCCGGAGCATCCTTTCCTTTGTCGCCGTGGTCACTCGTTCGTCGAAAAAGGCTAGGGCAACCAGGTGCTCGGAGAGAAACCAAAGATACCTGGAAAAGGCCGCGGACGCTTTACTGGCCACAGTCTTGAGCAGAGACAGAAGTTCGATGTCGTTGTAGGGGGCTCGAATTCCAAGGGACGCTTCGTTCCACTGTCTGATGTAAACGAGACTCACAAACAGAGCGAAGTCGGTTATGTTCCTGGCTTCTCGTGGTGTCAGCTTGAATTGAGCTTGGAAAAGGAATATCTTCAACACAAATTCCTTTCCCCATCCAACGAGCGTGGTGTGTTGGGCCGGGAGCTCGAAATGACTCGTTCCCACTTCCTCCGTCAAGAAACGAGAGAGAGAAGCGCAAGAATTCTTGATAATCGTCCCTTGGTTGCTGCGCTTCGAGTGCATGTGACAAATAATCCAGCATCTCTTTCCGCAATCTGCTCAATACCGGATCCTGGAAGAGTTCGTCGGTTGCTGCAACACACGCATCTTGATTTATCGATGGCCATTGTTTCTGAAATAGCTTGAAGAGTCCGGATTCTGGACCTCCAGATGGACCGAAGATACAGGAGAAGACGTCGGACAGCATGATTTCCATGACATGGTGACGGCAAGCAATCCAGACCAGTTCGGTTCCTAGAGCTTCTTCGATTCTGATGCAAGCTCCTTTGTGAAGCCCTGTGTTGCTGGCTGCCGTATCAAATACGAGTCCTTTGATTTGAGACCCGAGATTCCATTTCTCAATTGCTTCAACACAAGCATTCGCCTGAGACTCCCCAGTACCTTTGTCCATCTTCGGAATTCCCAAAAGCATTTCGTGGCCGTTTCCAGTGACAAGGACAGCAATTCTATCAACGCTTGCCTTGGATCCGTCGATATCTGGCAATAGTTTGCCATCCCAGTGTAAAAGAAGAGGTCCCTCCAAAGAAGATTCCTGGTCTTCTGCTGCTGCCGTTTCCTGTCTTCCTTGTCTTCCAGACCGCCTGATTGAACTTCGGGAGAGAGTGAGCTCTGAAAGATTATGTCCAAGCGCCTCAGCAACGGCTCCAGCCACAAACACAGCTCCGCGATCCAAGGCGCCGACGACTTCGGGCGAGTTGAAGATATTATTAAGTCTCTTTGGCGTTGGGGAAGCAGCAGCTGCCGCAGATGTTGACGCAGAAGGTCTATATTCGTCTTCGCTTTCAGATTCCCGAGATGATGATGTGGAAGAAAGTTCTGCTGTTGCCCCCGTCCTGGATTTGGTTTCCCTTCCTTCGTATCTCGCTTTTGCCATCCTTTCTTTTTCTTCTCGTTGTCTTTTCTGCTTTCTTTTGCAGGCGTCTTTTGGTCAGCCCCACTCATGCTACAGGAAAAGACGTCTTCTCTTTGCTTCCGAAGGAATTCCCGGTCTTCCTCGTTCTTGATTACCGACATTGCATCTTTTGTAGATATATCAAACAGCTCTTCCAGATCACCTTTGAACACTTCCTCGTTCATTCTGTCACTTTCTCGTTGTCGAGTTCGGTGCTTCTTGAGGGCGAGATACTTCTCGTACAGCTTTGACAGTTTCCGGACACACGAATCTATCAGTTGGGAAGGAATTCTGGCGCGCTGTCACACAGCGACAACTGCTTCACAGGCCAACTTGTAACTCGTGGGCAGGGTTCTTCCTTCGTCCAGGTGGTTGTACTGGGCCAGTCGGAGCACGTCCAGTACACTGGGTAGTCTTGCTGTCGATAACAGAGTTCGGCCTCCCAAGGAGCCAGTTTTCAGGCGCAGATCTCCTACTAGACGACGTCATAATCACTTCTAAAAAGACAAAAAAGAAATGTTTAGTATCGGGCAACCCTAAATATCCACCAATCAAGCTCAAATTCCACAAACAAGTAAGTCGACCCTAGTGGACAAAAACAAGGCATGTGGAGAAACGATCCGACCAACATAGTTTTTTACTATAATATTTTGGACCACCCTAATATATAATATATATATATATCCTCGCAAGGGGGTTCTAAGCTCGTGCTTTTTGTGCTCGTTTGGTACGTGCTTGTTCGTGGAGGTTTCACGTGCGCCGTCCCGGCCCTAGCACCCAAGGATGATGGGGCTCGACCCTGCAGTCCTTGTCATCCTTGCTCTATTGGCCTCCAATAGTGATGACGAGACCGAAACTGAGTCAAGCAGACTCAAAAAATGATCGAGAAATATCACAAATAGGAAAGGATTGGACATCATGATGATGCTTTGGCTTGGTGGAGGTCAAATCAAAAGAAATACAACATTTTTAGCAAACTGGCTCGGACATACCTTGAATGTCCTCCCTCAAGTGTTCCTAGTGACAATTATTTAGTGAGTAAGGATCATCTACGATGTAAAAAGGAATAGGCTAAAGGGGTACAAAGCTGAAAGCTTTATTTTTGAAATACAGTCTCCAGCAATTTAATTTAAATAAGGATTAAATAGTGTGTATATACAGGATATACATAATAATTATATACACACTTTCGAATGGGCGGTAGTTGGGGGAAGGGGTTGGTGAGATACAAAACGCGTTGGGTCCTCGTCCTTCGTCTCGGATCATGGAACACACTTTTTTACAGTTTAGATTATAGTCATTATATTGTACAGTAGACTGAAAGTGTGGCTAAAATGCGATATTTATTGTTTGTTTATTCTTAGGTAATATTTATGTTGTTATAGGGTACATAACCGCAACCGCGTGGAGCTCTATTTGTAAGCTCCACAACAGCAGCTATGAAAATGACAATCGCTACATCATATAGATATATATATATATATATATATATATATATATATATATATATATATATATCACACACAGCGGCAGGACCGGATAAATGAATGCCACCACTGATCAAAAAATGCAAGAATGCAATCGCTGAGCCACTATATTGGATATGAAGACGATCACTAGACACGGGAGAATACCGGTCATACTGAAAGCGCGCGAACAGTCTCAATATATGAAAGAGGAGATCGATCCGAGGCCAAAACTATAGGCCAGTGCGTGTCGCTTACATCTCGTCTCACTAAGATATTTGAAAGAATAGTTAGACAGAAAATCTATGACTGTTTAGAAACTGAAAAAATTAAATGATAACCACATGGGTTTCGGTCAGGCAGATCATGCCTATCAACTAATGGAACCCACAACATTATTAATGCAATGTAAAGTAACGAAAACTATGATGTGGATATACACAGACTTTGCCAAAGCGTTCGACAAGTGTAACCCTGGAATTATAATACATAAACTGAAATATATGGGAATCACAGGAAAAAATAGGGAAATGGATATATAATTTCCTTAGTGAGCGGCGACAGGTTGTTACAGTACAAGGAGTCATCATCAGAATCAGAGGTCCTCAGCTCAGTACAAGGAACAGTATTAGCTTCACTACTCTTCATAATCATGTTAACTGACATAGATGAAGACGTTACCAGAGACAGCACAGTAACATCCTTTGCGGATGAGACAAAGATCAGTGGAAAAATAAGAAACCCAGAAGATAGAGGATCTCTACAAACCGACATGAACAGAATCTACAAGCAGACGGAAGACAACAATATGAAATTTAACACAGAAATTTCAGCTGTTCCGGTACGAAAAAAAGAGAAGACCTAAAATCCATGGAATAAATATTATACCCCCAAATGTACAGGAAATTCAGAGAAATTCTAAAGCAAAGATTTAGGGGTTGTAATGACTGATGATGCGAAATTTGAAGCACAAAATAAGGCGTTTCCTATCCCTTTAAATTTAAACGAAGGGAAGGGAAGGGAAGGTCGGGTGTTTCCTATCCCTTTAAACGAAGGGATAGGAATATAATGATCCTCTACTGAAACACTGATCATACCCAAATTGGAACACTGCTCGGTCCTAACATGCCCATATAAAAAAGAAGACTAGACAGCTAGAATGGATTTCACAGCCAAGATCAAGGGGTGCAAAGAACTAAATTACTGGGAAAGGTTACGCGAATTAAACCTATATTCACTGGAAAGGAGAGAGAGATACACTATTATTTACACTTGGAAAATAATGGAGAAACTAGCCCCTAATCTTACTCTGAACCCTGTAACTCCCCAAACAACAGTGGAAAATAGAAAAGGAAGACTGTGTCGTGTTCCCAAATTAAAGGCGAGACAGGAAACATCCTTAATCCTGAAAGAAAATAGTTTTGTTGTGAGAGGACCAAAACCGTTTAATCAGCTGCCCAAAGACCTAAGGAACACGAGTAGGGGTTGCGGTGGACATCTTCAAAGATGATGAGACGCCTGGCTGAGAACAATCCCCGACGAGCCGGGCGTACCTGGCTATGTGAGGTGGAGAGTACAAGAAACCAACTCACTACTTCACCAGGCCAACAAGCTTGACCTTCGTGAAATGAAGAATCATCGCACGGAACATTTGAAAGTAATATGGCATATAAAACCCATTTCCAAAAACTAGAAACTGGCAACTGCGTCTACGTGACCTTAAACACGTCATCATGTATAGACAGGTTACTGATAACCTACTGTGTTACCATTCTGTAATTTTAATAATTGGTACATATTTTATGTTTTCATTGTTTACTGGTACTAAATGGTAAATATTTTTCATGTCTGAAGCTAGCAGTAGCTCCTAGCCCTCCCCATCGTGCACGGATTTCAACCCCACGAAAATGTTACCCCAGAGGCGTAACTAGGGTTGATCGCGCCCAAGGCAAATCAATAAATGGCGCCCTTAAAACCAGTGTTCTTTAAAATTCTGGCTGAATTCTTATAATGGTACTCAAACTGGTTACTCGTAATAATACCGCTAACAAATATACTTTTAAGAAGTTTATTTTATGACAAATGAAAATGAAAAACAGTTTATATACATATAAAACTGTACAAAAATGTAAAAATAAATTGAAATGAAAATACAATTCATAAAAATTATTTTTACAGTTTATACTTTAATGTTTTTCTATCCATATACTGGGTTATCCAGATAAATGGGACCCATAAAAAAAAGCCAAATATTCTTAATATTTAATTCCTTTCATAAAACTATATATCATTCGAAAGAGTAGAGTTACAAGTTTATTATGAAATATTTTTTTTTTTAAAATGACTACTTTCAAATGTGCTCCATTAGTTGCCAAGCATTCCAGTGTTCTCGCTTGTAAGTTCTGCATCACTTTTGCAAGAGTGTGCGGTGGTATGGCCTGTATCTCATTTGTGATGGCGGCCTTCAATTCTTGCAAGGTCCTTGGGTTATTTCTGTAGACACTACTCTTTAAATATCCCCGAGATAATAATAATCTAAGGGAGAAAAATCCGGAGACCTTGCGGGCCATTCAACGTCTTCAAATCTTGAGATTAACTCGCCTGGAAACGCTTGACGCAAAACTGCCATGCAGTTCCTCGTGGTATGGCAGGTAGCTCCGTCTTGTTGGAACCAGTGGTTTTCTAGACAAGATCTCTTAATTTAGGAATAAGGAAATCGGTCAACATTTTTTCGTAGCGATCACCATTTACAGTGACCGTGTTTCCGGTGGAATCCTCGAAAAAGTACGGCCCTATGATCTGAGATGCAGTAAGACCACCCAAACAGTTACACGCTGACTATGCAACGGGACTTCGGTAATATTCAATGGATTTTCTGTTGCCCAGAAACTACAATTTTGTTTGTTTACAGTTCCATTCAAGTGAAAATGGGCTTCGTCTGACATAATCAAAGTTGCTAGAAAATTGGTGGTGTCATTTACCTTCTGTTGGATCCATTGACAGAATTGTCGTCTTCGTGCGAAATCTCCATCGTTTAGTTGTTGCACTGTTTGAATTTTATATGGAAAGAGCATTAAATTTTGCTTGAATATACGGTGTGTTGTTCCATATCCAACTCCTAACAGCTGAGAAGCACGTCTGATGCTTATGTTAGGATTATCCTGTATAATTTCATGAGTTCTGTTAATGATCTCGTCTATCCTTGCTGTGCGCACTCTTCCAGTTGGTTTTCTTTTTCCAATGCTGCCAGTTAGGGAAAAATTTCTGACACACCGACGGATTACTTTCTTAGAAGGTGATTTTGACATCTGAAAATTTGTCTTGAAAGATCTTTGAGCTGAAACTACACTTCTTCCATGCTCATAATATTGCTCAGTTATGAAACGCAGCTGTTCCACAGTCCATGCAGTCATCTTGAAGGGTTAGTTTTTAACTAACACTTTTATTTTGTTTTGTATCTTATCTTGTCTTGTATTGTCAAAACCTATACAATCCTGTACAAACCTGTAACTATCCTCTTTCGAATGATGCGTATGATTTTATAAAAGGACTTATACTTTAAGAGTTACAGGGGTTTCTTTTGGGTCCCATTTCTCTGGATCACCCTTTACATAACCGCGTATATTTACTATTAAGGTTGATATTAAATTTCTATTAATACAATTTAATTTTATAGAACCAAAGTATGGTTAATTATTTGCCGAATTACAACAGAAACAATTAATATATGTACAAGGAGAGGCATAACTTTTCATGAGAATACACTTTGATGTTTTCTTGAATTTTATTGAATTACCGATAGCAGAATTAGCAATTAGAATATTAGATACTGACAAAAATCATTTCAATTATATGGTACTTTAAAAGAAATGCCTTGTTTGCACCTATTATTTTTGCCTCTTTTAATGAATAATTTGGAACTTCACACTAAACATGTATTTTTCTTACTTTTGCTGATGCAAACTTATCAATAATGTCATCAAAATTTGTTATTTCAGTTTCCTCACGTTCAATGCTGAGCAAGGCTAAAGCAGAAAGTCTTTCTTGGCCCATTGAAGCTCTCAAATATGATAAGATCAATGTTAACTTGCTGAAAGATCACTCACAGAGCTGGCAATTGAAATTGCAATAGTGAGCATTATCCGAATAGCTACTCTCAAATTTGGAAAAACATTTTCATCTCCATACTGAACAATAAACTTGAGGAGTTCCTCAGCTTTAGAAATCTGAACATTTGGGCGACTTTTCAGAAGCATCTTACAATCCAGGATTTCTTCATAAAGCTCAAAGCCGTCAATATCATTGCTATAAAACTGTTCAAGGTTGAGACAACTTTTCTTTAAGATATTTACGTCATGACTACTGTTGCTTTCATTTGAGTCAAACAATAATCCTCTAGCATCTAAAAGAAATCCAAATTTTGAATCCAAGTCATGGAGACGGACAAATCTTTCTTCCATTTCATTATGGAGACGATCAATAGTTTCTTTCATTATTCTCATCATTTCTTCTTTCGCAGTTAACCCAACATCGTTGGCTTTTTCACCAGGCATTTGTTTCTTCTTTCTGGGGCGTCTTTCTACTTGAATATCCCATTCATCACACAGTTTCAGCCCTGCTTCAAGTGATTCACTGGCCAATGATTCTCGACTGCTTAAAAAATAATCTTGAAGGGCTTTTAAATCATAAGCAGCATCATGAAAGTTCATGGTATGATCTTGGAGTCGTTTTTGAACACGATCAATTCGAACAAGAATTTTGTTCCAAAATCCAAGCAAAGCCAAGAAATGAAAAGTCAAAATTTGATTCAGCACCTGCCTTGCATCACCTCTTGTATCAGCAGTTTCATTTTGATCATCAACCATGCTTTGCAAGAGTTCCACTATAATATCAAAGTATTCATGAACAGGCTTCACAGCCTCTGTTCTGGAACTCCATCGAGTTTCAGATTCAGATTTAACAACTATTGGTATGGCATCTTTCAGCTTTTGCCAACAGACAGTTGAACGTGAAAAGAATGAATAAAGCGACTGAATTGCACCAAAAAAAGTCACCATCACTGCATCATGGTTAGCAGCACGCACTCCAACCAAATTGAGAGAATGATTATCGCAGTTTACAATAATAGCTTCGCTATTTTTTTCAATAATCCTCTGTTGAACACCACTTTTATAACCAGCCATAACTGCAGCATTGTCATAGCATTGAGATCGACAGTCTTCTAACAGCATTTTGTCTTTTTCCAGTTGTTTCAAAATCACTTCCACAATGTTTTGAGCATCCTTTCGTTTTAATTGGATAAATCCAAGAAAAGACTTATAAAAATTGTTTTCTCCTGAAAATCAATATCAACATAACGAACTGTTTCTGCCATTTGCTCTCGATGTGCTTGATCTGGAGTAGAATCAAACATGAGGCCAAAATATTTGGCCTTATGAATGCTCTGTAACAATTTCTGGCGAACAGTAGAAGCCATCAGCTGAATAAATTCATTCTGCACTAACGGAGATAAATATGATGTTCTTTCATGACAGGATCAAACCTTGCCAACAATTTTAATAACCCAAGAAAATTTCCAATATTGCTTTCCTCTTCCTGTCTAAGGGATTCCTTGTGACCACGCAATGCAAGGTTCTGAGTTGCTAAAAATTTTATGCAATGGAGAATTCTGTGGAGAACATCTCGCCATTTTTGTTTTTCTGTTGCAATTTGAGCTTGAAGCTCTACGTCAATGATTCCTCTCTTTTCTAAAAGATTTCTTTCCATTTCCTTCCATTGGGTGAAGCAGTATCGATGATTTTTTGCATTTTCATGGGTGCTAAGCCTTTCTGGTGCTTTCCAATGATTGAACCCATTTTCTTGCTCCAATGAAGACTGATTGTCAATTTGAGAAAATAGCAAACAACAAAAGCAAAAAGCTGCTTTCTTCTCTGGAGAATAAACAAACCATGAGCGCCAAACTACTTCTCCACATCCATTTCCCAACTTTCTTTTAAACCATCTTTCATTCATTGATCGGGTGTGTGTGGGAACAAATGGCCCTTCACTATTTTGAAAATACTTCGAACCCAATGTGACCATTTCTGTCCTCAGGGCATCTGATAAAATTACTTTTTTTGATATTTTATCAAACTCCAAGAAGCCTACATCGTGATGCTGAATCGCATCTGGTATAGGCTGCACCGTTTTTTCCTGCTTTTCGCTACTCAAAGTTTTAGTATCTTCTGGCTTCTTGAAAGACACTTAATTCTCCTTCTGATACACTGGCGGGTTGGTCAACACTCATATCTGATGCAGTTAATGCTGATGAAGGACCAGCTTGTTGCTGTTCAAGAAATGACATCATAAAGCCACTTGACTTTTTAGCTTCTGCTTCTTGCATTTTTCTTTTCTTCCTGCCTTCTGCTCCACTCAGTTTCATTTTCGGACTTTTCGGTATCGGCAATGTTCGCTTCATGGTAAAATTTCCTAGAGAAAGAAACAAAAAATAGAATAACTTAATAATTCATAATAAAATTCTAATAAAAATAGAATGAATTAATAAAGTTAAATGAAGTTAAAAATCTGAAATTCATGGAAATTCGATGGCTAGAGATATGGTACCGGTACATTTCCAAAAGAGCATATTTTTACTCTTAAATTTTTTTTTTAAATCGTAAAAATGGCGCCCCCCCAAAAAAAAAATTTGGCGCCCAGGGCACGCGCCCCACCTGCCCCACCCTAGTTACGCCACTGTCAGTTACCCTTATATAGGTCGACCCCCTAATTTTTGTCTAAGAATTCAGTCTTAAAAACTCGACCTATACACGTGTGTGTGTGTGTGTGTGTGTGTGTGTGTGTGTGTGTGTGTGTATTTTTTTTTTTTAAGTTCGGGAAGAACCGATTCGCCTCTATTTAAAAGGGCATATCTCGGCGAAAAAACAAAGAAAAAGTGAGAGGAAAGACAGAGGAAAAAGAAAGGGTGGAGGGGACAGTCGAAGTGGAAAAAGACCAAGGATGACAAGGACTGCAGGGTCGAGCCCCATCATCCTTGGGTGCTAGGGCCGGGAGGGCGCACGTGAAACCTCCAGGAACAAGCACGTACAAACGAGCACAAAGAGCACTCAAGAGCACGAGCTTAGAACCCCCTTGCGGGGATATATATATATATATATATATATATATATATATATATATATATATATATATATATATATTCCCCGCAAGGAGGTAACGTACTATTAGCGGGAAAAAATAAAATAGAAAGAATGGGTTCATTGCAATTCTCTTGGCATGAATAGAAAAAGCAATTAGAAGGCTACCTTGCCCATAAAGTATGAATCCTGGAAAAACAAAAAGTTCACATTAATCTAATTATGATAAATTTCATAAATGAGTTGTTTATGGTGGGTATATACCGTAGACAGCCAAATGTGTCTGTACGGTGAATGTGTCCTAGGCGTCCATTACAGAAAACATGCCATTTCACAACACCCGGTCTTCGTAAACCGAATCGTAAACAAACACTTTTCTAGTTTGGCATGGAAAAATTACAATGGACATGAAAGGAAACGAAAATATTACCCTATTGTCTCATCTGCTCGATTTTTTTAATGATATCGTAAATATATATGACGAGAGTAAAACAGTAGATATTATACACGTATATCTCGATTTTCAAAAGGCGTTTGGATAAAATGCCAATAGGAGATTATTATTCATTCTTACGGAATTGATGGTAATGTTCTCAAATGGATTAAAACTTGGCTTAGTGGGCGTAAAAAAAAAAAAGGCCATTAATGACAGTCTAACTAGCGGCGTGCCTTAGGGATCAGTTCTGGGCCCAGTTCTTTTTATTTATACGTATAAATGACACCGACAAAGGAATTAACAGTATAATTTTATAAAATTTGCAGATACCAAACTAAAAAGACGAATAAAGTCAGCGACAGAACGTTTGCAAATTCAAAAAGATATTAATAAATTACTCAAGTGGGCAGAAATCTGGCAAATGAACATTAATATAGATAAATGTAGTACATATTATACGATACAATTTTGAAAAAAAACCCGGGTGGGTTGGCCTTTTTTCCAACCCTGTCTCAAATTAGTGGGTAAACATTTCAATTCTAATGAAGCTAAACATTCTTTCTTCAATCGTATTGTTAATTTGTGGAATGGATTGGCAGCCATTTCACAACCTCTCTTCTTTTGCTTTTTCCTTTAACACTTTCATTCGTCTTTAAATTTTCTTACATCTTTTAACCTTCTTTCTTAAACAGGGAGCCTCGTAAAGACCAGCCGGTCTGTTGTTGTTGTTTGGTGTCCTTTGTATTTGTATAGTCCCGTGTCCTCTCTAACCTAATCTAACCCACCTCTCTAACCTAATCTAACCCAGTCTCATTTCACACGAAATTATTTTAGTTTGAATGGAAATCTACCGAGCATTTCCCTTCAGACATTTTACATTTAATTCAATAAAATGATTGAAGTTTGTGTAGTTTCCATCCATTAACGTGTCTTTATTTTTCATGCTCATCAGTCATCAACTCAATTCTTTGAAATACTACTCTTTAATTTGCATCGTGTCCCGGGAAGTTCTTACCTTTCATACAACAATACTTAAGCAAACTTTTACACTCGTACCTACACCCACCAAATCCATTAAAAATATTTTTAAAATGCTTCATTTCTTTCCATGTTCAGTATGTTAAAAAGTAGTACGATCAAATCGGAATTTTACGCTCGTCATTCAAAATTTAATAAAATTTTATACTTAGAAAGAACCATCCATTTAAAAGTTAGATTCATGATTTAAAACTATTCATTACTACTTTAGGGAGTTGAAGCAAATTATACAACCACCACCTAAATAGCAGGAAACAACTAACCTAATTTGTAGTTAGCAAACAAAATATTTCAGCAACCAACCAGCTAAGGATCCTGACATAGCAGCATCAAGCGTAGACACTTGGAACAGCCTTAGGGCTTCATCAACGTCTGTTTCGTTCGCGAATGGCTCAAGTCTCATCTTGGTGAGGGATTCAGAAATCCGGACAATTGCTTCCAGTTGCCTTCATAAAGGTAATTAGCATTAAATTCTGCTGAAATATTATGCATTACACAATGGACACATTTTTCTTTTTTCAATACTGCTCCCCTTTACCAACTATTACGTAAAAATCTCGGCACATGCTACAAGGATCTCTTCTTTTTACACCCTGTCAACAGTCTTTCATATACATTGCCAGCTATACTTATTTCCCTGTATTTTTTTCAGTTTTATTGTCGTACACTCATAGCTTTCGTCCAGTCGCCTGGAATACACCCCCACTTTCCAATATATCTTCCACAATCATTGAAGCACCATTCTACTTCCAACTGAATAATTTCACTACATGCCCTATCAATTCCTGCAGACTTTTTTTCAGCTTGCATACTGCTCGGTGAACTTCCCTCCTCTAATTTAGTGTTTTCCACTTCCTGGTATAGACGTCCGCATTACCATTTGTTCTCGTTCGTTTACATCACTTACCAATCCACTAAAGTACTCTGGAAATCTCTCGTGTATTTGTTGATCGATCTTCCACTAACAGATTCTTCTCTGTCTTATTATAAGTTATTCCATTTGATTTCTTTCCAGAATAATTTTCTATTCTCCACATTCAACTTCCTTTCCCCGAGTCTTCACCTACTGTTTTTACTTTTTTACCACGAGTTTAACAATGTTGATCTTCATACAACAATACATCTCCTTTCATCGCTGCCAGGCTGAGTTTGTAACATTCATTCTTTCCCGTACTCTTCTTTTACTTCTTCAGTTCATCATTCAACTATACACTCAGCCTGTATACAGTCGCCCTTCTCTTCACTACATTTTGTACACACCCACATACCTCAGATGCTGTTGAATCAATTCCCAACCATCGTATCCTGGGGGAACATATATTTCAAAAATACCTACGTACAAATTCTGATAGATGCCTAATTAAAAGTGTATCTGAAGCCTTACATAAAAATGCAACTCAATCAAATTTTGGTACTAAGAATCTGTAGATTTTTGGATAAACGTTCTTAAACCTTAATTACTCTCGATTTTAACCCTTTAAGGACTGAAGATGCCAATTGCTAACGTTTCAAATACACGCATTCATAACTTAACCTTACAAAAAATTCAGGGCTGAAAGGGTTAATGACTCACCTGATAGTGATGGGGATTGAAAGCCGTTTGTCTGCATGATTTTCGGCTTCCTTAGCCCCCCCTCTCATCAATACATATCTGTTTTTTAGTTTCTCGCCAGCCACCTCTGACAATCTAGGCCCACATCGACTGCAATTAAAAATTAAATTTTTGGCTCATATGTATTTTATAGTATTATATTCAAAATTACCAATAAAACAAACACAGTTGGCATTTAAGTTTTCCCCCATTATAAGAATGTAAATTACCATTAGTACAATTTGTAAGGCTCTTACCTACGACAATAGGCAATGTATTTTTTTAAGAACTTAAGGGACAATTCTCCTTCTTGAGCCTCCTCTTGAGTTCTCAACGCATTCAAATGAACGTTCATTACATGTTTAGCCAAAGTCTGGAAGCCAAAGAAATAGTGTAAAAAAAAATCTAAAAATCTAATTTCGTTAAACTCTCATCCAAGTTACGAACTAAATATTTTTCCATATGAATCAACGCACAACTTACAGTATCCCTAGCTTCATCATGTTCATCTTTAACAATAAATATCATATCAAATCTAGACAAAATCGTAGGCATAAAATCAATGTTCTCTTCTCCTTTGGTTTCATCCCAACGACCAAAGACAGAATTGGCAGCAGCCATAACAGAGCAACGGGAATTCAGTGTGGTCGTAATACCAGCTTTTGCGATGGATATAGTCTGTTGTTCCATGGCTTCGTGAATAGCAACTCTGTCATCTTCTCGCATTTTATCGAATTCGTCAATGCAAACAACGCCACCATCAGCAAGTACCATAGCTCCCTCCCTCCATAACGAAGTTGCGCTTCAATAAAAGAAAAATCCCAGCTCAGCAAATCGAAAAACTTCACACTAATTAACATCAATATAAATAAAGCTTATCTGAACTGGTCATAAAACTTATTAAAGGCAAAACTTACGGACACGGGATCTCTAATAACAGATGCGGTGAGACCCGCAGCAGATGATCCTTTCCCCGAGGTGTAAACGCCAATGGGGGCAACCTTTTCTACGAACTTGAGCAACTGCGACTTCGCTGTTCCAGGATCTCCGAGTAATAGTAAATTTATATCTCCCCTACGCGTCAGCCCGTCAGGAAGCCTTTTCCTCGATCCCCCAAACAAAAGACAAGCGACTGACTTTTTTATATCATCAGAACCATAAATGCTGGGTGCAATACTTTTCGCAATCTTCTCATAAACGTCAGAAGATCTCGCTAGTCTGCGGAACTCCTCCTCTTCAGCAGCTGTAATTGGTGCATTTACAGAACTTCCTCGACCTTCTTGATCTACTTGCAATCCTAAAACTCTTAGATACGGAGCTCGTAAACCAACTCCAACTCTGTCTTTACTGTCACGCTGAAAGAGTATAACTTAAATGTACATTATGATAATTAAAAGAAATGGCACTACCCATCAATAATTTCTTGACTTGAAACAATCCATTTACATATTTTAGTCTAAGGCCGTAAATACGAAGTGATACTTCATAAAAAAGGGTTTGGTAATCATTTTACAGAATTACTTACAGCTGCCTTTCCAACTTTCTTTATTGAATAAATTCCATATACAGTTACTCGGTTTCCTGGCACGACTCTCTCACAAAGTGATCTGAAAACAAATTACCCTCGATTGTAATGTATATACATATCTAAAGGGAAAAAATTCAATAATAATAATATTCACGAAGAACTTTTATTCACTACCTGTCACAATACAGTTGAAGGTGTCTTGGCATTTCACCCTGAGGTAAATTTTCAGGTACTTCTTGTAATTTGAGAACTTGATAATCGACACATTTACATTTATCAGGAACGATAAAGAATGGATCCAAAGGACACTTGGGCCTTCCTGCTTGTTCTCTGTTATTAAATAAAATAAATGGTAATGTATCAGTTATCAGGGTTGGTGATTTTTTTTTTTTTTTTTCCTTTCTTTTAAATCAGATTTATTTGATTTTTTCGCCATGTTCAAGTTACACTGAAACAAGTAAAAAAAAATCCTTTTCATGCCTATAAGTTCCTGTAACACTAATAACATGAAGTAATTGAAGCAAACTACTGTATTGTATTAGCTATTTAAACAGCTAAGTCGTCTCTGAGGTTGGATAAGAAATGTAAAGTTCTGTAAAATTGCAAGTTAGGCTATGAGACTTACTGTATATCATTTCTTGTGTGTGTTCCTTCATTTAATTGATTTTTTTTCTCTATTCCCATTTGAGAAAATATTTTTTGGCATATTTACGATAGGCAGTCAGAAAATAAGTTTACACAGCGTATAATTTCGTAACTAAAGGACCTACATTGATTTTATCTGTATCAGCTGAATTCGTTAATCATTGTTGGCAACACCACGCCGATTCAGCTGCCATCTACCGTACACTGGTTATAGGAGTCAGTTGAACATGGCGGCTCGACTAGAACAGTGCCCTGCCCTACGAAGCAGTCCAGGACGTTTACGTTTAATGGCCGCTCGTAAACGTTCCAGTGTTGAACAATTACAGCTACATTAATTGTGCCTTTTTGCAAGTCTGCGAGCAAAACGCCTTCGTGGTCCCAAAACACGGTAACCATCACTTTGCCAGCGAGCCTCACAATCTTGAGCTTCTTTGGTCACGGGGGCCCAGGGTGTTTCCATTCCATGCTGGCACGTTTTGTTTCCGGAGTACGGTGATGAACCCTTCTCTCGTCTCCTATAACAATGCCCTCGAGAAATTCTTGACCACTGACAGACTCAGAATATCGTTGCAGAAATGACAGGGTACTGTTCCAGTCGAGCCGCCATGTTCAACTGACTCGTATAACCAATGTACGGTAGATGGCAGCCGAATCGATGTGCAGTATTGCCAACAATGATTAACGAATTCACCTGATACAAACATAATCAATGTAGGTCCTTTAGTTATGAAATTATACGCCGTGTAAACTTATTTTCTGACCGCCTCCCGTATTTATACATATATAGGCTCTAGGCCGGGTCGAAATTTTTTATTTCTTACGTACATAGTGTGAGGTGGTTCAATCAATCATAGTAACACCCTGGTAAAATATTTTTGAATTCTGAGGACTCCTACCCTGCCCCTACCGGTTTCAGTTTTTTCAGGAAATTTGTAAAATTAGAGATAATTTGCGATTTACTTCGAAATTTTTTTTTATTATTACAAAAGTTCGCTTATAAAACAGATATTTATTTTCTAAATGAAAAAAATTTTAAAATACAAAAATGCATGAAAAAAAATTTAATACATGAATTTTTAGCCATTATTGGTAGAAATTTAGAAATTAAGAGACAAATTCAATAAAATTTTTGACCTAAAACTAATGTTTTTTTATTCCTTCCACTGACCTTTCCACTCAAAAGTAGGCAGTTCTTTTCTAGACTCTAAAGTATTTAAAATAAATTTATGCCGATTAATATAACCAATTCTTTCTGGCTAGATTTAGTTACTAAGTTCACACACCCTTCAACGCTTTGGCTGTGACATGGAAAATCTAGTATTTCTAGGTTTAATTCTAATCTGAAG
The DNA here is from genome assembly GCA_023014485.1 of Bathynomus jamesi. Classification (NCBI taxonomy): domain Eukaryota; kingdom Metazoa; phylum Arthropoda; class Malacostraca; order Isopoda; family Cirolanidae; genus Bathynomus; species Bathynomus jamesi. The sequence continues at coordinate 451,235 of JAJOZX010002333.1, read as the reverse complement.
CAATTGCTCATTGGTAAAATTACTTGGCAAAGGTGGAGGAGTGATTATCTGCTCATTCCAATTAATCAAATCAATATAATCATTTGCTAGAAAACTTCTGGCTCCTGAAAACCCAGTTCTGGAAACAATTCTCTTTTGAATAGCTAGCTCTCTAATATGTAAACGTTCGTCAGAAACCATTGACAGTAGTATATTTTCAGGATTAGCTAAGCAAGCGTCGTTTTTTCATGACCGGCTCAATAATTTTCTTGAATTTTACATCTAAATTTCGAAGAATAATTGTCATAAACCAAAAATTTCGCGCACCCTCAGTGGCTTTTGGGTGTGATTTTATTTGAAACCACGCAGGGGCATAAAAATTGATGACAAATATTACAAGATCTTTTAGGTTAGTATCATGATTTGATGTAGAAATGTATAGGCGGAGAACCCTGCTAGCCAAAGTCAGCCACCTGGCGTGATTTAGTCGTCCTGGAGATCTTACAGCGAGACCCTCAGAAACATTTCCTGTTTGTATTGCATGATATTTCGTACAACTATTTTTGGTCACTACTCAAATCTTTAACAATATTAGGAAGTATTTCTTGAACTTTACCTTCTATCGGTTCAAAATTTATTACTTTCATTTTGTTAAATCAGCTTTTAATTTCTTGCCAAGTGGCCCTTCAAAGGCGTTTGGGCCAGTGGTTCTGCCCTCAATGCTTTTGTAAATGTGAATCAAGGGCAATTCGTTTAAATGTAATTCACAAACGAGCCACTGAAGGGACCTGCCAAGATGAAGTTCTATTAATTTAATGACCCCTCCAACTCTGCCTGTGTTCACTGGGGTTCCATCACAAAGTAGACCTTTAACTGAATTAGCACTATTTGAATCTTCAATAACAGTAATTATTTCATCAGCAATCGCCCTTGCAGTGCCATTATCTGGTACTAAGTGATCAATGATCAATGTAAACGCTTTGCGGCTCTTTAATTATAACAGTGTTCTTTTATTTTGCCTGATTATCAGTGTATCATCTTTTCTTCCATCAAATCCAATACATTCCACATTTTGGTTTTCTTCTTTATACTTATTGTTTATTTTACCAATTCTCTTTCAACATTTTTACGATCAAGCATATTTTCTAAACTTAAAATCTTCATATCTTCTAAGGCAGCGTTTATAAGGGCTGCTGTGGCCCTATTGCTTACCCTATGTATCTCTGAAGTTTTGGCTAAATTTTCTATTAATTCTAAGTCTTCTTCATAATCTAAGTCATCTCTGTCTTGAAAATCGACATCTTCATTTCCATCATCATCATCTATCACTTCTGATGATACAAATTCCCCTGCTTCTCTTAATTTTTCCTTTGATTTCTTTTCCCTTTCCTGTGCTTTTTGGATTTTGCCCAACTTTCTCAAATTACTTGTAGTTTTTTTATCAATTTTTCCTAACTTTTTTTTTTTTTTTCCCTTTCTTTTTGACCAATAAAAGCTTCCCATTCTATAATAGGTATTTTATGTTCACACCTACAAAGTTTTCTATCCCTTATGCCTTTATCATAACAGTGGCAAGGAGATACGTCAAACATGTCATCATATTTCTTTAATTTTCCATAATATTTTTAATTTCTTTTTATCATATGGCATTTAGTTAACTTACCAGCATCTTCTATAAGTCTAGTAACTCTAACATAAATTCCCTTTGTATCAATTGTTGGGAAAGGAAATTTTTGCTAAATTTCTTTTATATCTTGAACAACTACGTTATAGCAATCATTTTTACTTATTTTACCCTGTGCTTTAGATTATTCCTCGCTAACAATAAAATGGAAGTGCCTTACATTAGCTTTTGATGACGTCGTGGCAGATGAAAATTTTGCTGGATATCCGAAGGCTGCATCGTGGCTTCTTTTTCTAGTAGCCATAATTTAATTTAATAAGATTAACTATATTTTATTTATTACTTATATTTTAAAATTAAATAACGTATTTTAATACAAACTTAACATTCTATAGGTACCTAAATAGGAATCTGGTAAGAAAAAAACAAAATATAATATAATATTAGGTCTTACATCCGGTGCTATGAGTCGGCACCGGATTTAAGACCCTACCCCCTACCCCACGATCTCAAAACAAGTTGGTGAATGGTCTATTCTGATGTAATTCGTGCCGGAGAACCCGATTTTGGTCATCCGAAAGCCAAAAAAAAATAATATTTAGGGTCGATTTTTACGATTTTTGGCCTATTTTCCATACAAATTCATATGGAAAAAAGGGAGTATCGGGGTGGGGTGGGGTGGGGTAGCGAAGGTCCCACAGCCTCGATTTTTGGTGTGGATACTAACTACTATTACAAAATGATCAACCTCACAATATGTACCTAAGCAAAATCTTGACCTTGACCCTTTTCGACCCGGCCTAAATTTTATATACTCTAGTGCAGGGGTGGGCATTCGGTTGCCCGGGGGGCTACTAGTCGTCGTCGAGGCTATTTCTGATTAATATTACACTCTACTTCACTTTATGTAATTTAAAATCATTCCTTCCAAATATCAAGAAAATTGCATTAATGCTGAATGCATATTTTGCATCAACATATTTGTGCGAATCAACATTTTCAAGCATGAAACGCATCAAATCGAAAGAGAGAAGCGTGTTCACCAACGAACACTTTGATGACTGTGTACGTCTCTCAGCTGTGACGACTTACACGCCAAATTATAAATCACTGGCTAATCAGATGCAACCTACAGTAGATGTTTGAATTTGTCAATGAATAAATATACACTGAGCGGCAGAAAAATCGACCTACTTGGAATATCGCGAAAAGCAAAAAAGTGGGCAAACTTCCGTTTATAAAAGTTTTAAAATTCGAAAATATAGTCTATTGAGGCAACCAAATAACGAGACAAAACAACGTCAGCGGCGAACACGCTAGTTGTAACGAATTTTCCGACTACTTTTAAGAATTCGACAGTCTGACATTCAGTTGCTCTCAGACTGCTAGTGCCACTTTTTTCTTCTAATAGCGGGAGTAGGCATTTGCGTTTAGTAACAGATGGACTTCCAATTCTTTGGGGGTTTCAGAATTGGACATTTACAATGGATTTGAGTGCCGTAAACGTCGCAAGAGTTGTCGCTCTAATTGAAGATGGTCGGAGCCAGCGTTAGGAATTCCAAGAACAACGGTTCGACGTGTCTACCAACGTTATGTGGAGACAGGAGAGTACACCCGAAGACCAGGATCTGGAAGATCGCACTGCACATCTGCCCGTGACGATCGTTTCATCGTCTTGTGCTTTGCGAGATCGTCGCTTGACTGCCACAAACGTCCGCAATGAGCTGGAAAGGTCTCGAGACGTCAGTGTATCGGAGCGAGCCGTTAGGAGACTTATGGAAAGTGGCTTACATGTTAGATGTCCAGCAATGGTCACGGAACTGCTCCCACAGCACCGCAATGCTGGTCTTGCTTTCACTCGTGAGCATGTCAATTGGACTCCCCCAAAAGCAACCCTCTCCGTAAAAGTGCACAGGGGGAATCTTTCTCGTGTTGTTCTCCACACACTTTCCCGTCCATCGGATGTTCGAAGATTAAATTTTGATTCGTCCGTGAACAATACTGGTCCCCATTGGACCATAGTCCTTTTAGTCTCTTAAATATTTAAATAACGTTTGTTCCTACCTTTCAATAGTCGAAATATTTTCAACGACTTGCTACACAAGATTTTATTCCAACAAAAACTTTTAACAGTTCAAAAACAGGTGACAAAAGGGTAGTAAACTATGAAATACAACTAACGTGTTGCATCGCCTTGGTAGCTGATATCCTTCGAGACCTGGCTTCACTTGAATGTTGTTGATTGTAGTTTGGCACGCTCTGCACATGACTGTTATGGTTTGTGCCTTAGCTTTCACTCCTGAGGCAGCAACAACTAAACCTGCTACTTTAACTACTTTGCTCACATCTTCTGACTGAAATAAAAAATCATAGTGAAATTTAACTGAAATTAAAAGTAGAGGGTTTTTTTTAATATCTAAATTCACAGGTTTTATGCCTTCAAAACTAAAATGAACACCGGTCTAAACAGAAAGGTTAAAATATTGAAATTTTTATCAAGTCTAATTGACATAATGTATAATAATGATCTGCACAGTATACGAGCTACTAGTGGTTCCATATAATTCTGATTCAATGAAATCTTGGTTAAGTGAAGAGGTTGCTTTTGTGAATGAGTGAGGTATTTAGAATGTAAATTTCTGTAAAAAGTTATGGGCACAATTCTGGAGATGAGTACAAAGAGGGCCAATGTCAAAACAAACAATTTTCAAGATTTTATCCTAATTTCACTTTGTGATCACTAGGACCTTCCGATAACCAAAACAAGGTTTTTAACAGTACAATATTTAGCTGGCTTTCTTATTAGCATATTAAATTTTTTTGAAGGATAATTTAAAATTTAAGTTGCTGCTCCTGAATATATATATATATTTTATTTTTTCCTTTATTTATTTTACCGCCGATTCGTACCTAGTGTGGGACATATCTCAGCGAGGCAGTGGGTGAGTGGTGTCACTGAGTTGGGGATGATATACTTGGGGGGGGGGGGGGGGGGGGTAGTGTTCAGTTATTAGGGAGTGGGTATGGGGGGCCTGGTCTCAGACCCGTTGAAACAGGTGGGAATAAGTGAGGAAACGGGAAATCGCTTCCTCCGAAAAATGGGGGCCCTCAGCGATCATGAATTGTAGACGCTCGGGTATGGAATTTCGGCCAAGTGAGGGAAAAAGCTACAACGAAGAGCGGACAAGTTTGGACATTCGACCAGTAGATGTACGACAGTGATGGGAGTATGACAGGTAGGGCAGAGCGGGGCTGGCGATTTAGCCATTAGGTGACCATGAGTAATGCGTGTGTCTCCTATGCGGAGACGGGCTATAATCACTTCTTTATGTCGGGACCGGTGGAAGGAGGAGGCCCAGTATCCTACTTGCGGTTTGATCTTATGAAGTTTGTTTTGTGTGGCCTGGTCCCATTCCCGTTGCCAGATGGAACGGAAATGGGAGCGGAGAGTCGGGAAGAAGTCGGTGAAAGGAAGAGGCTGGGAGGAGGCCGGTAGTAAGCAGGCCGACTTTGCCGTGCGGTCCGCCGCCTCGTTACCCTGGATGCCGACATGTGCCGGGACCCAGCAGAAGGAGATTGTCTTGTGTTGGAAGGCTGTTAAAAAATGGAAAATTTGCTGGTTGGTACAGACGAGCGGATGAGGGGGGTTACATCTCTCTAGGGAGAGAAGTGCGCTTTGGGAATCTGAATATATGACGAAAGAGCTGGCAGAGTGAGTGCGCACTATGTCTAGGCCCTAGGGCCTCCTTAATCGCGAAAAGTTCTGCCGAGAAAACGGAGGTCTCGCGGGGAAAGCTGACGCCTCGAGAAAGTGGTTGGGTCAGTATCACCGCTGAAGCGGCCGCACCATTCTCCGAACGGGAACCATCTGTATAAATGGCGACTGTGTCCGGATGTTGGGTTGCATGTGTGTGTGTGTGTGTGTGTGTGTGTGATATATATATATATATATATATATATATATATTACATTGACACTTTGTTCAGTCCCAGAATTAATGCCTTACACTACCTTTATTGCATTTCACAGTTTTGTAAAACTAGCTCATTGTCTAATTTATTGGCACAAGCAGAAAAAGTTTGTTATTTACTCGATATTTATTACAGTTAAGTATGCAAGCAAATGGGTTAATATTCAATACATTTACTCAAGGGCTAACTACTTTATACTATAGTTTTAAAGCAGTTGATTAGTTCGCAAAAAAAAATATGTATCTGTAATATATGTAAAGAACGACGCTTGTGTAGAAGAGCGTTCCGCACAAGAGGAGGAGGGGAGAACGAACAAATGAAAAATGAGGTACCACCGGGATCATCCGATTGCCGGTCAGATATGCTATCCACTACACCATGGACCTCGATCAATCAGAAGTCGTAATTCTCCTACATACGAGCAGAAATCAATGCCCTGAGGGGCACCTTCGCATGCCGTACATATATACATTTTAACTGCAAATAACACGCAGTATAATTAATGTAAAGAACGACGCTTGTGTAGAAGAGCGTTCCACACAAGATGAGGGAGAACGAACAAATGAAAAATGAGGTACCTCATTTTTCATTTGTTCATTCTCCCTCCTAATCTTGTGTGGAACGCTCTTCTACACAAGCGTCGTTCTTTACATTAATTATAGTGTGTGTGTGTGTTGTGTGTGTGTGTACTTTAAATTTTTAATTCAATGTAGCCCTCTGCAAATGGTTGAACTGCAAAGAATGCTATTAAGATTCAGTAAGATTTAACTGTATCTAGCTTATTTTCAACACTTTACCCGCAACTCTCTCAAACTTGTTGGAATTGCATTTGATGAGATGGTTACTTGGATATCTTCCATCTGCTCTTCCCCTTCCGGACGGGGGGCTGTCACTTCATCCGCAACTTCTCTAGTTGCCTCCTCAAACTGAAAGGGATTATAAATACTAAATACATAGACCTACTCTGCACTAATTACAAAAGTGACAGCTTAGTCTGATAAAATTAAGATTTATGATAGGAACTTCATTTAAAAAATTGTACAATAAAGGTCGTATCGCAAGAAACATGTTACAATTTTACCGATACAAACACTGATCAATTGGCCAATAGTATTCCTGCATTGCCAACACCCAACTCTGCAGAGTGGTACATTATTACATTTATTACTTTTTATTGCGTAGCTGATTTGGAGAGGGGAGTAAATAGTACTCTTAAAATATAAATATTTGTGGATGACAGAAAAGTAGCTGCCACAGCCATAATCAGAGGACTCTTAATAAAATGCATTTGATCAATTATTTCCCATGCAATGTCATTCCCATTCTCATCCACGATCTGCAGGTAGGAATTCCACATTTGTGAAAGGTTAAAAAGAGTGTGTGACACAATTACAAGCCCAAGGGGTATTTTCCAAGAAAAATCTAATTTTAAAAAATGGGAAATCCTACACTGAACATGGGAATGGATCAATTTGAGAACTGCTTCCTTTGAGATTGCGTCATTTTCGTGAAGACTGAAAAGGGAATGACCGAGTGTGGGAATAAACCCATTCAAGATTGGTCACCTCACCACTGGCAGAATATAGATATGATTGAAGGGGTGGGATGTAGGGTAACCAAATTTATCCAAAGCTTAATGCTAAAAAAGAAAGAAAGATTAAGTAAATTGAACACGTTTAATTTTGAGAGAGTGCTCAAGAGATGATACAGTTTTTCAAAATATTTTCAGATTTAGATGTAAATAACTTTATTAGTCTCACAGAATAATAAATAATAATATATTTGGGGATATTCAACTTCCCTTGTAATACTGTTTGACAGAAAAACTTGAAGACATTAAGAGAATTAGAAAACAGACAGAGATTGGATCTACAAATATGCCTCTTAGTCATGGAGAATTATTTTTTAAATAACCTGCCATATATGTAGTAAATAGCAGCAGCTTCAATATTTTTAAGAAAAAGTTTGAGGCTTTCATGAATGAAGATGAATTGTAAATTGTGTAACTAATATGTGCGTGCGTGTGTGTGTGTGTGTGTGTGTGTGTTTAATTTATCTGTCACCAGGATTCCAACTCAGGCCCTGTGAAGCAACAACTGATTTGAATGGAATGTTGTCCACTGGTTCGAGCACTGTGGATTAATAATGTAAAAATACTCCTAGATGCAAAAGTGTTTGGTGTTTTCCTGGGTAATGAAATGTCAGCAAGTTGTTATTAACTTTTATCTTGTTGTAGTTGAATGATCAATGCTTGTGTTCTCAAGTCAGAGGACCAGGTTCAAATACTGGTGAAGGATAAATTTTGTATATGCAAATATACAGTTATGCATTTACATTTCCACTACATAAATTATTTACAAAACCTGTATTGTCCTAGCTCTTCTTATTAAATTTCTTTAAATTTTTATTACTAGGTCTACAAGGTATAATATGAATATATAAAAATGGTACCACCATTAAATAGCCAAATTTGCCAATATTTTGAAATATGAGACTATAAGCAAATAGTCAAACTATCTATAGAAACAGATAGTTAGGTATGTGGTATGTGCTGTATGCTGTAGCTACTATCTACAGTGTTCTTCATGAATTAAAAATAAAATGTTTTTCAATTTTTTCTTGCTAATCTAACTTAGTCTAAACTAACCTAACCCATCACATGTGAACTTGACCTAAACCAATGAGAAAAAAAGAAAATATAGGTTTATATCAAAATGTCCCCAACTAGCATAATGATATATTGATGCAATAAGAAAATTAAGTTAATAGTTCAAAAATTAAAAACAAATTATTCACACAAAAAAGTGGCAACCTTGACATGTGATGCAAAGACCCGACTCTTGTTCATGACATTTTGTGATGCTCCATATGGGAATGAAGTTTCATCAATTTATGTTAAACAGTTCAAAAGTTATGGCACAGGCAAGAAAGTGTGACAAGACAGATGGATGAACAGAAACATGCAATCCAGTATAGCCTCTCTAAATTTATTTGGCAGGAACATAAACAAATGCATGAACCTGTATAAGGTCCAACTGGAATAATGTTGACACGCACTCAAAATTAAATGTAGATTGAAATTTGATTTTACTAGGTATCAATATTATTTTAACATAATTATAGTTAAAAATGCTGTTTGCTGATAAGATTCCTGAACATTTTTCACATATTCATTTCAACCCTCTTAACCCTTTTACTACCGTACCAATGGGACTGTAGTATTCCACTGGAAATAACACACATTGTAATAACATGCAATTTTTCTCGAAAGGCATCTATATGTTAATATGGATTTAAGTTTAGTTGTTGGAAAAGGAATGCAAATTGTGTGTAATTAAGTGACTACTGTAGTTATTAAAATATTTGGAGAGTTGATCGAGAGTATGCAAATACATTCATGAGAAAGGGTTCAAGTCATTAAAATCATAAACACATTCTAAGCACACCAAAATCTGATGTCTGCTGCTGAGACTTTAAATATACGTCCAAACTTCTACTCTGAAGCTTCTATGCTTATCAAAAGCCATACTATACTTAAATAGAGATTAATTAGATCTAACATACATATAATTAACATATGATTATTACCAAAGACACATGTTCAGTTGGATGTTTCTTCAATTTATCAGCCAATGTTTCATCAAAACTTGCCAAATCTTCAAGAGCAACTTCAAGCCAGTACTGTTTAAGGTTATACTGTCGTTTGAGTGTATCTCTGAAAACAAAAAATAAAATAAGATACCAAAATATATAAAACCACTTCTGCTAAGACTATTTTGGAAGAGGAGAATCTTAAACAATTTTATATTTCATTTAACATATCAAATAAAATCAACCCCTCAGAAACCTATTTGTGGAGTTTTCTTTTATAAATGTTTCTCAAAAAGTAGTTATTTAAAATAACCTAAAAGTGATCAAACAGTGCAAAAACCTTCTCTTGTCATATCTTAGGAGCATATTAATTTCTTACTGTTGAACATTAAGAGTAATTTATAATTAACTTTTAATATACCATACATTATCAAGACTACTAAAATTATATTGAAATGCAATTTAATTAAATACATAATAAAATACAACCTCGAAGGGATCAAGTAATGTAAAAAATCATCTTTGGCCATATCCTCAGACCATATTAACTCATAATTGATGATAAAGAGTAATTTATTAATTTAATTTATAACATTATGTATCAGTACTGTACGGTAATTATACAGCCCATGATGGTATGACTGGGATTTTGAATAATGACAATTTTCCTGACTGCTTGTATTAAAAATGTAGAAGAGGGTTGAAAATGTTATATTCTCTACACCACAAAATTTGTCCTGTGAACTTTAACAATTTGAAATGAGTCAAGCCTTTACATAGCTATAATTTTCAATAAATTTCTATATAATCACTAACTCTATTTTCTTTAAGAAAATATAGATTTAAACAAATTTAAATGAAATTCTTTCACTTAATGTGGAAAAGAATATTTTGCATGAATTAAAATTAATTAAGTAAAGAAAATTCTAGAAGAGTGCATGTGCAAAAAGAGAAAATTGCACTGCAAATTCTAAAATAGTTCACAATACGTTATTACCAGACATGGGTAACAGTAATGGACTATTACAGGATTTTTCAAGTAATAGTAATAGATCATAATTTTTTGGCTGTAATAGTAATAGAAGGCAAAGTGACAGATAATAGTCTATTACTTTTCTATTACAGTGGCAATGGACATATTGCGTGAATGAAGAACTGAAAAATGAACTAAATCTACTCTAAACTAAAATAAACATGTATGTGAACTAATATTGTGGCAAATTTTTCCTTCAATAAAGTAAAATTTATCAAGATCTAGTCTCTGAAATTGTAATGATTTAGTTGAAACAAATATTTGTTATTTGGCTGCCACTCAGCCTCAGCCTGTATCCATGAGTGCAGAGCCCTCTGCTTCTCAGTCTTATCCTGGATCCCTGAATCCAGACACTGCTACATCACCAGCTCAATACCATCTCATACAGAGTACCCCCCAAGGGGCCTTGGTGAATTGGGATGCTGGGAATGCAGTAGGGGATCATGATGAGGAGGCATCTTGGACAATGGTGGTGAGAGCAGAGCCCTCTGCCTTCAAGCCTCATCCTGGATCCACGAGTGCAGAGCCTTCTGCCTTCAAGCCTCATCCTGGATCCACGAGTGCAGAGCCTTCTGCCTCTCAGCATCATCCTGGATCCATGAGTGCAGAGCCCTCTGCCTTTAAGCCTCAGCCTCAGCCTCAGCCTCAGCCTGGATCCATGAGTGCAGAGCCCTCTGCTTCTCAGTCTTATCCTGGATCCCTGAATCCAGACACTGCTACATCACCAGCTCAATACCATCTCACACAGGATACCACCCAAGGGGATCAGGATGCTGGGAATGCAGTCAGGGGTCATGATGAGGAGGCATCTTGGACAATGGTGGTAAGGAGGGGCTGGAAGCGAGTGACCACTCTGAGAACTGTAACCACTGCAGTAGCTAATGGTGGTGGTCCCTCAAGGGAGTCTGGTCCCACTCATGCACCAGCTAGAGGGAGTCAGCCTGTGGCAAAGGCTGGCAGAGAATGGCAGAGTATCATGGGGGCTGCCAAAACAGATTGTATGATGGCTGTACCAACGAAGACTGCAAACATTTTCGTCTCAAGATGTCAACCTGATCTTACAGCTGAGGAGCTGCAGGCATTTGTGGAAGATAAAGTGAACCTTCAGGTTACATGTAGGAAAATTGACTCCAGATGGACTATGTACAGTTCCTTTCAAGTTACAGCAGTCTGTGATGATCCAGGGGTATTTATGGATCCAGCAGTATGGCTGGAACAGGTATATGTACAGCGGTTCTATGAGAAGAAAGGAAGAAAAAACACCTGCACCCTGTCACAAATGCTGGAGAAGGTAATTATGGATATATCATGTGTCGTACTGTGGAGGAAAATCCAGCTGGGTCTAATGCTGTAACTGCTGTGCCTGATATTTTTTTTTTTTTGTATTGGGGCGTTTACCGCCATTTCCTGCTATATGGTAGCGGATATCATGGCGAGGCGGAATACGAGAAAGAGAAACGGAGACGGAGAAAAGGCACTAGAAAAGGGAGAACAGCGGACTACAGGTGAGAAGCCACCTAAAGCTCAGATAGGATGCGAGATTGGGAGAGGAAGAGGAAAAGACGGTCAAGCGAGAAGAGAGGGCTCTCAGCGAGCATAAGGCGTAAACGTTCGGGGAGGGGGAAATCAGAAAGGAACGGAAAAGCGCGACGACGTACTGACGACAGGGTGGGGCATTCCACAAGGATGTGAGAGACGGTGAGGGGCGACTGGCAGGAGGCGCAACGAGGAGCCTCCTGCCGGAACATAAGATAGCCGTGCGTGAGGCGCGTATGGCCGATGCGAAGCCGCGCAAGGACGACCTCTTTGTGTCTGGAGCGGTGGAAAGAGGACACCCAATATGACAGACGGGGGCGGATTGACCAGAGTTTATTTCCGGTGGCATCGTCCCAGGACTGTTGCCACATGCGATCGTAAAAGGAACGAAAGACCTGCACATAGTCTGAGAAGGGGAGCGGGCGGGGAAGGGGAGGCAGCGAGGCGGCGGACCGGGCTAAGCGGTCCGCCGCCTCATTACCGGAAAACACCAACATGGGCGGGAACCCAGCAGAAGGTGACCCAGATCCGGTGAATGGTGTGCAGGACATGGTACTCCTGTTGAATAAGGCGTACGAGGGATCCGGGGAATCATAGCGCTCGAGCGCCTGAAGGGCGCTCAGCGAGTCCGAAAAAATGGTACAGGAGGACCGTGAACAACCCGATACCAGACGGAGGGCTTCCAGAAGGGCAAAGAGCTCCGCGGAAAAGATGGAGGCCTGAACCGGCAGGGGGATACCCCGGGAGGTAGGTGACAATGACGGAGAGAAGACGGCGGCCGCGACACCTGCAGGGGAGCGCGAGCCGTCGGTGTAGACGGTTACGTCGTCCGAATGGACGGGAAGATGGGCCAGAAAAGAAGACCGGAGGACGGCAGGAAGAGACTCCTTACGCAGGCCACGGAGCGCCTGGCAACGGCAGATAGGGGTGGTCCGCCAGGGGGGCGACAGGTCGAAGGAGAACGGCAGAATAGAGGGTGGGGGGATCCCCAGGGACGAGAAAATCTCGGCCAGAGAGGCAGCGAAATGCCACGTGTCAGGCCGGGGTAGCGCCTGGGAGATCGCGGAGAAGAGTAGGGACTTCGGGAGGCGGCAGATGCGAAGGTAACACTTCGCCATGAGAAGGCCCCGGCGAAGGGCCAGGAGGGGGTGTCCACAGTCCACCTGAAGACTAGCGACAGGGGACGAGCGGAAGGCACCCGACGCCAGGCGAAGGCCACGGTGGAGAAGAGGATCCAGCATACGGAGTGCCGGAGAGGAGGCGGAACTGTAGACCACACAGCCGTAGTCGACACGGGATTGCACCAGGGAGGTGTACAAGCGCAGCAGAGTACGCCTGTCCGCCCCCCAGGTCGTGTGGGACAGATGACCCAAAAGGGAGAGGGTGCGGCGAGATGTTTGCCGCAACCGCCTAAGGTGTGGAACCCAACCGAAAAATCCGTCGAGGGTCATACCCAGGAATCTAACGGATGGGACGAGGGGAAGAGGAGTGCCGGCAAGGGTAAGAGCGAAGGTATGCGACAGACGGAGGCGCCGAGGACGGAAAAGCATACTGGAAGACTTAGAGGGTGAGAAAGCATAGCCAACCGAGGACGCCCAGCGAACCACCGCATTGATGGCTAGCTGGAGCCGACGTTCAGCCAAAGACGGGAGGCGGCCAAAGCAATAGATAGCCAGGTCATCGGCGTAGAGGGAGCTACGAACGGATGTAGACAGGACCGTAGCGACTGTGTTCGTCACGAGTGAGAAACACAAGACGCTAGGGACACTACCCTGAGGGACACCCTCCTCCAACGGAAAGCGGTCAGAGAGGGCAGAACCGATGCGGACGCGGAAAGAACGGGCGGACAAGAAGTTATAAATAAAGGAAGGGAGAAAGCCTACGAAACCCAGGGAGCGTAAGCAGTCGAAGACCGCGCTCCGCCGGGTAGTATCGTAGGCCTTCTGGAGGTCGAAAAAGACGGCGAGTACAAATTGACGCCAGGAGAAAGCCTCCTGCACGTCATGGCTAAGGAGAAGGAGGGGGTCGGTGGTAGACCGGAAGCGCCGGAAACCAGCCTGGGTAGCAGGGTACTGGTCACTCGCCTCCAAGGTAAAGGACAGCCGCGAGGCGACCATCGCCTCCATCACCTTGCAGGCACAGCATGTTAGGGAAATGGGGCGATAGTTCGACGGGAGTGAGGGGTCTTTATCGGGCTTCGGGATGGGGACGACGATGGACTCACGCCATCGGTCCGGAAATGAACCCTCCAACCAAATCCGGTTATAGAGGTCCAGTAGAAAGCTGAGAGCAGAGGGGTGGAGATGCCGTAAAAGGTCATAGGGGATATTATCGGGGCCGGGGGCGGAGGAGCGTCGGGGGCGGAGGGCCTCCCGAAGCTCTGTCATGTGGAAGAGGTGATTATAGGGGTCATTCCTATGAGGTGGAAATTCCGGTGGGTCGCGGCGGGAATCGGAACTGGAGATGGCTGCAAAGTGCGCCGCGAGTGCGTTCGCGACGGCCTCCGGATCGGACACGAACTCGTCGTCCCCGACCCGAAGCACCGGGGTCGAGGGGGGCACGGGTCCCCTCAAAGCTACGCACCTTGCGCCAAACAGTCAAGGGGGCAGTCGAGGAGGAGATCCCGGACACGTAACTCCGCCAGGAGGTACGCCGGGCCAGTTTCAGGACCCGACGGGCCACTGCCTTCAGGCGCTGAAATTCTATCTTGTGCTCCAGCTGGCGGGTCCGGTAGAAGCGGCGGCCGGCACGGCGCCGCTCCTGAACGGCATGGAGCACTCTGGGGTCCACCATGGGACGCTTCGCGGTCTGGGGGAGCCAGAGGTACGGGGGATGCAACTGGCGGCAGCCGAGAGGATCTTACTCTCACGAGGAAGGCGAGGGCCTCATTGACGGAGGGAAAGGCAGGAATTGATGGCGAGATCGCCGTGCCCCTCGCGTATGAGGCCCAGTCTGCTCGGGCGAACAGCCAGCGCGGGCGGACAGAGGTGGGGGGGAGGAGACGGGTCGGGGTAAGACACACTGGGAAATGGTCACTGCCGGAAGAATCCGGCAGGACCTCCCAGGTGAACTCCGTCACGATTTCGAGGGAAACCAGGGAAAGGTCGATACAGGTGAAACTGTCATGGGCCGAGTGAAGGCAGGTTGGGGAGCCATCGTTCAGAAAGGTGAACTCGAGCTCGTCCATAAGGGAGAGAAGGGTCCCGGAGAGAAAGGTGGAGCAAACGTCCCCCCAGGCCGGGTCCCGACTGTTGAAGTCCCCGAGAATCAGAAAAGGGCGGGGAAGCTGGAGAATTAGGTCACGGAGAGAATCGGGTGGGGGGCGTACGTTAGGGGAGAGGTAAAGAGAGCAGACCGTGAGCTGGCGCCCCAAGAAAAGGCGCACGGCCACAGCTTGCAGGACTGTACGGAGCGGGAGGGGGCGGAAAGGGACAGAGCGGTGCACGAAGACCGCGGCGCCCCCCTCCCCGCCCCATCGAGAGGCGGGGAAGGGAGCCCGCAGTAACCGGACACTCGAGGGAGGGAACGGGATCCCAGAATCGTCTCCTGAAGGCAGAAACACGCCGGACACCTGGAGGCCAGGAGAGAGGAGAGACTCTCGAGGCCTACCAGGAGCCCGCGGATGTTCCACTGCAGGAGCGAGGTATAGGGAGGGGTAGGAAGGTCAGCGTAAAGGATGATTATGGGGTGGGTGGGCCGATCGGGCGGCCCGAGATTAAAGAGGGAATCGGAAAGCCCCGGAGTTCAGTGAGGGACGCCGAACGAGGGCGAAGGCGAGGGTCCCCCCGACGAGGGGGCGATGTGGAACCAGACGCCGGCAAGTCCTCCAGAGGAGGAGTCTCCCGGACGTCCGGGGGAGAGCGATGCAGAGAAGGGGATGTGAGAGGTATCCAGAATGCCCCTCCCTTCACCGGAGGTGCGGGGGAGGCAGGACTACGAGGGGGAGTGGAAAATAATACCTCACCAGAGGCATTGGCAGGTCGAGGAGAGAGATGGGGCGGGTCAAACGCGGGGGCGTGCACGTCCCACCCACGCCGACCAGGCGGGCGAGTTCCCCTCCAGTGGGTCCATCGACCGGGCCGGAGAGGGGTGTATCTCAGCCTCCACCACGAGGGCCGACGGGGACCCCAGGGGGGTGTGCATAACGGTTGCGCAGTGGGGACGGTGAGGACACCGGGGCGGTAGGGCGAAGGGGGCGTTTGTGTTTAGGAGAGGAAGGTGATGCGAGGCTTATGGCGTCGAACCTTTCGGGGTCACCACTGGCGCGGCGCTTGCGGCCCCTATCCCTCCGTCGTGCGGCCCGCGTGGGTGACGGCGGGTCACGATCCGGAATGGGGGTGGCCGAAGGCGCCGGTGAAGAGGGCGTAGAAGGGGCAGGGGGGGTTGCCGACGAAGCATCGGCGTTCGCGGAGGGAGCACGTGGGGACGCGCTGGTGGTACGGGGAGCCGCGGTAGGAGTCCGCTGGGCGGCAGAGGATGGAACTGGGAGTAGCGGACACGGTGGGTGGAGGCGCGTTGGGAACCGCCGGTGAGGACGGGGTCCGGGAACGGAGAGCCTCGGCGTACGAGGCACCACGCCGGGCCTCGCCGCCACGCAACCGCTCCCGCGCCCGAGCGCTGAGAAACTCTGATGAACAGAGGGCCCGAACCTCCCTTTCAAAGAGGAAGGACGGGCAAGAGCGGGATGAAGCAGGGTGTGGTCCATGGCAGTTGGTGCAGGAAGGCGGAGCAGTACAGGGCAAGGGGTGGGGAGGGCCGCCGCAGCGGACACACAACGGGGCCGGCTGACGGCAGGAGCTGCTCACGTGGCCAAACCTATTACACTGAAAACAGCGCGTAGGATCTGGCACGTATGGTCGTACTGAGAATTCGCACGCTCGTCTCTCACCAAAGCCCCAGAATACCGAAACGGGGGGCACCAGTGAGTCGAAAGTGAGGAGCAGGCGAGGAGAAGGGGCAGTTGGGGACCGCGATCTGTCGGGAAAGCGGTACACCCTCACAACACCCTGGGAGGCGAGGTCAATCTGGAGGTCTTCCACCGGGATGGGTAGAAGACGAGCAGCGTAAATTGTGCCCTGGCACTGATTGAGGCGGGGGTGGGGAGTCACCGTGATCCCGCAGCCCAGGACATCGGGGATAGCGAGCAGAGAGGAGGTTTCGGCAGAGGAACGCGACCTTATCAAAATGGAGCCATCCCTCTGAGGCCGAAGGTCAAAACGCGCCGTCCCCGTCTTCCCATGGATCGCTCGAAAGAGACGTTCGTGGTTAGTGGGGAGGGGCTTGGAGGAGGAGGGGCGGAGGACGAGGAACTTGTCCATCGTCCTAAGGCCGAGTGAAGCCGTCTGGCCAAACACCACCGGAACTTCGAGGGGCGAGAAGACGAGAAAGGCGGACGGCGACGTCGGGTCCCACGTCCCCCAGGGGCCGAGGGGCCGGGGGCGATGAGGCCTGACCGGAGTGGGAGGCGACCGGGGCCGCGGGCCTCCCACCTGAGGGCGAAAAAGCAGGTGGGTCCCTATCGGGACGTGGAATATGGGGGGATCCAGGGGTCGGGGGGTCCACTGCAGGTCCATCCGCTACTGGCGGGGGTCGGGCAGCGGCGCCACGAGCCTGGGGAAGAGAGGGAGAGGAGGCGTCGGCAAGAAGAGCAGACGGGTGGGCGAGGGCTGCCGACTGCCCTTACCAGACCCACGGTCCAAAGAGGTAGTCAGAGGGAGGTCAGATGCACAAGCCGGGTCGTCAACGAGGTCCATTAGAGTTGTAAGTGTTTCCATAGAAAATTTTTATTGTAGTTTCGCGCCCGGGGCCGCGGGGAACCGATTACCCGGGGCCCAAGGGGACCAAGCGCACGCCGGGGGGGGTGGGTGCCTCGTCCCATGCAGGTACCCCCGTTTCAAAAGGGGCCCTTGCAGCGTCGAGAGTTCTCCCCGCCGGCAGCAAAGACCAAGGCCCCCCAGGGTCCCAGGCCTGGGCACCCTACCAGCCAACTTAGTCCGGCCCCGGCCATGGGGGCGAGACCCCCAGCGACCAGCCCCGGCAGCCCACGGGGCGCGCGAAGTGAACAGAGAAAGCAGAAAAAACAGAGGGGGCAAGGAAGAGGGTAAAGAGGGGAAGACAGGAAAGAGGGGGCTGTAGGATAGCAGGGTATGCTAAAAGTCCACTTCGCAACCGGGCGGGGACCCGGCAGGGCCCCCAGCCGCGGCTGACCCCCCTCGCCACATGGAGGCAGGAGCCCGCGGGCGATCCACCCCAGAAAGACCGCCCGCGGGGAGGGGGTGCCTGATATAAATGGAATTCAACATGTAGAGATGGCTAGCAGAACTCCTGCATCTTCCTAATTGCAATATTCAAGGTAATCTCTTATAATTGTAGAGGCCTAAGCTTAGGCAATAACAGCAAACACAGTCAGATCATAATTGATAAGCTGTTAGAGGATGCTGATATTCTCTGTCTGCAGGGAACATGGCTATGGAAATGGGACTTACAGGACCTGAATAGCCTGTCCAGTAACTTTCATGGGATAGGGGAGGCCACCAGAGATAAACAAGATGGTCTCCTTGCAGGTCACTCACCTGGTGGGGTAGCTATTCTATGGAGGTTGGGGTATGGGAAATATATTAGTGAATTAAAACTTGGTTTGAATTGGCTAACTGGAATAAAAATTTGTGTAGACAACAAAAAATTTGCAATTCTGTGTATCTATACTGGTATGCTTTTTCAGGCAGTTGATAATGAAGATGATTACCTCATTAAATTGGGGCAGGTCAGCAATATTATTGATGAGATGGATACAACATGTGTAGCTATTATTGGTGACTTTGATGCTAATGTGCTTAATGATAATTCTTTGTTTAGCAACCACTTAAAAGCCTTCTATGAAGATAATAACTTGACCCTTTCATCCATGTGTAGTCTTCCTGGTGATAGCTTTACTTATGTTAGTGATAGTTGGCACACCACATCATGGTTGGATCATTGTATTTGTATGTTCATTATACACAGTGATTCACTGGCCTACTTAGTCAGTGCTCCAGAAAACTATCTCTTAATCTTCTATGGACCTCTTGCATAATATTTGTACCTGTTGAGTCTGAAATAAAATGTTTGTTTAACGCACTGCTTCTAATTGCATTTAAAAAGACAAAGATCCTTTTCAAATGAGTGAAGTATCCCACATACAAAAGTAATCAGGGTTGGCAAAAACCCAACCCAACTGGGTTTTTGGTTTTTTGATGGGTTGAATTTTTTTTTAGAAAGGTTCGATAATTATGTAGTGCTCAATATATCTATTATTTTATTAATTTA
This sequence comes from Bathynomus jamesi, assembly GCA_023014485.1. Lineage (NCBI taxonomy): Eukaryota > Metazoa > Arthropoda > Malacostraca > Isopoda > Cirolanidae > Bathynomus > Bathynomus jamesi. The sequence continues at coordinate 432,196 of JAJOZX010002333.1, read as the reverse complement.
TTTATCTAATCTACAATATATATTAAAAAGACATCTTTATTTCACAGAAATTCAGATATGAGAGATAATAATGACATATTAGAATTTTCTCCATTTTAATTTTAGATCTTCCCTTTATTTCTTAATTGCAGATTTCAGCTTTATTTAGATCTAACTCAAATTTAAATTTTTAAGATGCCAAACTCAGAGTTATAGAGGTGGAAGATCTAAAGCTAGCGAATGGGATGAGGTGACTTTATTAAGTGATCAGCCTACTAGAGTACTATGCAATTATTGCAAAGAAAATATCACTTGAAAAAATGACAGAGTGAATTGGGCAAGAGGTATGCTGAGACTCGAATTTGGAGCATCAGTTGAAACTGATTCACTTCCTCCAACTTTGGCTTCTAGCAAAGATGATCCAAAGATTATAAGTGAAAATGTGCCTGAAATGAGTGACACCAGTGCAGGTTCTTCATCATCCACATTCTGTCATTCAACACCAATAAAGCATAAAAGGCAAAGATCAATTACACCATTTGTGGTAAGAATGACTGTGGACCAAAAGGAAGAATTAGATTTACAAGTTGTAAGGTTCTTTTTTTCAGCTAACATACCCTTTAACGTTTTAGAAAATAAAGAATTTATAAAATTAATCAAAGGTCTAAGATCAGGATATGAACCACCAAACAGGAAAAGGTTAGCATCTGATCTGTTAATAAAAGTTAATGATGAAGTAATCCATGAAATGAAGAATGACCTTAATCTTAATGATTGTACCATTACCCTTATACAAGATGGCTGGAGTTCAGTAGGTAATGATCCTATTATTGCGCACAGTATTCATAATGAAAAAAAGCCATATCTGATTTCAGCAGTAGATGCTGGAAGTACAAAAAAGAGAGCAGAATATTGTGCACAGTTAGCTAGAGAAGCAATAACAAAAACTAAAGAAATATATGGCATTGATGTAAGTATAACTATTTTGTAGATACATTTTATTTTAGTTATAAACTGAATGTAATTCTTCACCTTGGTATACTGAAATGCTCAGTTCCTTACGAGTTATGACATTTTATTTTCAGGTATTTGCTATATGCACTGATAACAAAAACAAATGATAAGAATGAGAGAAATTCTTAAGGAGGACAACTACAGTCTTATTACTTATGGCTGTTCAGCACACCATCTAAACTTGGTAGAAAAAATGTCTCCCCAAAATCAGTTCTCAAGCATGTTGTAGAAATTAACAAATATTTCCGAAACCATCACCAACCTCATGTAAGCTAAAAACAAATCTAATGAATTAGCTACTGTCAGCTTTACTTTTATGCATTAGCACTGTCACCAGTGTGAATCCTAATTCATGACTCATTAATAAGTTGCATAGGCTATTTGAGGGGTCCCACGTCTTAAGGTACCTAAGCGCCAAAATTAAAATTTGTTAGAAATTGCTTCCAAAGTTCAGCAATATTCTGGCAATAGTATCTCTGTTATTAATTGAGCTAGAATGCTCATTTTTGGCTAAATTAGAGTTCTAAGTATGCTAATGAAGATGATGATGAGTTTTGGAATAGATTTTCATATTTTATATATATATATTTTTTTTTTTTTTTCTTATTATGCCGAACTTTGGGTGAACTTTTGGCTGGTGATAAAGGTGAAAAAAGCAGTTCACTTCATAAGGTTTTCAACCATACTTCTAGTGTTGTAAGGTCATTATAACCCAAACCACGTGATAGAGGCAGGGTGAAAATAGTTATATTCATCAAAAACACGTTTTTGCCTGTGGTGGCGCTTGGATACCTTAAGACGCACGACCCCTCATTTATTTATGCTGTCAAATCCAGCAATATTTGTAATAAAAATTTATATTTTAGGGTTGGTTAATGGAGAAAGGAGGTATGATGCCACAACTACCAAATGAAACCAGATGGAATTCTCAGTTAGAATGCATAAAAACCTATTTGTCAAATTACTCTGTATATATATATAGAAATAAGAGGAGAGCATATTGAAGACATTGATCACAACATCAGAAAATTGATAGATAACTTATCTATACAGAGAAAGGCACTCAATTTACAGTCACAACTCTTACTTGTTGGAAATGCTCTAGATAAGGTGTGTTTATATTATGCAGTTAAAATTACTTAACTTTAAATACCAATATTAATTTCAAGATATTTTATAGACTTATAGTGCACATTTTATTTATAGAATCCTGTACTAAAGCACTACTAATAAATAATTAAAATACACTTCATTTTGTGTGTTGTAACTTGTAACACCAAAAAATAAATTCTAACAATGCATAATTCTAAATGTTTACAGATGTTTTCATTCAGCCATATATAACTATAGTTTTTTTTTTTTGGTTACATTTGCAGGCTGATAATACAACATTATCTGATGCTGTTGAAATTTGGCTCAATTTAATCCAAGATGAAAAATTAGCTCCATACAAAGAAATTATTATTAAGAGATTTAAAAAAGCTATGGAGCCATATCATCTTTTGGCAAATATAACTGATCCAAAGTATGAAGGTAAATAGGACCTAAATGCTTAACTACCATCAATATATAAAACATAGGTAACTCAACTGTATGGGCAGAAGAGTTTTCTCTAATCTGAATCAAATCATCTGGCATTGCCATATTAGATAACAATTAGCATAAATTAGATACCATAACAAATTATATAATCTATATTATTAGCTTTATTTTTGTTTCCACACAGTTCTATTATTTTTCAGGACAAAAACTGAATAGAGTTCAAGAGAAAGAGGCTGAAGAATGGCTGACTGAAATAAATTCAGAATACATGGCAGGATATTATGCATTCTGCTTAAAAGATGCACTAATTTTTCCTCCTTATTTATTCAAAGATAGTATAGTGAGCTCTACATCAGCTAGTAATTGGGGGGGTGGGGTGGGGGGGGGGAACAGACCAGGTTACCATTAGGTTTTGCTAAATTTATGAGATCTATTCATAGTTGTCCGGCCAGTTCCAGATCATTGGAAATTTTTTTTTTCAACATTTGGCTTGGTATGGAGTAAAATGCAAAATAGGTTAGGGAAAGAAAAGGCAGAAATGTTGGTTCGAATCTACCGCCACCTAAGGTCAAAAGATGCTGAACATACTGATCAATAATCAATATTAGGTACCACTTAAATTATTTAAATTATAAAGCTGAAAAGAAACATGATTTATTTTTAGATATACTGTAAGTAGCCAATTAGAAGATAGATAAATTAGATACAGTATTAGATATAAGGTTCATAATGAAACATGTCAAATAAATAGTTTCTGGAAATTTTAGTTTATATTGGCCTTATCACATTAATTATAGTTTATAGTTGTTAATAATAAGACTGCATAACCATATTATAAAAAATGCCAAGTTAAAAATAAGTTTATGAGAAGTAAATTGATGTGGGTTTTTGGGTACCAACCCTGAAAGTAATAGTAATAGAAGGAATCAAAAGTCATAGTAATAGAAACCCAGTAATTGACCCTATGTCTGGTTATTACCCAACTAACTCGCTTTAAATTATAGTAAATTAAGTTACAGCAAGTCAAATTTACTTGGTTCCTAGTAACTCTCACTTCATATACATGTAATATTTTCATGAAAATATTACATAAGCTATGAAGTAATAATTTTATTACTAACTTATATGAATATAGTTTACTATATCATTAAAATGAGTCATATACACTAATTTTTTAGTAGGTATTGCAAACTAGCTACTTAAAATTTACTATACACTAATGGTCACCAATAGACAGCCTGCAGACCAAGTCTGGACTGCCAATGGATTTTATATGGACCACCAAAAATAAACCCATACAGTACTCTGATTATAGGATTCACTTTAAAATACTGTACATGCAAACTTTGACATTTTAAGAGTTAAAATCAAACTTTTTCCATTCTTTTGAAGTTGAAATTTAGTTTGGTAATAATGCAGTAAATGCCATGAGCTGCATTTCTAGCAAGAAATATATTTTCCTAGTAGTAATATGATGTGCTTTATTCAAATCTAAGTTTCATTTGTTGTGCAAATGTTCCAAAAGGAAACCTAACCTAGCAATGTAGAATTACCTTTCAAATCTGAGCTTAATTTGTTGTGCAAATTAGTGGTGCACCAATTAATCAGTATCGGCACCTGGCATGCCGATATTAGGAAAATACCTTGCATGGCTGATTAATCGGTGCACCACTACTAGTGACAAAAAATAGGTTTTTCTGGTGTATTTCATAGTGTTTCAATTGAATCTGATCTTCATTTTTGGCACAAATGCACCATTATGGAGATCATGACTCCAGATTTGAAAAAATTTACTGGAGCACAGCTCTGAATTTACTTTTTTTCCCCTTACACCACCAGATAGGTTAATGATAGTAAACTCTTGAATTGACGACATACCAATTACAAATTGTTTTAGCTAAACATAATAATACAATAATGTACAGTTTATAACTCACCTTAAGTTTATTTATTCATTGCAGCAGCAACAGTGGACGATGTTAGACCTTGCATGTAGGCATTTGTTGTGAATTTACCGCCATGTATGCTTGGCCACTGATCAATGGCTTTCTGTGTGATCATTACAGCAGATCTAGTGCCTGGAGCTGGACCCTCCTTCACAATTCTGCACAGCTTAGTCAAATGAGATGGCTTAATGGATCCTTTGTGTTCAACAATGTAACCAAGAATGGAGAATGTCCCTTCAGCTGGTGCTTCACTCCAGGCAGTTGATCCATCTTTATCAAAATGCTTTAATCTCTCTGTGATTCCTTTCCACAGCTGTTCTATATATTCTGTCAGCCAATTTATCACTGAGTCTTTTGTAAAACTTTCAGATCTGGTTCTGGATGGTCTAGCAACTTCAGCAACCTGGTAGTAATCAGAACATTTCTTGATGTATTTGTAAACTTCATTTAGGATGTAATCCTCAGCTGTTAGTTCCTTTTGCTGCCCTGTGGTATCATGCTTAAATTCAGAAACTACATCATTTGCATTTCCTCCATTAGCTAATTTGGAAATTGTTTCCATCACTCTTACCATAACAGTTTTCCCTCCTTCTTTATAAAATATATTTTCTACAAATTCTGCACTAACTGTGGTTTTTTGAGCTACTTGCAACATAATCTTTGTTACATAGGAAATCAATACATAGAACTTGGCACTAATTTCTTTCTCTTGTGGATGATCAAAAAACACACAATTTTCCACATCTGTCAAATTGATCAAATTCATAATTAACCATGCGAGTATCAGATTTGAGTTTTGGTCTCTTAAAACCAATGATATTGTCAAGAACCATATTGGTATAGTCGAGGCCTGATCTCAGATTTGAAGTGATTCTGAATAAAGTCTAAAAGCTCACTTAGTTTACAAATTTTCTTCAATGCATCAACGTGGGCTCTGTTCACAAGATGCATTAAGTCCCATCGAAATTTGAAATTTTCTCCAAACAACTTTTTCATTTCGTTTTTAAATGGCTCGTTGTCCTTACAAAAAGCCCCATCTCCAACCATTCCAGATACCTTGGATTTAATTGCTTCTTCAGATAGTTTCAAGTGATTAGGAGACTTCAACACATCAAAAATTTCATTGGCCAAATAAACTCCTGATTTGCTGTGTACTAAATTTATCCCAGCAAGTTTTACAGTCTTATCTTCTTCACTCATAACTAATACAACTAGCATGCTTAATCCCAAAATTGTTCCAATGTCAGCTGTTATTGTTACTGAAGTTTGTTCTAAGAACCACTTTACAGTTTGTTCTTTAAGTTGATTATCTAATAGCTCACAAATTGTCTCGCACGCATGTGTGCTATGATTCAAATTTCCAACCTCACAACCTGACCTATGTAATACAGCTAGAAGTACTGGATATAGAGCCCATGCAGTGTTTGTTTTTCATTATGTAGTATAAGATGTTGCCACATAAGTCTTCTATGCATTTAGTAGTGTTCCGAGAAGATGTTTTCATCACTTCATAAACAGCAGCTCTTTGATGATGCTGAAGTTTAATTAAATGTCTCTTCAGGTGGGTTTTCAGATTTCTAAACCATCTCTCTTGATTTTCTCCTTGTTTGCATACATAGGTTAAATCTTTAACATTGAAGTAACCTTTTATGTTAGAATGTTTGTCTGAAGCACATGCTTTGGGGTCTGTGCAAGCTATGCAATATAATGTAAACATTTTATCATCAGAAGCATCATCAATATCTTCTTGATTATCATCATCTTCATCCTCAACAGCTATATCTACATCAGGCATATTAGTGTCACTATTTGCAATGTTTTCCATTATATCACTTGGTACTGAAAATGAATCATCAGCATGCCCTAGATCCTTCTTTTCCACCAATTTGAATGTAGATTTGATCAAATCATTGTTCAGGACTTCTTGTATTGATTTACACTTGCTTAAATGGGCTATGGAAATGTCAAATTTGTTGCTTTTTGCTTTATTAGATTTGGATGCAACACCTGAACTTGAAGGCATATTTTGACTCTTCTCTTTATTAACCACAACAGCTTGGTGAGTTTCTTTTGTTAGGCGCAAAATTGCATTCAATGTCTTCTGGATTTGGGAATTTTCAAATTCCTCTAAAGCAGTTTTGTTAGTCTGATGCGCAGATTCCTCACTTACCTTTTGTTTCTTAGGTGGAGGAGAAGCACTTTCTTCAGTCTGTGAAACATCTAGTGAAAAAGTTTCATTTTCTAGATTGGCAGTTGATGAAGTTGGTTCATTTTTCTGAGGTCTAGCACTAGCACATTTTGTGAACAAACTAAATGACTGCTTTGCCGTATCTCTTTGCTGCACTTCATCCTGGTATTTCTTTACTGCAATATCTAAGCTGTGGGCCCAAACTCTGGGACCTCTTGTATTGTAACAAATATTTTTTTTGGAATTAAAATGTTCCTCCCAGTTTTGCTTCTTTGAATATTTGTTCTTGCATTGACCACAAAAGTAACCCCTTTTAACACCCTCACTTTTCTCTCCAACTTCATCAATATTAGGATCCATTATTGATTATTGACTACCTGAAAAAATACAAAATAAGTAAAAGTTAGTAAATATAGTATGGTAAAAGTAAGTAAATATAGTACAATGAAAGTAAGTAAAAGTAAGGAAGAGTAAGTAAGAGTAAGTAAAGTAAGTAAGTAAAAGTAAGTTTAAACTTAACTAAACTTTTCAATTCTAGTCATGGTGGATTACTTAAAACCGCACAAGTAATTATCTGGCCAATTTATCAAACCTGGCCGAGATCAATGGAACATAGTCCAATCCTGATAATTTTATATTAAAAAAATATACGTTTTAATAAAATTTTAATTATCAAAACATTGAAGCTTAACAAAAAATAAAAATAATTGTTAAATATGGAATTACCAACTAAACTTAAAATAACTAAATTTGTAATTAAAAAAAATTGGTTTGTACAAGAACGTATACGCAAAAAAATTGCATAATGTCTAGCGGATGAACAAAACCCAAACCCAAATTTACTTTTTCTCATGGTCAAATTTACTGGAGCAATGCTCCCAAGATCCCAGGAATCTGGAGTCATGCCCCCTAACCTAACCTAGGCTAGGCTTAAATGATGTCCCACTCAGGCTGGGAACTCCCACTACAGACAGCCATTCTAGGTTTTTGAAGTGCCTATGTACATTATACAGTTAATCAAAAAGCTATCTTAAAATAATTGTATCACGTTACAATGGGACAGCTGCTGACTGACTAATGATAACATGACTACATACATCACAGGATGAGATGGTTTGATTAGTGAAAAATTTAATAATTTCAAAAACAAATATCTCAAGAATACTTTATTCTATACTAATTTTGCCAGAAATTCTTATTTATTATTTTTTTTTGCTCTATCTTGCTGTATAAATATCAATATCAAGTTTGGTGAATGTGTTCTACCAAATCTTAACCCAAATGTGTTTTAACTCGTTAAATTTAGGCACAAACAGTACAGCCTGACAGAAATGCCTCTGTGGACTATGGAGAAAATTAATTAGTGGCCCCTCCTCCACAGCCAAGACCTAACATTAACAAATATAAAATCCTGGTAAATCTTAAGGAAATGTTGTTATAGAGAAAATGAAAATATAGAGGAGCTTGCCCAGCTTATATATATGCCTTATTCAAAACATCTTGGCACTTCTTTTGTAATAGGCCCCACACTAGAAAAATAAAATCTTAATTTTAAATTGGTTAACAATTCATTCTAGGTTTTTGAAGTGCCTATGTACATTGTACAGTTAATCAAAAAGCTATCTTAAAATAATTAAATTGAATGAAGCTACTGTACTGTACATTAGCTAATGGTGCATGACTTCTGAGACACCATTGGCTAATGTAGCTTCATTCAATTTAATTATTTTAAGATAGCTTTTTGATTAACTGTACATACTATTAATTTGGTTAATATGAATTCATTTTCGATAGAAAGAGTTAATTTTCTGCTACTTTCAACCAAAATGAGAATACTTTATTCTATACTAATTTTGGTGAAAATTCCTATTCATCAAGATATTTACTTCCGAAATTATTAAATTTTGGCTCTATTATTCACTCGTCAAACTATCTCATCCGGTGTGTGTATATAGTCATGTTATCATCATTAGCCAATCAGCAGCTGCCCCATTGTCACATAACATCCAACACATTTTTGAAATTATTAAATTTTGGTGCCATTATTCACTAGTCAAACCATCTCATCCCGTGTGTATGTAGTCACATTATTATCATTAGCCAATCAGCAGCTGCCCTATTGTCATGTGACATCCCCCCACATGTCCAGCACTGAAATCTGAATTCAACAGTTACTTCAGAATGGCTGTGTGTAGTGCATGTTCGAAGTTGGAGTGGGATGTTATTAAAAAAGTTGAGGGATGATAGCACTGCTGTCGCTATATTTCAAACTCACAATGTGCTCAAGACCTCTCTTACTTGTCCTCAGTGTGGTAATGAACTTAATTACCATGAAGCCTCCCATAATTAATGCAAGTGCACTGATAATATTTCCAACTACTTACCTTTGCAGGTCCCAAATTCATTATGGATTACCCATGCACAGTTAAGTTAATTGTATGCATGTTAGGCCAACTGTATGCCCTCAACAACTGGTTAGGTTAAGGTGTGTTATTTTCGTTAGTTTTAACTGTACACTCTTGATAATTGGGTTAAGTTACATTAGGTTACTTTTGCGTGAATATTACTGATGAAAATAAGTTTTTCTGGTGTATTTCATGCAGTAAAAATTCGTTTTAACTGTCCCCTCATTTTTTACACAAAAACATATTTTTCTGGTGTATTTTTGCATGTTTTCTTCAAATCTGACCTTCACTTTCTGGTAAAAAACATCATTTTGGAGGATATGTCAGATCGTCATTTCCTCAAAAAATGGGGATTTTCCTGAGGAAATGAAGGTCAGATTTGAACTCATTTCCATCACAAATGATTTGTTAAAAGAGTTATTGAAGCTTAAAGCTTTTAAAACTTTCTACCCTTTTTGGTAATGGTTCAGAATACAGGCGCCACTTAATTGAGCAAAATTTCAAAAAATACCACACACACAAAGTTGTTTCTCTCATTAAAATACATTGATTGCATGTGTCGCATAGTCAAAAAAACGAAATTAGAAAATTACAAAAAATATATATTTTTGGGAATGAATCTAGGAAATTTTGAGTTGGCAACCCTACTATCATATCATTCATTCACTTCAGTTTGAAAATGGCTTCAGTCTGTGACGGATGTGTGGTGATGCTAGTAGAGCTCGCACGGTGTTCTCCCTTTAAATGTAGTGTGTCCAATTTGTATAATTTAGGTCTCGGGGGTACAGGGGCAGAGCCCCTGTAAAGATCACATATCACAAATTGATCGGTATAGGGTTTTATATTTTTTAGGTTAGGTTTTTCATGAAACCTAGGTTTTTCTCATGGTTTGAGGTGTTTCATGACACGTGTTTTTTCCTCCAAAACATGCTAAAACCATTGGTTTCCTGTTGTTTAGGATAAATCTGACCATTGCTATTACAGTAAATTATTGCTTGTGCTGTGTTCCCCCACCCAAAACCCCCAGTTCCCACGGTGGTCCCCCCAGATTGTAGTAGGGGTTGGGGGAGTGAAATCACTTCAAGCAATAATTTACTGTAATGGCGATGGTCACATTCATCCTAAACAACAGGAAACCAATGGTTTTAGCATGTTTTGGTAGAAAAAAACAAAAATTGAGGTGGCACCCTTATCCTGAACCATTACCCCCCTTTTTTACCTGGGGGACCTCCAGTGGGAACCGGGAGTTTTTGGGTGGGGAGAATCACAAAAACGAGTGGTTTCCGAAGACTTTGAAAGTCAGATTAATACAAAACACATCAAAAACCATAGGAAAAACAAATTTCACCTTCAAACTTGGCCGAACCTCAAACAACCTAAGCAAACCTAACCTAACCCCTAACATTATCCATTTGCAACAGAAATGAGTATAATTTTTTAATTCAACACATTGAAAAACATTGAAAACTTTAAAACTTTCGACCAGAGACCGGTATAATAGTAAAAAAATACTTTACTGGTAGAAAATTTGGTTATTATTCATTTTTTGACCCAGTCACAGCAATATATATTGAATAACTAATAAAAACTGAATAAGAAAATACATATATTATCTTGTGCAAATTTGTATAAAATGTGTTTTTTTATTAAAATATATTTCCTATTTTTGGTGTTTTTTTCAATATATACATATCGACTATTTGGTGAATATTTCTTATTTTTGGTGATTCTGGCTACTTCTATGTAATTCAATTTGTCCTGTTTTACAAATAAATCATTTTTAGCAATTTTTCGTCTGTTCAGTTTGGTTTTTTGTGACTAGAAGTATGACGTGTCAGTTATGCATATTTGATTTTGAAGACGTTATCTGCCATATTGCCCTTGATGAAGACAAGAGTTTAGACCTTTTTTTCAATCACAGAATAATTAAGACATCCGTGACCTGCCCTAAATGCAATAGTGCTTGTATTTTAAAAAAAGACCAGAAGGTCTTTAGGTGCCGTAAAAAAAAAATAATAAAAATAAACGTGCCTCGTTTCAGTTTAAGGGCAGGCGAAATTTAGCGGACTACCCATGCAAGGTTGGAACATGTTATTACATTATCATTTGTATAATTTAGGTCTTGGGGGTACGGGGGTGGAGCCCCCATAAAGATCACGCATCACATATTGATCGGTCCTAATGTTTTGCAGACAGTTCAGTATGTGACACCGGTTAGGTCAACTGTACGCCCTAAGAACATAAGAAATTTTTATAGTGGGCACACTAGGGGCCACTTCGGCCCATCGAGGTGGCTCCACTATGTAAAAACTGCCTGTACATTGGCAATAACCAATTTTTACAAAACTAATTAAGTATCAATTTAAAACTAAAGATAGAATCTCTGGATCCAGAGGATCAATCATAATAGGCTACTATCCACAAATATGTTACACACTATATCTATTTATAACTGACATGCAAATATAACAGATCCAAAGAATCCAGTCAATTTCATTATGGTACCCATCAATACCAGTACCATGACAACCAAAAATAAGTCACGGTCCATATCAATTGCGGACCAAGTCACAATTTACATCCATATACATTACAATATATATACTTAAGAGGAAAAGTGTAGGTGTGGCTGTAAAGACTGTACAGTAATGTAGAAATGTGTGTGCACCCATTTTGGGTCTCCCATTGAAAGGTGTTTGTGGGGCAAGTGAAGATCATGAGTTTTTCAATACCTCACAGTACTATGGGGGGCACCGCTCGGCAGAGGAATCTCTTTAAGTAGGGTGTGTAAGGACAGAGAGTATCCCCTAACCCAAGATGCTGCCTCCCTATATCCCACAACACCTGTGTTGAGCTGTGGGATCTATCACCCAAATGCAAATAATATATATGAAATAAACTAGTACCATTCATGCAATAAAAATGGGCTTAAACACCATCACCAGATGTCCCTTGCAGACATCAAACTATCCAACCTTCTTTTGAAAGAATCAAGCGTATCTGAAGTCACCACTTCTGTCAGACTGTTCCAAAACTTATTACTCTGTTTGTAAAACTATGTTTTCTTAAATTTGTTCTACATCTTGGCTTAAATAATTTCATACTATGACCTCTAGTGTGATTATTGTGATCTTTAATGAAGAGAGAGTCAAAATCTATCTTATCCAACCCTTTTATCATTTTATACACCTCTATCATATCACCCCTTAACGCTTAACCTCCTCCTTTTTAATGAGAACATGCTTAGATACGCCAGTCTTTCCTTATATGTCAATTGTCTTAGAGATGGGATCATTCTTGTTGCTCGTTTCTATACTTTTTCCAGTTTTTCAATATCTTGTATCAAATAGGGACTATTAAAATGAATGCAGTACTCGAGGAGGGGTCTCACATATGAAATGAATAGTTGCTTTATAATATTGGGTGATTTGTATTCAATGTGTCTCTGCATGAGATTGAGTCTAGCATTTGCTTTATTTCTGATTACCATACAGTGATTTGAGGGTTTAAGTTCATTTGTCATAGTGACACCCAAGAGTTTCTCTTTATCATCATTTTTAATCCAAATTCCATTCATATTGTATTCAAATTCTGGATTTTTTGGCCCAATATGCATAACCTTGCACTTATCAACATTAAATTTCATCTCCCACTTATCTGCCCAGGCTGTTACTCTGTCTAAGTCTTTTTGTATTGTCATTGCTCCTGCTACTGACAACATTATGGCCTAATTTTGTATCATCAGCAAATTTTGAGGTTTTACATGATAGGCCCTTCTCTAGATCATTTATATAGACAACAAAAAGCAGAGGTCCCAGAACAGACCTCTGTGAGACTCCGCTCAATACGGGTCTCCAAGTAGACTTATTTCCATTTAGATGAACTCTGTTTTCTATTTCTCAGCCATTCTTCTATCCAATCAGCTATATGACCTCTTATACCATGGGCTCTAACTTTTACCAACAATCTTGTATGAGGAACGCCCTTGATGATTGGTTAGGTTAAGTCATGATATTTTCATTTAAATTCGTTAGTTTAAACGAAAATGACGAGTGCAAACTTTTCTGGTTAATTTTGAGGTGTTTTGTACGAAACTGCCATCCATTTCCTGTGCAAATGCGTAGTTTTCAAGATGATGATATCTCAAAAACTACACATTTGCACAGGAAATGGATGGCAGATTTGTGCAAAACACCTCAAAATTGACCAGAAAAGTTTGCTCTCATTATAAAAAGAGACTGGGTCAGAAAACGATAATTACCGAAAATTTTAATAAGGAGAAATACCAGTAAAATACCATATGTTTTTGTGTCAAAAATGAGGGGGCAGTTGAAACGAATCTTTACATTAATTTTATTATTTGAACATATATTGTAATTAAACCACTTATAAACCATTTCGACTCGTAAACCTGAATAAAGTCTATGGTGCAAGACTTCTGAGACACCCTGTATATTACACCAAATTATAAACATTAAGTATTATTTTATACAAATTTTTTGGATAACAATTTCTATGCTTAGGCGTGCCAGGCAAATTTGATCGAGTGCCCAAATGGGCACGCGTGCTGGCCCCCGCGCCATAGGCTCGCCACCACTGGTCTAGGCCCTATAGTTGTTAGTATGCATGTCCAAAACCTACCTATATATATAGTTGAAGTTCCATTCGTGAAACTGTCGAATAAATTCTTTAAATCTACGTTTAGTTGCTTGATAATTGACTTGGGTATCTTGCTGATCTTCAGAAAAGTTATCCGAAAAGAAAATTCCAGGGTCATCAAATCCTTCCATTTTTATGCTAAAACTTTAATTAATACGATCAAAAAAAGCCTCACAACTAATAACAGGAAACTAACACGCGCCAAATCTATTTCTTTAATAAAATTGGCGCGAAAATAGTTGGAAGTAATAGGAGAAGGTTGGTTGTTTGATCCGTTGAACGTCCTTCCAAAGCCTACCAGTGTCTAGTCGATCCACACTCGTATTATAATATGCAAAACATTTTATACAAAAGATTTTTAAAAAAAATGTTTTAACCCTTTATCGTACAGTGTTACTTTACTGATTTTGTTCTGGCTCGCCAGACAATTTTATTTAGTCTCGGAAAGACCTCTGTGCAGTAAAGGGTTAAAAGACATTCGTTTAATCCTTTACTGCACAGAGGTCTTTTCGAGACTGAATAAAATCAGTAAAGTAATACTGCCCGATAAAGGGTTAAGCCAGTGAGAGCATAACATTTACTTTAAATTCCAGAAACATTTAGATTTTAAGTGAAACTTCGCAAATTTTAGTTCACTGTTTTTAACTGTAAATCTAAAAATTTTAATGATTGTTATTGCACTTCTACCTACGATGATATAGATTAAAAATTTTGTTTTCAATAGGCTGTACAAATTTTTTATAGCAACTGCTTGTTTACAAAGTATCAGTTTAGATTTACTTAGAACAGGAGTATATAAGATGCAGTATTACACTGCAGTATAACATTTTACTTTATAAAGTCAACAAAGTTTTACAGGAAGAACATAGTTTATTGTAACTTTAATGGATTTCACAAACATGTTCGATACACTTCATCCTGAAATTCTAACAGGAAAGTACGGCGTACATGGAATTTCACTAGACTTTTTAAAGGTTATCCCCAAGAAATAGTCATCAAAGTGTTTGCTACAATGAGATCTATTCAGATGTTTGGGAATTGGTCCTTTTTGCGCATTAGTCTTTTTTTTTTCATTTATATGAATGAAGTTGTTAATGCTCATCCTACTATAAATGTTTAACTGTACGCTGACGCCCAGATTATTTTCTTCACTGGTCACAATCATGATATCACAGTCTCTTAATAAGGACTAAGGAGTTACAAGGAATTATAAGGACAAGAGGAAGCCTCAAAGACTGTTCGGTCCACTGGGAGAGCGTCCTACCAGGGCCGTCTCTAGCACTTTGTGGGCCCTAGAGAAGATTTTTTTTCGGGGCCCCTAACCCCATTAGCTGGGTGACAGACATTAATGATTTAAAAGCAAGAATCACAGCTGCTATTGAGCGAATTGATGTGGATATGTGTTAGAAAATCTAAAAGAGGAAGAACCATTGTTGTCCCAAGGCGATATGATGACTAAGCTGATTGATGCAGCATTGCTTGTATATATTAAGTTAAGGTGTATATATATCCATCTCATAATTGTAAGGTTAGTGAAAAATTAACTTAATTTAGAGCTAGCATTTTTGAGCTCTTGTGGCATCATTGTTTGGTCACACTGTTGGCATCATTTTGGGGCGCTGCGCGTTCTTTCTACTCGTTTGTGGGATGTTGTACGTACAGGGTGTGGTCTGTTAGAGAGCTCTCTTGCAATTCAGTTTGGTTGTTTAGATACAAGATTGTTGCATCGTGCAATAATCCAGGTTGCGTTGTTGTTGCAAGGTTGAGAAAGAAGACTATAAATAGTACCCCTTTTGTTTATATTAAATTCATGTAACAAAGGTCTAAGGTAGGCCCGCATCGAGTCAGCAACCCTGAGGTAGGACCTAATAGGATCTCAAATCCGTAAGTTTTAATTTTAGCTTAACTTGGGCTGTAGGTAGCGCTGGCCCTTTAGAATTTGGCCGTTCACGGCTCAGCTGGGATTTTGAACCCAACAAATAAATAAAATAACATGGTCCTTCGAACCGGATTCTACCCCAAGACTGAGTCAGTGACTATTTTTCGGCAAAGTTCTGATTGTGCAAATTGTAGCCCAAGTTAGGCCTAGACGGGTTGAGTATTATTGAATTAAGGTCCCAGGGTAGAAAGTTTGGTCGCCCAATTGCGAAACTTGGCCAGTCATCTGTCGTTGTTTTGGCCTACATTTTACCGGTTTGGTTAAATTTGGGTTATTATTGAATTAAGGTCCCAGGGTAGAAAGTTTGGTCGCCCAATTGCGAAACTTGGCCAGTCGTCTGTCGTTGTTTTGGCCTACATTTTACCGGTTTGGTTAATTTTCGGTTATTATTGAATTAAGGTCCCAGGGTAGAAAGTTTGGTTGCCCAATTGCGAAACTTGGCCAGTCGTCTGTCGTTGTTTTTGGCCTACATTTTACCGGTTTGGTTAATTTTCGGTTATTATTGAATTAAGGTCCCAGGGTAGAAAGTTTGGTCGCCCAATTGCGAAACTTGGCCAGTCGTCTGTCGTCGTTTTTGGCCTACATTTTACCGGTTTGGTTAATTTTGGGTTATTATTGAATTAAGGTCCCAGGGTAGAAAGTTTGGTCGCCCAATTGCTAAACTTGGCCAGTCGTCTGTCGTCGTTTTTGGCCTACATTTTACCGGTTTGGTTAATTTTGGGTTATTATTGAATTAAGGTCCCAGGGTAGAAAGTTTGGTTGCCCAATTGCTAAACTTGGCCAATCGTCTGTCGTCGTTTTTGGCCTACATTTTACCGGTTTGGTTAATTTTGGGTTATTATTGAATTAAGGTCCCAGGTAGAAAGTTTGGTTGCCCAATTGCGAAACTTGGCCAGTCGTCTGTCGTTGTTTTTGGCCTACATTTTACCGGTTTGGTTAATTTGGGTTATTATTGAATTAAGGTCCTGGGGTGGAAAATTTGGTATTCCATACTGGTGTTTGGTTAGTACCCCACCCAGCAATTCAGTTTATTTGAAAGTAAAATTTGCGTTTGATCAGTTTGGTTAAGTATTTCTGCCAATTCAGCTCATTTGGCATTGAGCCCAATTGTTGTTTGCATTGAAGATGAGTGCATCTGAATTGAACAAATTTATAAAAAGGAGAAGCGCCTACAAAGGTCTAATTACAAAGGTCATTGCCACTATAGATTCTGCCATAGAGCAAGAGGATTTACGCTTAGTGACTGCGCAGCTTTCCATATTAGAAACTAAAAAGGTTGCTCTAAGTGAGGTAAATGTTAAAATTGAGGCTCTTATAGAAGAGGATGAAATAGAAAATAACATAATTTACTTTGAAGAGATTATTGATGATATAATTAAAGTAGGCCTCCGAGCAAAAGAGTTTAGCAGCTCAGTACATTTAGAGACCAGGTCTAATAATGAAACACAACACTCAATAAATGATGTTTGTGAAGTTAAGGTTAACAGATCTGTAGTTCAATTACCGAGGCTTGTACTCAAAACATTTTCTGGGAGTATTCAGGAATTGCAAGGATGGGCAGACAGTTTTCAATCAGCAGTTCATTCTAGTCAAGTGTTAAGTGCCGTGGAGAAGTTTAATTATTTGCAGTCCATCTTGGAAGGGGAGGCAGCAAAGACTATAGCAGGATTAGCATTAACAGAGGCTAATTATAATGTGGCTTGGGATATATTAAAGAAACGGTTTGGTAAGCCAGAGATCTTAATTAAAAGCCACCTCCGTGCACTTTTAGCTATACCTCCTGTTAATAATCCTAATAGTGTCAAGGAGTTACGGCAGTTATATGATGAATTTGAAATTAGAACTAGGTCCCTGGACAACTTGGGTGTAGGAATGGAAAGGTATGGTATAATGTTGGTTCCTACACTGGAGTCTAAATTGCCTAGCTCAATTTTGCTTGAATTAAGTAGGGGACACTCTGCAGAACATGTGTACATCCCCCTTCAGCAGATGTTAAGTCTTTTAGGCACAGAATTAGCAAGACGAGAGGGAGTTGAGTTTGCACAGTGGGATGGTAAACAAGGGGACAAAGGCAGGCACAGCACCAAAGTTTCCACAAAAAGGAATAGCCCAGGTACAGTGTCAGCTCTACATGCATCCTCTGAGAATAAATTAAAGGGAATCAAGGAATGCATATTTTGCGAAGGCAACCACAAGTCATATAAATGTGAGGTGGCTGAGGCTTTACCCCTTGAGGAGAGAAAGGACAGGGTAACTAAGTCCACAGCATGTTTTAAATGTTTTTTGAAAGGTCATAGAGCAAGGTTTTGTAAGTTTAAAATTTTGTGCAAAAAAGTCATGGTAGGCATCAGCCATTATTGTGTGAAAACACTCCTAGTAGGCCTACCCCAGAAGTAGAGACATCAGTGGCACATGCCACTGCTATGCAAGGGAGTAAAAGTAAAGGGGGATTATTGCAAACAACTGCAGCCTTATTAATTGGGAATGAGGGAGAAGCTACTGTAAGAGTGTTGTTTGATAGTGGTAGCCAGTGTAGTTTTATTAAGACCAGAATTTCCAGAAAATTGAAGTTTAAAGAACTTAAGAGGGAAAATTTAAGAATTTCTGGGTTTGGGGGTTCCGTTTAAAACCGAACCAAATTTAAGAAGGTAGAAGTTCTGGTTAAAGGGTTGTTACCGCAAAGTCCCACTATCAACGTCCAAGCTGTAGAGATTGAGGAACTTTGTGCTCCAGTCACTACTTGTTTAGATATGGCATGTGTCCAAGAATTGCAAGTTAAAGGAATTAATTTGGGCAATAATAAGTTTGAAGGAACAGAAGATATTAGTCTTTTGATTGGAGCTGACTATTATTGGGACTTCATCACTGGTAATATTGTCCGCACATCTCGAGGCCCGGTAGCTATTGAAAGTAAGCTAGGCTGGATGCTACATGGTAGTTATTGCAATGAAATGGAAGTTAAGGCTCTTTTTGTTAAGATTGAGGAGAACTGTTAGAAAATCTAGAAGAGGAAGAACCATTGTTGTCCCAAGGCGATACGATGACTAAGCTGATTGATGCAGCATTGCTTGTATATATATTAAGTTAAGGTGTGTATATATATCCATCTCATATTTGTAAGGTTAGTGAAAAATTAAATTAATTTAGAGCTAGCATTTTTGAGCTCTTGTGGCATCATTGTTTGGTCACACTGTTGGCATCATTTTGAGACGCTGCGCGTCTTTCTACTCGTTTGTGGAAGGTCGTACGTAAAGGTGTGGTTTGATAGAGAGCTCTCTTGCAATTCCGTTTGGTTGTTTAGATACATGATTGTTGCATCGTGCAATAGTCCAGGTTGCGTTGTTGTTGCAAGGTTCATAAAGAAGACCACAAATAGTACCCTTTTGTTTACCTTTTAAGTTCAGGTAATTTAAGGTCTAAGGTAGGCCCGCATCGAGTCTGCAACCCTGAGGTTACCCTGAGGTAGGACCTAATAGGATCTCAAATCCGTAAAGTTTAATTTAGCTTAACTTGGGCTTTAGGTAGGACTTGCCCTTTAGAATTTGGCCGTTCACGGCTCAGCTGGGATTTCGAACCCGACAAATAAATAAAATAACATGGTCCTTCAGAACCGGATTTCTACCCCAAGACTGAGTCAGTGACCATTTTTCGGCAAAGTTCTGATTGTGCAAATTGTATCCCAAGTTAGGCCTAGACGGGTTGAGTATTATTGAGTTAAGGTCCCAGGGTAAAAAGTTTGGTCGCCCAATTGCGAAACTTGGCAGTCGTCTGTCGTTTTTTGGCCTACTTTTTTTCCGGTTTGGTTAATTTTGGGTTATTATTGAATTAAGGTCCCAGGGTAAAGTTGGTCGCCCAATTGCGAAACTTGGCCAGTCGTCTGTCGTTTTTTTGGCCTACTTTTTTTCCGGTTTGGTTAATTTGGGTTATTATTGAATTAAGGTCCCAGGGTAAAGTTTGGTCGCCCAATTGCGAAACTTGGCCAGTCGTCGGTCGTTTTTTGGCCTATATTTTTTCCGGTTTGGTTAATTTGGGTTATTATTGAATTAAGGTCCAGGGTAAAGTTTGGTCGCCCAATTGCGAAACTTGGCCAGTCGTCGGTCGTTTTTTGGCCTATATTTTTCTGGTTTGGTTAATTTTGGGTCATTATTGAATTAAGGTCCTGGGGTGGAAAATTTGGTATTCCATACTGGTGTTTGGTTAGTACCCCACTCAGCAATTCAGTTTATTTGAAAGTAAAATTTGCGTTTGATCAGTTTGGTTAAGTATTTCTGCCAATTCAGCTCATTTGGTATTGAGCCCAAGGGTTGTTTACATTGAAGATGAGTGCATCTGAATTGAACAAATTTATAAAAAGGAGAAGTGCCTACAAAGGTCTAATTACAAAGGTCATTGCCACTATAGATTCTGCCATAGAGCAAGAGGATTTACGCTTAGTGACTGCGAAGCTTGCCATATTAGAAACTAAAAAGGTTGCTCTAAGTGAGGTAAATGTTAAAATTGAGGCTCTTATAGAAGAGGATGAAATAGAAAATAACATAATTTACTTTGAAGAGATTATTGATGATATGACTAACGTAGGCCTCCGAGCAAAAGAGTTTAGCAGCTCAGTACAGTTAGAGACCAGGTCTAATAATGAAACACAACACTCAACAAATGATGCTTGTGAAGTTAAGGTTAACAGATCTGTAGTTCAATTACCGAGGCTTGTACTCAAAACATTTTCTGGGAGTATTCAGGAATGGCAAGGATGGGCAGACAGTTTTCAATCAGCAGTTCATTCTAGTCAAGTGTTAAGTGCCGTGGAGAAGTTTAATTATTTGCGGTCCCTCTTGGAAGGGGAGGCAGCAAAGACTATAGCAGGATTAGCATTAACAGAGGCTAATTATAATGTGGCTTGGGATATATTAAAGAAACGGTTTGGTAAGCCAGAGATCTTAATTAAAAGCCACCTCCGTGCACTTTTAACTATACCTCCTGTTAATAATCCTAATAGTGTCAAGGAGTTACGGCAGTTATATGATGAATTTGAAATTAGAACTAGGTCTCTGGACAACTTGGGTGTAGGAATGGAAAAGTATGGTATAATGTTGGTTCCTACACTGGAGTCTAAATTGCCTAGCTCAATTTTGCTTGAATTAAGTAGGGGACACTCTGCAGAACATGTGTACATCCCCCTTCAGCAGATGTTAAGTCTTTTAGGCACAGAATTAGCAAGACGAGAGGGAGTTGAGTTTGCACAGTGGGATGGTAAACAAGAGGACAAAGGCAGGCACAGCACCAAAGTTTCCACAAAAAGGAATAGCCCAGGTACAGTGTCAGCTCTACATGCCTCCTCTGAGAATAAATTAAAGGGAATCAAGGAATGTATATTTTGCGAAGGCAACCACAAGTCATATAAATGTGAAGTGGCTGAGGCCTTACCCTTTGAGGAGAGAAAGGACAGGGTAACTAAGTCCACAGCATGTTTTAAATGTTTTTTGAAAGGTCATAGAGCAAGGTTTTGTAAGTTTAAAATTTTGTGCAAAAAATGTCATGGTAGGCATCAGCCATTATTGTGTGAAAAACACTCTTAGTAGGCCTACCCCAGAAGTAGAGACATCAGTGGCACATGCCACTGCTATGCAAGGGAGTAAAAGTAAAGGGGGATTATTGCAAACAACTGCAGCCTTATTAATTGGGAATGAGGGAGAAGCTACTGTAAGAGTGTTGTTTGATAGTGGTAGCCAGTGTAGTTTTATTAAGACCAGAATTTCCAGAAAATTGAAGTTTAAAGAACTTAAGAGGGAAAATTTAAGAATTTCTGGGTTTGGGGGTTCCGTTCAAAACCGAACCAAATTTAAGAAGGTAGAAGTTCTGGTTAAAGGGTTGTTACCGCAAAGTCCCACTATCAAGGTCCAAGCTGTAGAGATTGAGGAACTTTGTGCTCCAGTCACTACTTGTTTAGATATGGCATGTGTCCAAGAATTGCAAGTTAAAGGAATTAATTTGGGCAATAATAAGTTTGAGGGAACAGAAGATATTAGTCTTTTGATTGGAGCTGACTATTATTGGGACTTCATCACTGGTAATATTGTCCGTACATCTCAAGGCCCAGTAGCTATTGAAAGTAAGCTAGGCTGGATGCTACATGGTAGTTATTGCAATGAAATGGAAGTTAAGGCTCTCTTTGTTAAGATTGAGGAGAACAGCCATGGTCTGGAAAGGCATTTGAAAGCATTTGGGAACTTGAATCTATTGGTATAAAGGACAACCAGGCAAGTACAGTGAACAATGATGTTTTAGAGCACTTTGAAAAAGGGATTGGGTTTAGAGATGGGTGCTATGAAGTTGGCCTACCATGGAAGGATTCTTGCAAACCCGGTTCAAACCTTCAGCTAGCTAATCGGAGGTTGGAGACTTCATTGTACAGGCTAAGAAAAAATGAGGAGTTGTTAATTGAATACGATGAGGCCATCCTAAGTTATGTAAGGGAGGGCTATGCTGAAAGGGTGCAAGGTGAGCTGGTGAGCCAGGAGGCACATTATCTGCCACACCATGCAGTGGTACGGCGAGACAAAACTACCACCAAACTGAGGGTAGTTTTTGATGGCTCAGCCAAGGACAAAGGTGGTGTGTCCTTGAATGACTGTTTGGATGCTGGGCCAAATTTAAATGCAGATTTATTTTCCTTGTTACTGAGATTCAGGTTTGGTAGAGTAGCATTGACTGCAGATGTGAAGCAAGCTTTTTTGCGGATAAAGTTAAAACCAGAGGACAGAGATGCAGTAAGGTATCTGTGGGTGGATACGAAAGACTTGTTGGAAAATGAACCTAAGGTTCAAGCATATAGAATGAAGTCAGTGTTGTTTGGCCTCAGCTCTAGTCCATTTCTGTTGGCAGCTACTATGCAGTACCATTTTAAGAAATATTCTGAAGTCTATCCTAACACTATGAACACATAAGGAAAAATTTTTATGTTGATGATTTGCTATGTTCGTGGATAATACAGAAATGGCTAAACAGATATTCATGGAGGCTAGAGCTATAATGAGGGAGGCTGGCATGGAGC
Organism: Bathynomus jamesi; assembly: GCA_023014485.1. NCBI lineage: Eukaryota > Metazoa > Arthropoda > Malacostraca > Isopoda > Cirolanidae > Bathynomus > Bathynomus jamesi. The sequence goes on along the minus strand of JAJOZX010002333.1, from coordinate 409,476 downwards.
TCAGAAAATGGCAGACCAATCATTCGCAATTACAAGAGTTTATGAGTCATTCCTCTGTAGTACCTGATGCAGCAGAAAGTATTGAGGATTCTGGTAATAAGGAGTTGTGGGCAATAGACGCAAAGGTGCTAGGCATCGTTTGGCAGCAAGATGATGATTTGTTACCTTCAATGGGAAATCTTAGTAGAGCTGGCTGAGAATGAGACAAGGTGGACAAAACGTACAGCTCTTAGTTTGGCTTCGAAGGTCTTTGATCCTCTTGGATTCCTGGCTCCATTGTGATAAAGTCAAAATTTGGTTTCAGAGCCTCTGGGAAATTGGACTTGGTTGGGACCAAGAGTTACCTGATCATATGGTGGTAAGGTGGAAATATTGGTTCAAAGAATTGGCACATCTTGGAGACATTGAAATCCCAAGATGGTACTTTGGAGAGTTGAACAATAGTTCCGACAGTTTGGAGCTGCACATCTTTTGTGATGCAAGTGAGGAAGCCTATGCAACTTGTATTTATATAAGAGGCGCATTGCAAGAGGAAGTAAGTTGCAGGTTGGTTGCTGCAAAGAGCAGAGTAGCACCTTTGAAAAGGCTTTCTGTTCCAAGGTTGGAATTGATGGGTGCAGTTATTGCTAGTCGGCTTGCAGTTATAGTGCAAAGGTCTTTGGCCCTCTCTGAAATTCCAAGCTATTATTGGACAGACTCCACTATAGTTTGGCACTGGTTAAGAAGCCAGGCAAGGAAATGGAAACCATTTGTTGCCAATAGGGTGGAGAAAATTCAAGCGCACACAGATCCCAAGCAATGGAAGCATTGTCCAGGCACCAAAACCCGCTGATTTACCAACACGAGGAATTTCAGTGAAAGATCTTGCACAGTCAAGTTTGTGGTGGAATGGGCCGGAGTGGCTAAAACTTGGAAGTAAAACTGGCCTTCTAATCAGCCTATTGTAGGAGAATGCCAGCTGAAGAAGCATGGGTGAGTGAGGTGAGAAAATGCGCTGTGAACAGTTGTCAAGTTATGCAGCAGGACCCCATTGAGGCTTGAGGACATTAGCAGTCTGAAAAGATTGTTAAGAGTGACAGCATGGGTATATAGATTTACCAACAACATTAAGGGAGAAACAAGAAGGAAGGAATTCTGAACAGTAATGAGATTCATCAAGCCAGGAAATACTGGGTGGTATATATGCAGAAGGAAAAATTTGGTGAAGAGAGAGAATTGCTCACCAGCCATCCATTACAGGTTCTACCAACACATTCTGCGCTCAAGGGTTTGGATGTGTTTTTGGATCAGGATTTATTGAGAGTAGGAGGTAGACTACAGTTTTCTGGGCTTCCAGAGGAGAAAAGACATCCAATTTTGCTACCTTCTGGGGGGCACTTTGTGGACCTTTTGATCCTGGATACTCATCATAAGCTGTTACATGCTGGAGTTAGAGAAGTGATAACACTGGGCAACACGTATTTTATTGAATGATATCTGACACTTGATTCTAGGTAATTTGGGTGCGCTGAATACGAATTTCAACTCGGTTTGGCTCTATCAGGTCCTGATTCTTGTCGACAGCCTATGTGCCATTTTCCAGATTTTTCAAATTAGGACTAAAAAATTAAGTCATGTGTTAATTTTTTTTTTCAAGTTTCATGAATACAAGCAGTTCAAACTACAGTAAAATTACATTATAACGATAGAAATGACTTAAAATAAAAAACAAACAGATATGAAGCTTTCACTGTGGCAAAAATTTTCTTTTGTAAGACTTTCTAGCGTATTTGCTTGTTGATGGCAGGTCCTTTTCAAGCACCAGCAGTAATCAGCCATCATGTGGGAATCCCAGCGGCCTTGGTACCGTTCCTCCATAATTTTGATATCTTGGTGGAATCTCTCCCCTTTTCGTCACTTACATCACCTAAATTACTTGGAAATTGGTCAAGATGGCTATTCAAAAAATGCATTTTTATGCTCATATTGCAACCTAACTCTTTGTAGTCCCTTAAAAGTTTTTTACGATTTCTTCGTAGTTATCTGCCCTATAATTGCCTAAAAAGTTTTCTATCAAGTTCACGAATGAGAACCAGCCATTTTTTTCGCGTTCATTCATGACATTAGGAAATTGCTGTCTTTAATCATTGTTCTTATTTGTGGACCGTCGAAAATTCCCGCCTTGATTTTTTCATAACTTAAACTTGGAAATTTTGAAGTTATGTATTTGAAACACTCGCCGTTCGTATCTAAAGCTTTTACATATTGTTTAATGAGGCTAGTTTTATATGCAGAGGAGGAAATATGATTTATCTCTGCTCACTAAGGTGGATTAATTACGTTTTTTCTCCGACAGTAAGTGATGTTCGTGCTGGCCAGATTTGTTTGAAATAATGTTCTTCCTTGGCTCTGCTGTCCCATAAGCAAAGGAAGCAGGATATTTAGTATACCCTCCTTGTTGTCCTAGCAGAAAATTAACCATTTTTAAGTCAACACATATGATCCACTCGTGCTTCCTATATTGATAAGATTTAAAACCTTTTCTATATGTTCATACTTTTCTTTTAATTTTGTTGAGTGCCCAATCGGTATCGAGCCGTATAGATTGCCATTATGCAACAACACACACTTAAGACTTCTTTTCGAACTGTCTAAAAACAAGCGCCAATCATTTGCATCGTAAGACTCAACCCCATCTTCTTTAACAAACCAACTATGTCGCAGCAATATACTAAACTATCCTCTGTTCTAAAATATTTAACAAGTTCTTCTTCTCTTTTTCTGTAAAATGAAATGTATGTGTTTGAAGTAAGCAAGTTTTTCTCTTTAAGTCTTGAAGCTAAAATTTCCGCAGCCTTTTTTGGCAAATTTAGATCCCTTACAAGATCATTCAACTCGGCCTGGTTAAACTTTTGCGGATCGTTTGACTTTCAAATACGCTGGGGTCAAAATCGGTGTCTGACTCCTCAAAGTGCATAACAATATTTTCAGGAACATCTTCAACTAATTCTTGAGTTGGCAGACCCTTAAATTTGGAATGGGGATCTCATTTGAATGTAGCACAGGTCGTATCGCGGGTGTCGAAATTTGGGTACTCGATACAATGTTTATTTTTCTTAGTGAAGCCCGAAGTCTTGACAAAGCAAAGGTAGCAATCGGTCTCGTGGTTAGTAGGCTCTCGCCACACCTGATATGGAAAAAAAATTGTAAAGCGTTAACAAAGCGACGAGAGACTTGTTTTTATGAATTTTATCAAAAGTTATCACCCAAACATTTAACATTTCTATGTGTTTCAACCTTATGCAATATTTGAGATTCTTATAAACATTTTCTGTAAATTTTTGTTTATGTACCTAAGTTACAATTACATTTAGGTAAGTTACAGTATACTAGTGATTAAATTACGTAGTTTTATGAAATCATAACTTACCATCGGAACTCCAAAAGGTATTTTGAATCCGAACCCTTCGTCCAATGTCGCAGTCTTTCAATGCATATAGTGCAGGCTTTATGTGGAGCCCACGATTTATCTTGGTCCCCCAGTTTTATGCCAAAATAAGCTAAGTAAGCTCTTTTTACGAAGTCAGTTATATTTGCTCGTTGATGTGGAAGTGTAAAATTTCCACATATATAACAGAAGGAATCAGGGTTGTTTTGCATTTGAACTTTCTAGTGCTTGATGACATATTGCTTGATTGTTCTGCCAATTTGTAAAGGTATTTAAAGCCCTTAATTCATATAAATTTAAGAAAATCTGAAATATAAACACAAAAATTAGTTTAAATAGGTACTTATTATGAAATAGGTACTTACAATCTATGAAATTAAACTAGAAACACGGATGAGTAGGTACAATATAAATTACGTCTAATTAAATCAACTATATTAAATCACGATGACAAAATTACTCACTAAATCATATGCCAATTCAAAATTATGTTAATGCCCAAACTTAATTAACTAACTCAACTGACTGACTGACTGACTGACTGATTGATTGAATTGACTGATTAACTCTGGAAACGAGTCGCTTTTATATATTTTAGTTGTCCCTCTAGAATATCTACAGAGAACAGGAACGCTCGAGAAAATTTTAGAATTCTATGATATTTTTAGCTTAATTTACTAATATTAAAATGGGTTAAAAATGACAAAATTAAAAATATTTTAGGGTGTTACATATAAAAATATACATAATACAACAATACCATAATAATAGGTACAAATACCTAGATAAAAACCTAGTTGCATAATGTGTAACTGCAAAAAGACTTAGCGAGTATTGAGAAAAACACCTTTTTATGAATACGACGAAAGAGGAGGGGTGTTGAGCAAAATCAGGACCTGATAGAGCAAAACCGAGTAAACATTCGTGCTCAGCGCACCCAAATTACCTAGAACTAACTGTCAAATCTAATTCAATAGACAAAAAGTTGAAATTTGTTCCCCAGTGTAATAGAGATCAGACAACAGTTTTGGATTCCCAAAATTAGACAAGTAGTAAAAAAGGTCGTGCATAAATGTGTGGTTTGCAAGCGTTGGAGTGCAAAGCCTTATTATGAAAAGGTGGCTCCACTTCCAAGAGAACGGTGTGTCTATACTGCCCCATTTGATGTAGTGGGAGTAGACTTTGCAGGGCCAGTCTATGTGTATGAGCGAGGGGAGTCTAACAAAGGTTATATATGTCTTTTCACCTGTGCTACCACCAGAGCAATCCATTTGGAGTTGGTAAGCAACTTAAGTAGTGATGTATTTCTTTTGGCCTTTAAAAGGTTTGTGAACAGAAGGGGTTTCCCAAATAAAATCATATCGGATAATGCAAAAACCTTCAAAAAGGCTGCAAAGGAACTCCAAGAAATTTGGTCCTTGCTAAAAGAGGAAGGATTCCAATCCTACTTTTCACACCAAGGGGTACAGTGGGAGTTTTTGTTGAGAGAGCACCATGGTGGGGAGGATTTTGGGAAAGGCTAGTGAGAAGTGTAAAGTGTCCATTAAAGAAACTTTTAGCTAATGCTCATTTGAGCAAAGAAGAATTCTGCACTGTTTTATGTGAAGTAGAAGCAATGGTGAACAGTAGGCCTATCACTTTGTTTACAACAGTATGCAGGATGCAGAGCCATTGACACCAAATCATTTTCTTTGTGGTAACGATTAACATCAAGCCCCAGTGTGCCAGAAGACTTGCAGCCTATCCAGAGCACTCAAGGAGAGTTAACCAGACGGTTCAGGTACCTTGAAGAGCTACAAGATCAGTTATGGAAGAGGTGGCAGATGGAATACTTGCCAGAACTCAATTATTACCCATCAGGCAAGGTAAAGGGCTCCAATGCAAATTGTATCAAGGTGGAGAAGTGGTAATGATTGGGGATGAAAGACCAAGGCAATGCTGGAAGCTTGGCATAATTGAAGAGTTGTTTTGTTGGCAAAGACAATTTAGTTAGGTCTGCACTGGTAAAGACTCAGGAGGAAAGTTAAAGAGACCTATACAAAAACTCTATGCTTTAGAAATCAGCAAAAACACAGATAGTCAAGATGAAACATTTGAGTTACAGCCTCATGGAGAAGGCTTGGCTAACCTTGCAGAAGGTAATGACAACAATGCCTCTTCGGTGGGGAGTGTTAGAAAATCTAGAAGAGGAAGAACCATTGTTGTCCCAAGGCGATATGATGACTAAGCTGATTGATGCAGCATTGCTTGTATATATTAAGTTAAGGTGTGTATATATCCATCTCATAATTGTAAGGTTAGTGAAAAATTAACTTAATTTAGAGCTAGCATTTTTGAGCTCTTGTGGCATCATTTTTGGGCGCTGCGCGTTCTTTCTACTCGTTTGTGGGATGTCGTACGTACAGGGTGTGGTCTGTTAGAGAGCTCTCTTGCAATTCAGTTTGGTTGTTTAGATACATGATTGTTGCATCGTGCAATAGTCCAGGTTGCGTTGTTGTTGCAAGGTTGAGAAAGAAGACCATAAATAGTACCCCTTTTGTTTATATTAAATTCATGTAACAAAGGTCTAAGGTAGGCCCGCATCGAGTCAGCAACCCTGAGGTAGGACCTAATACGATCTCAAATCCGTAAGTTTTAATTTTAGCTTAACTTGGGCTGTAGGTAGCACTGGCCCTTTAGAATTTGGCCGTTCACCGCTCAGCTGGAATTTTGAACCCAACAAATAAATAAAATAACAATATGCTGCAGCGTACATGGCAACATTTGGATTATCGATTGGATGTTTTGCGAATCACTGATGGTGCACATATCGAATGTTTGTAACAACGTTACTTTAATAAAAGAAACTTTTGAAAATACAGATTCTAAATAATCTTGTTTAAGAATTTTACGTGTGTTATCAAGAATTTTATTAAAAGATGAAATTGTACAGATAATTTTCGGACACACTGGAATTTCTAAAAAAACTTGTCAAAACTTGGTATCAGAAAAAACTTAATGAGATTCTCTGTAAAATGGGACAACACTGGAATTTCTACACTTCATGGTTGACTTTTAATAACAGCCAAAACTTGTACAGATAATTCTCGGACACCCTGTATATATTTTTTCACTGCAAACACAGTATAATTAATGTAAAGAACGACGCTTGTGTAAAAGAGCGTTCCGCACAAGATGAGGAGGGAGAACGAGCAAATGAAAAATGAGGTACCTCCCAGGAATCGAACCCGGGATCATCCAATTACCGGTCGGATATGCTAACCACTGCACCAAGGACTCCGATTAGTCAGTACTCCTAATTCTCCTGGGAGGTACCTAATTTTTTATTTGCTCGTTCTCCCTCCTCATCTTGTGCGGAACACTCTTCTACACAAGCGTCGTTCTTTACATTAATTATACTGTGTGTTGTTTGCAGTTAAAATGTATATATGTACGGCATGCGAAGGTGCCCCCTCAGGGCATTTGATTCCGCTCGTATGTAGGAGAATTACGAGTACTGACTAATCGTGGTCCTTGGTGCAGTGGTTAGCATATCCGACCGGCAATTGGATGATCCTGGGTTCGATTTCTGGGAGGTACCTCATTTTTCATTTGCTCGTTATCCCTCCTCATCTTGTGCGGAACGCTCTTCTGTACAAGCGTCGTTTTTTACATTATATATAGGGGCCTTATATATATGTGTGTGGAGAGAGAGAGAGAGAGAGAGAGAGAGAGAGAGAGAGAGAGAGAGAGAGAGAGAGAGAGAGAGAGAGAGAGAGAGAGAGAGAAATTGGCATTGTCAAAATAAAAATTTTCATTGAAAGTTAGTGTTTCTTTTGCTGTAATTTTTAAACATAATTAAGACTGCACACTTTGAACAAAAACATTTTGCTCAATAAATACAAAGATTGTTTCGAATTCAATCCCTATCGTATCCTTCAGAAATTTTGCCTCCTACATTTTTTTGAAGCGGGGCCCTAGGCAGTCGCCTACTTCGCCTATTGGAGGAATCGGCTCTGGAACTTCCTACTATTAAACTAGTACATTTTTTTCACTATTCTAGCAGTAGTAGAAAACTGAATAGAAAAGCATAAGCCTCTCCCCTCACGCCGCCAGAGGTTGAAGAAAATACCTTGAACCTTGTGAGAAATCTTGTGCATTTCAAGGATGCCATAACTAGGAAAAATATAGTACTTTCCTGTTATCCCGGAGCCCAGACTTTTTTTAAATGTTAAGTAACTAAACTAAACTAACCTAACCTAAACTAAACTAACCTAACCTAACCTAACCTAACCTAACCTAACCTAACCTAACCAAACCTAACCTAACCTAACCTAACCTAAAGGTTAGGTTAGGTTTGGTTAGTTACTTAACATTAAAAAAAAAGTCTGGGGTCCGGGATAACAGGAAAGTACTAAAAATACATATAAATGATTGGTATCCTAAAAATCGAACAAATATATAAAGCGAAATTAGATGAATTCATGTATAATACAGTAAATGAGTTTTCTGGTTAATTTTTTTTTTGCACGGTATAATTAGAGTTCAACATTATCAAACTCGTGATGCATAGGAATTTAGATCTTATTTCTGTAGAACGCTGACAAATCAGTACTTTTTTCTTTTTAGATAAGGCTGTTTTAATTTGTAGCGAGTTGCCCTCCATACTTTACGTGGCATCCAAACCACGGGTCGATACATAATCTAAATGCAGAGGATGCCCCCCCCCCCCAATCCAACGTAGTCGTTCGGGAGTTGGAGAAAGTAGTCCGTAGTAGCAACTACGTGAAAAACATTAAAGTTAAACAGTTTTAACATCCGCCATAGCAAGGCAACCATAAGCGAAACCAAGCGAGATAGAGCTAGCTAAAAAAGATATATAAAACAAATTATTGTTATTAAATTATCAAAAAATACGCAGTAGTTCAATGGTTTCGGTGTCAGATTGAGCGGCGAGCTCTGAGTTCGGTCCTAACTGCTGGCTCGTGTGTTGGGTTGGGCCGGCCATTTACCCAGTCAATGCTCGGTCTCAGGTGACCTATGAAGCACTTATACCCCCCCCCCCCCCAACGAGGAAATGAGTTCCCAGGCTGTTACCTTTTTCTTTTTTAAATTAAAAATAATGCGAAATGGCAGAAACTTTTAGATATAAATAGTAAATATTTATTTACTTTAAGCGACAGAACAAAAACTAGCCAAGAATTTTTTTCGAAATAATGGAGAAATATTTTTACTCTATTTTTATCGTCTGTGAAACTTTTGATAGTTGTCTTTGTAAAAGAAGGTAAGGTATAGTTAAGTTAGGTCAGATAAAATAAGGTTAAATTGGGTTAGATTAGGTCAAATTTGGTTAGGTTACATCATTTTATGTTTCGTCGTCTTTGTCAGTGCGAAAATTTTGCATTCGAGAAAAATTTCTCGACGTCTCGAAAATTTGTCTAGTCAGTCAAAAGTTGTCTTTCAAAAAAAGGCTCCAATGTCTTTCGAAATGACTTTTTTACACTTCATATATGTAAAATGAGTCACTGGAATATAATATGTTTTTATTACTATTTATCATATATAAATGCCATTTTCAAAACAAAAATTTAAGGACAGCTTATAATTATATTAATAAAAATGAATGTACAAAATGTGCCAGCAACCGTAGCTCAGTGGGTAACACCATTTCCCTGTAAGTGAAGAAAGAAAGCCGAAGTCGGGGGTTCGACTCTCGATAGTGCTAGTAATAATAAGTTGCGGGTTAACGCAATGGGGGCCCCATTAGTTGGCTTGAGCGCTGTAACAGTTTCTGGTCCTGCTCACTGATTATTATGCACAAAATGTGGCGATGTAATAGAATAGTTGTGCTTATAAAATATTTGCAATATAAATTCTATGTAATGAGTTTTATAAACATTCCTAGTTTTCTACATGTACCAAAATAATGAGTGCCTTGAACTTGTTACAGGTGGATTCACCCGATTTTTTTTATATGCAATGGCTCCAGTACGACAGATACCAGAAGATATTCGCATAAATTCTGACTTTATGAGTAGATAGATATGCTATCAGAGGAATTGTTAAAAAATTGGACGTTTTTGTAAAAGGGGTTTGGGGCATTATAAAACGCCATCTTGAAACAAGATCAACTAAAGACAATCAACGAAAAGGAAGGCGAAGAAAAACGACAAAATGTCAAGATTACATACTTCAGAGAGAGAAGACAATTGAGTCGTAATTTGCAGGAGGACTTTAATTCCTCACAGAGCACTATATATTATTTCGACCGTAACAATACGTCTATTGCAGAAGGCAGGGTTGCATGGAAGAGTTGCCGCCAAAAAACCTTACCCGAGACCAGGAAACAAGTCTAATAAGGTAAAATATGCACGAGATCATGCCCACTGAACGTCGACTAATTGGGCGAAAGTACTGTGGACAGACGAGTCAAAATTTGAACTATTTGTGTCTTAAAGAAAGTACGTACGACAGCGACAGGGTGAGAGATGTAATATGTGCTTACAATCAATAGTAAAACAAGGTGGTGGATCTATCAATATTTCTGGGGCCTACAAGTTCATCTGGAGTTGGCTCCCTTGTGAAAATCGATGGTACTCTTACTAAAGAGAAGTACAAGTGAATTCTTGAACTGCATGCTGTGCCAGATGGAAAGCGTTTGATTAGACAAGGGTTCATCTGACAAGATAACGACCCCAAACACACCACACGGATTGTAAAATCATATTTGATTGGGAAAGAGGACGTTAGAGAACTAAATATTATGGAGTGATCATCACAAACAGGGCCGGATTAACCATTAAGCAAAATAAGCCCGTGCTTAGGGCATCAAGGGAAGGGGGGCACCACAGAAATTTTCCATTGTCAATCGCGGCTTATAGCCTATAAGCTGTTGAAAACTGAATTATATATATTCATATATAGTATTTATTTTTTTTCATTGTTTGAATTTGTAGTGAACAACAACCCTTTTGAGAGAATAAATATATTTCGTTGTAATCACACACTTTACGCTTTGCGTTATTATTTTGTTTATATCAAATCTTTGAGCGCCATATTAAAAATACATATAGATTAAATATTTTCGTGTGCTATAGTAAATGTAAAAACAAGATTCAGTCATGCTGAACTTTATAAAATAATTGTAGAAGACAATATTGAGTGTGCCTTCCCAAATGTAGAAATTGCCTTTCGTATATTTTTAACATTAATGGTCACAAATTGCTCAGCTGAGCGTTCATTTTCTCAGTTGAAGTATATTAAAAATACCAACAGAACAACTATGCAGGCTGGATGCCTTATCTCTACTAAGTATAGAAGCAGATGTGTTATGTAAGATTAGTTTTGAGGATCTGATCAAAGACTTTGCAATTAAAAAAAGTAGGAGAAAACTTTTCAAATATAAATGAAGTGGAAGTATACAAAAATAAACATTATTTTCCACCTTACTGTAAGTTTTGTTTCATTTCAAAAAATAAAATTTTATTTTATGGTTTATTTTTGTTTATATTTTGAATTACATATATATGGGGCACCAAAATCTTTTAAGTGCTTAGGGCCTCTAAAGGTCTTAATCCGGCCCTGATCACAAAGCCCTGATATGAATACAATCGAGGCTATATTGGACTTTGTAGACGCTGAGAAGGATAAACTGAAACTATCTAATATTGAAAAACTGTGGAAAAATCTGCAGAATATTTGGATGAATATTTCACCATCACTGGTAAAGAAATACACTGACAGCATTATTAACCAAGTCTAAGCTGTTATAAAGACAAAAGGGGGAGGGGACACCAAATACTGACATATATACGGTATGTACTTTTATCTATGTAATTATTCTTTAAAATGATATATATTTGTACGTATTTTACACTCTACTGCCTCATTCAAAATGAACATACTGTATATGACCGATAATGGCTATAAATACTGGTATAACATTGGCGTTTCTAAACTTTCGAACAATACTGTATATATTTATTAATCAATCAGTGATTAAAGTATTTGTAATTACAGCTTAAGTGGAAACAAGATAAAAAGTTTAAACGTAACATTTTTAACATGTACAACATTATTTCACCCATACGCCCATTTCAGGGTACGAACAACAGCAGCAGCAGTATTGCCAAGCAAACAAGGAGTCATTGTCAGGGATTCCCCTACACCCCCTTGAACTTTCCCAGGACCCCACATAGCCGTCAACTCTTCGCGTGCAGTGTTGTCAATTTAGTCGTTTTCTAGCTAGATCTAGTTCGAAAAATTTTCTAGTTGAAAAAAAAAATCTATTCAGTTGTTGGTTGGAAATTCAGTTGTTTGTATAACATAATTCAACACGTTGATACTTACAATTTTCCTGTTTCTAACAATATATCTTGGGACGGCAACAGAACATTTAATTAATTCATATTTGTTTTATACGTTGAAGGTTAAAGTGAAAATGAAAATGCAAAAACTTTAATTTGTGTCATGATTTTAAGAGACGAGTTAAATCTAATACAATGGTCGTGAAACATGTTTCAGTTTTTTATACAGCCCATCTTCGCCCTCACAGTCTCACCCCTCGGCCCTCACCCCTTTGAAAATTGGATCATTTCCTCTACTTTCAGTTCTGGGGAAAACACTCATTATACTGACGAAGCATTCGTACGTACAGTTCATCACCAGTGAAAGCAACAATGCTCCCTGTTATTCCATTTCAAAGAAAATATAATCAAATCTGTTTTCGCTCAATTTTCGTCACTTTTTGTTGCAGATACCTCCAGGCCATGGCCGTAACTACCTATGAGGTCACCGAGGTCCGGACCTCGGTAATTATTTCCTAAAAAAAAAAAAGAGACTGAACCGTGAAATATTGCTGCAGCTTTAATAAAAGTATTTTTGCTAACAGGTCCCTTCGTACAGTATTTAATTATAGACAAGGGTTTTGTGTTTAGTGTATAGCTTGGGTTGTGTTTGTAGATGTCATTTTGGTCTGAATTTTGCTCGTCCCGCCGCGCTCGAAAAAAATCTGGACCTCACTAATTTCTAAACCCTAGTTACGGCCCTGCGAGTCCAAGCGCATAATTTTTCAGCAGCAAAATGCTGTAAATGATTCTATATTTTATATAGATATGTACAGTACATATATATATGATGCAAACCCACAGGGAAAAAGAAAAATGATTCCAATCATTTTTTTTTCCCTGTGGGTTTGCATCATTCATTCATTTCACGTGTTTAATTGTGAAATTTATATATATATATATATATATATATATATATACATATATACACACTGTATATTATTGATTGATTGATTACCCTGTATATTGTATATACTTATATATCCCATAAAACCTCTAAACCTTTCCCTAAATTTAATAATAATAAACTTTGTATATACTCGTAGATCGGCTTATAATAGTTACGGTGTTCGGGTGAGTAATTGCAATTTCCTGTGTAAATACAATTAACTAGTTTTCCTTCAGCCATTTCAAAAGGACTGGGAAGTGATTCTTCATCCAATTCTCATTTAATTTTGCTTTCTCTAAAGAGCGATCAATGGTTTGACGAGCAGATCCTAAATGATCTTTCTCAATTTCGCGAAATTCTTCCAGCTGTGGGTATAAAAGGAGAAGAAATATTGTTCATATGCGGATATTAATATGTAACAAGATTCAATAAGGAGTGGCAGAAATTGGTACAGTGCTTAGGCCAACTAATGCCGGCCCATTGCTCTAACGCCTGTATTATTATTACTGTTATTATTATTATTATTATTTATTATTACCAGCATCATCTGGATTCGAACCCCGCTCAGACCTCAGTATCTTCACTTCACTTATAGGGGAACGGTGTTACCCACTGAGCTATGAACACTGGCTGTATTAACAGGAGTGTAGTGGCAAATTTTAAAGTGCAGGAGCTCTAAGGAAATACCGGCATGTTGGTACATAATTTTAAATTCAGCTATTATTTCCATGTACCGGTACATCAGTTAATCAGGTAACCTGATTAACTGATTTACCAGTACAAGGAAATAATAACAGAATCTCAGTCTGTTTGTTCCTAACTTCCAAGTATCAGCTGAAAAAATAAATAAATAAAATTTGATTGAATCGAGATGAGGGAGCGGCGCTCCCTTGCGCTCCCGCAGCACTACACTCCTGTGTATTAACCCATTAGTGCTCATTGGTAGAATTTCATACCGACAAAATTGTTTGTCATTGTTGCATCACTTTTTCTTGTATTCACGTGATCTTCGGTACGAGTCATTGATATGACGCAATCTAAAAGATTTGGATCTAAAAGATTGCGTCATATCAATGACTCATACCGAAGATCACGTGAATACAAGCAAAAGTGATGCAATAATGACAAACAATTGTCGGTAGGAAATTCTACCAACGGGCACTAATGGGTTAACATGTAACAATGTTCATTATATTATTTGTATGCAAAAATAAGGTGTCGTTTTAATTTTAACAAAAATTGATTGATCTTACCTCCTTAATCATTTCTTTGGAATTAAATGTGGTTGTAGGTGCTGCAAATATTCTCCAAAGAGCACTCGATCCTGATCCAAAACTGTAAATGTATTGAAATATATTTTTAAAATACTTACGCTAAACATCGGGATATAAAATTTAGTGCCCGCAAAATTACCGTAAACGAATTTTAAGTTTACTAAATTGAAGTAAATAAATATATCTTAAGTAATATTCCGAAACCTCCAAAGCACTACCACCTCTCGAAAATTTACTAGTTTTCAGTTTTTCGCTTTAATTCATGTTGGCAGATAATTATAATCGTACAAAAAAAATTAAAATCAATTTTTGTATTTTTGCATCGTAACAATTAATTTTCAAACGTTCGTAAACGCTCCTTATATTTAACATTAGACATCAGTCGTCGTTGTTCTTTCTGGAAATTTGTTTTTTTTCCTACTTACGAGGTTTTGGAATAACACTACCGATATTGTGAATTCTTCTTTTGAGACCTTTTGCGAGACAAACATTTTAACCGACCAATCAAATCGTCGATACTTCGCTAAATGTTTTTCGAATGCATAATTTCTGACAAATAAGTTTTCACCTCGACATACAAAGACATAAAGCATAGAGCATATATCTATCCTGGCCTTAGACAGTGGGGCATCCAAGAGGGGGAGGCAGCCGGTCATTTGGCCCCTCCTTCCAAGATTAGACCGCCTTCCCATCCTTGTTTAAAAAATAAAATAAAATAAAATAAAATGCTTTATGATATCATTGACGTTTTGGATGAGTTAAAAAAACACGAAGATTGAATATTATCATTTAAGGTATGTAAATATGTAAAAATAAATGAACACTTTCAGACTCCCTCCCCCCACTCCACGCACACACGCACACGCACACGCGCACACACACAAAAAGGAAATTCCTGGATGCGCCACTGTTGGTCTAACCAAATTTTATCTAGCATAACGAACTTAAATTAATTACACCAAATTATTGTTTTCAAAAGAGAATTATTTAAAATTACAGAATAAAACTGAATAAAATCTTTGTGAAGAAATTTCAAACAATTTATTTTATTTATTTTTGTTTTTTCTTAAACATATTCCCCTTTTTTTTCATAATTCAGCTTTTGATACTGTTACTTTTAGATAACTGTAATTAAAGGAACACGAAATTATACTTACTACTGAATAATAAATCTCCACTTTTCTTTAATTGTTTTCCAAGCTAAATCTCGTCCAGTCTTAAAGGTTGAAACTCCTTGAAAAACGTAACTACTGTCTTGTTTTATGATACCACTGCCTGGATCCAAAGACATTTGAAGGAATCTGTGAAACAAATAAATAAATACATTTTATATATATATATATATATATTATATATATATATATATATATATATTTTTTTTCCAGATTTACCGCCGATTCGTACCTAAAGAGACGGTACATATCTCGGCGAGGCAGTGAGTGGGTGATGTCACTGTGCTAGGGGCGGTAGACTAGGGGAATGAGTAAGGGTCAGTCGATGGATAATGGGTAGGAGGGGTACGGTTTCAGATACGATGGAGCAGATGGGAGTGAGTAAGGAAGAGGAAACGGCTTCCGCTGAAAAGTGGGGGCCGTCGGCGAGTATAGATCGTAGGCAGTTGGGTATGGGGTTTTCGGCCGAGAGAGGGAAACACCTGCGACGGAGAGCGGCCAACTTTGAGCATTCCACCAGAAGGTGTAAGACAGTGATAGGGGTATGGCAGGTAGAGCAAAGCGGGGCTGGCGATTTCGCCATAAGGTGTCCGTGGGTGATGCGGGTGTGACCTATGCGGAGACGGGCTAGGATTACTTCTTTATGGCGGGACCGGTGGAATGAAGAAGCCCAGTGTCCTATGCGGTTTGATCGTGTGGAGTTTATTTTGTGTGGCCTGGTCCCATTCCCGCTGCCATATGGAGCGGAAGTGGGAGCGGAAAGCCGGGAAGAAGTCGGAGAAGGGGAGGGGTCGGGAGGAGGCCGGCAGCAAGCAGGCCGTCTTTGCTGTGCGGTCCGCCGCCTCGTTACCCTGGATGCCGACATGAGCCGGGACCCAACAGAATGCGATTGTCTTATGTTGGAAGATCGTTAAAAGTGGAAGGTCTGCTGGATGGTACAGACGAGCGGGTGAGGGGAGTTAAATCTTTCTAGGGAGAGAAGTGCACTTTGGGAATCCGAATAAATGACAAAAGAGCTGGCAGAGTGGGTGCGCACAATATCGAGGGCCTCCGTTATGGCGAAAAGTTCCGCCGAAAAAACGGAGGCCTCGCGGGGCAGGCCGACGCTCCGGGAGAGCGGCTGGGACAGAATCACCGCTGAGGAGGCCACACCAGCTTCCGAGCGGGAACCATCCGTGTAAATGGCGATTGCGTCCGGGTGTTGGGTTGCGTGTTCGCGGAAAAGTGACCTGTATATCATGGCGCTCGTGGTAGTCTTCGGTAGGGAACACAGATCTTTGCAGAACTTGATAGGGGTTAGGATCCAGGGGGGTAGATGCTGAATGAAATGGGGATAACTGAGGGGGCGGGCATGTTGAAAAGATCAAGGAAAGAGCGGACCGCTTCAGTGAAGTGCCAGCTCCGTCCCTGAGGTGGTAGTTCTAAAACCGCCGTGCCCAGAAGCGAAGAAGGTAGCCTCTGTGCACGGAGGTATGTCCGCATGAGGAGTAGACCCCGTCGGAGGGCGAGAGGGAGATGATCACATTCCACATGAGGCTGGAGGCTGGGGAGGAGCGGAAAGCACCGGTGGCGAGGCGGAGGCCTCTATTAAGTACCGGGTCCAGGATACGGAGGCGGGCGTTGGAGGCTGAACCATAAACTGCGCTACCATAGTCCAGCTTCGACTGTACTATGGAAGTATAAAGGCGAAGAAGAGAGCGTCGATCTGCACCCCATGTGGTGTGAGAGAGGTGATCCAGGAGAGCGAGGGGGCGTCGAAGGGATTGCTTTAGTGCTTGAGATGGGGAACCCAATTGAGCCGTCGGTCTAGGGTCATGCCCAGAAAACGCGTGGAGGGTACCACCTCAAGAGGACTGCCGTATAATGTAACAGAGGGTAGAGGAAGGGTTGTGGGTCTTCTTCTACTGAAGACCATACACTTGGACTTAGGGATGGAGAGGCGGAAACCCACCGACGTCGCCCACCTCTCCACCCGGTAGATGGCGAGCTGCATTTGCCGTTGAACGACAGACGGTTCTCGCCCTGCGAAGTAGATTGCAAGGTCATCCGCGTAGATGGAAGAGCGGATTGTGGGTGGAAGGCATTGTGAGACCGTGTTCATCACGACAGAGAAGCAGAGAACACTGAGGATGCTTCCCTGTGGGACCCCGTCCTCCTGCACAAAGGTGTCAGAGAGGACTGAGCCCACCCGGACTTTAAAGGTCCGAGAAGTAAGGAAGCCCCTGATGAAGGTAGGCATGGCTCCGACAAGGCCCAGATGTCGGAGCTGACCGAGGATCATTGCTCGACGGGTGGTGTCATAGGCCTTCTGGATGTCGAAGAAAACTGACAGTACGAACTGTCTATTGTCGAAGGCATCCTGTATGTCTCGGCTGAGAAGCAGGAGGGGATCAGTGGTGGAGCGGAATTGTCTGAAGCCGGACTGGGTAGACGGGAAGGAATTGGTACGTTCAAGGACGAACGATAATCGCGTAGCGACCATTTTTTCGAGGATCTTGCAGGCACAACATGTCAGGGCGATTGGTCTGTAGTTTGTGGGGTCCAGGGAATCTTTGCCGGGCTTGGGGATAGGGATGACGTGGGCCTCCTTCCACCTAAAGGGGAAGGCACCCTCTATCCATATGCGATTGTATAGTCTAGCAGGAAAATTTGTAAGGTAGAGTGGAGGTGTTGGATCATGCCGTACGGAATACCGTCCGGGCCGGGGCAAGGGGATCGCGAGAGGCCAGTGCCGTCTGTAGTTCACGCATGGTAAACAATCGGTTGTAGGTGCTGTCTATGGACGGTGGGGAGGGGCTATCGTCAGGGGCGGGTACGGGATTGGCTGCAGAGGAAGAAACGGCGGCGAAGGTAGAAGCAAGGTGGTCTGCCACCGACTTGGGCTCACATAGGAGTCCGTCGTTTGTCCGGAGGACCGGGGGTCGGGAGGGGACATGTCGCCTCTCGACGCCCCGCACCTTCTTCCAGATGGTAGCCGAAGGTGTGTTGACGGTAATGCCGGACACAAAGGCACGCCAAGAGGCTCGGCGCGCTGTCTTCATTGTGCGGCGGGCGATGGCCCTGACCCGCTGCATTTCCGTGCGATGGATGGGGAGTCGCGTCCGGTAAAAGCGCCGAGTTGCCTTCTTCTTGGCGCGCACGGCCTCCGCGCACTCCGGGGTCCACCAAGGAACCCGTCGGGCGCGGGGGTAGGCGGAGGATTGTGGTACGCTTGTGCTTGCGGCCGTTAGAACGACGGACTCGAAGTATGCGACGCACCGTCGATGGATGGGAAGTGGGCAGTTGTAAGGGTGGTATATGTGTTGTCGCGGAAGCGGGCCCAATTCGCGTGGTGGTAACCCACCTTACCGGTACCCGTACGGTCTGGTCGGGTCGATTGAGGGTGAGTAGAATGGGGAGATGGTCACTGCCATAGTCCTCTCGGAGGACTTGCCACGTGAAGTCTAGGAGGGCGTCAGTTGATACGAGGGACAGGTCTATACAGGATGGAGTGCAGGTGGTGGCATGGTAGAATGTAGGAGAGCCATCGTTGAGGCACTCGAAGTAGAGCTCGGTCATGACGGATATCAGGGTTGGGGCCATATAGGTGGAGTGTGTGTCGCCCCACAAGGGGTGACGACTATTGAAATCGCCCAGTAGTAGGAAGGGCCTGGGGAGTTGTTCCACGACTTCCACCAGGTCATCGCGGGAGACTTGAGCGTGGGGGGGAAGGTAGATTGAACAAATGGTGTACTGTCTATCCAGGGAGAGCCGGACGGCAGTCACCTGTAGCGGGGACCGGATGGAGAGATTGTAGAAGGGGACTGCGTGGTGGACGAGGATGGCAGCTCCCCTTCGAGTGCAGGTAGGAGGCGGGGTGGCGACGCAGAAATAACCAGTGGGGCAGGGCATGGACCTGGTCCCCAGGATTAGCTCCTGGAGACAGACACACACCGGACGGGAAGTGGCAATCAAGGAGTTAAGGCCTTCATAGTTCGCAAAGATTCCTCGACAGTTCCAGTGGACTATTGTGGTTTTCGGGGGATCCATTAGTTGATGAAGGGGGATGGGTAAAGGTGTAGGCGCTAGGAGGTTGGAGTGTGAAGGGAGATCTGGAGTTCGCGAAACTGAAGGCTGGGTCGGGAGCATGGCTGGCTATCTACCGTTCACCAGGGAAGGAATCGGTCGGCCTGTCGAACCCTGCGGAGGTTGCGGGGTCGAGTCGGCCGAGCGAGACCGGAGGCGTGGATCACGGCAGGCAGAGGAACATCGTGGGCTGAGCAGGTCAGAAGTGCCTTGTAGGGCTTCTATGGTCGGGCCAGGGGGGGGCACGTTAACCCCAAAAGGGGCGCTACCCCGCCTGTCCGGGGTCTCACGGCGGACCCTAGGTGGTGACAGGGGGTACCAAAAAGACCGGGCGGGTGGGAGGGAGGGCGTACTCAGGGTAGCTGATAAGGGGGGGGTCGGGGATGTTGGGGGGGTAGGTACGATGGGGGTGGAAGGAGGTGAACCAGAGTGGTCTCGTGGAGGGGTGGAGAAAATGGCACCAGGAGGCAAGGGCAGATCCATGAGACTCATGGGCGTGGGCGCAGCCGAGCTTCCCTCGGTCACACCGTGCAGCTGCGCCAGAGCCGCATCCACTGGATCCACTGGATCCACTGGGCTGGGTCTCGTCGTACAGGGCGGGTCGTGGATTTCGGCCACTATTGTCAGAGTCTGTGGGGGTAGAACGGTGGGACTTCTACGATGGGGAGAGATAGACATAGTGGGCGTGGTGGGCGGTGTAAGGGTCCGAGCCGTCTTCTTGGTCTTAGGGGAAGAGGGAGAGAGACGTTGGGAGGCCGGAGGGTCTGGTGACACGCTCCGGCGTCTCCGCCTCGACGGCTTGCTCCGGGCGGCAGGTTCGGGCGTGTACAGGGAGTACTGGGAAGGCAGGGTTTGAGGTGGCTGGGACCTGGAAACCCTGGTCCCAGACTCCTGGGGGATTCGTGGCAGGTGAGGTGCGGAAGAAGAGGAAGGTGGGGGACAGGGGACCGTCGGGTCCTGCGAGGATTCGCTATGTGGGGAACAGGAAGCAGTGGCTGGGGGGGGGGTTTCGGCGGCAGGCCAGGGCTGCGTGCCGAGATGATAGAGCCGAGAGCAGCGGCATAGGACACCCCCGGCCTCACCTCCCGACTCCGCACCCTGTCGCGTGCCTCACGGGGGCTAAGGAAGTCCGTCACCTGTAGGCCTCGGACCTCCTTCTCGAACCTGAAGAAAAGGCATTCTCGGGATGAAGAGGGGTGTGCGCCTTCACAGTTGGAGCATTTGGGTGTGTTGGGGCACCTGTCAGGGTGGGCGAGTCGTCCACAGTGAACACATAATGGATGCGGCTGTCGACAAGCGGAAGTGACGTGTCCGAATTTATTGCATTTGAAGCAACGGGTCGGGTCTGGGACGTATGGGCGGATAGAAAACTCGCATGAGGCGCGGTCTCCCATACCCCATACAATACGGCCAGGGGGGATTAGTGAGTTAAAAGTAAGGAGCAGACGTGG
Organism: Bathynomus jamesi; assembly: GCA_023014485.1. NCBI lineage: Eukaryota > Metazoa > Arthropoda > Malacostraca > Isopoda > Cirolanidae > Bathynomus > Bathynomus jamesi. The sequence continues at coordinate 388,874 of JAJOZX010002333.1, read as the reverse complement.
TGTGGGGGAGGGGGTGCCTCCCTGTCGGGATGTGAAACGATAGATCTTAGTAACTCCTTGGGGTGCGAGATCCTCCAGGAGCTCGTTCACTGCGACCGACAGTAGGCGGGTGGCATAAATAGTGCCCTGACTCTGGTTCAGGCGAGGGTGTGGGGAAACGGACACCGAGCATCCAAGGACCTCAGTGATGGAGAGTAGGGCTTTCGTCTCTGCGGCTGAGCGTGATTTTACGAGGAGGGAGCCATCCCTCTGTGGGCGTACGTCATAGCGGCTGGAGTTGCTGTGGGTTCGGATCGCCTGGAACGTCCGTTCAGAGTTGTTCGGGAGGGACCCAGATGTAGGCCGAATCACCAGGAATTTGTGGATACTTGGAAGGGAGAGGGAGGCTGTAGAGTCGAAATGTACTGGAATATTCAACGGTCGGTAGGATGGCCGTGAATGCCGGCTCCCCCGTCCGCCGCGAGGCTCTCTCCGCGGGGAGGTGGGCTGACGGCGGGTGAGGGGGGCATATGGGGAGTGCAAGAAGCCGGGTTGTGGGGGCAAGTCCTCGGTGGAACTTGACTTGCCCGAAGGTGGCTGAAGTGGGCTGGGGCGAGGCCCCTGCTCCAGAGAGTGTAGGTCCAAGGGCGTAGTCGAGGGACGGACTGGGGTCGGCAACGGAAAACTGGTAACTGCCTGACCGGGTAAATATAGACTAGTTGGCAGCTGTGCAGACTTTCTTATTGCCAGTGATAGTGAGTTATTAAATTTGACCTAATTATAAAATAGAACTGGTAATTTGTGATAATGTTAAGTTATGTTATGCTGTTAATAATTAGAAATATAGCGATACATTTGTAAGAGTTTCAAGTAGTAATTTAGCTTAACTTTATTATTTTATTTACTTTCCAGATATTTGACAAAGCATTTCAAAAAGTTTATAATTAAATAGAGCATAAACTGAGGCAGAAATGATATATTAGTAGGCCGAAGATATTAATGAAGCGAATAAAGAAAATAGGGTGCTGGTTAAGTGTGCGGTCTACCTACGATTGGTTAGGTTTAATCATGATATTTTCGTTAAAACTAACGAAAATATCATGACTAAACCTAACCAATCGTCAAGGGCGATTGACAATGGGATGTAAACAAACAATTAGTAAACAAGATAAGAAGCTATAATTAAAAGGTAGACCGCCGAATCGTTGGTAGACCGCACACTTAACCAGCACCGAAAATAGATATATTATTTAAGGTTTTATATATATATCAAACTGATTCAGTTAATGATAATAATCATCAGATTTGGAGTAATAAAGATTGCTTATAAGGTAAGTAAAATGTAAGAATTGAATGATTTCCGAAAAAATTGTATTTACTACTATAAAGTCCAAATGTTTGAGAGATTCAGACTTATACAAATTATAAGGTGAAGTCGGGGGTGAATGAAATTTTCTAACAATAACTCGAAGGGTGAATGACATTGAAAAAGCTTAAGAAGCACTGCTCTAAGCTATGGAATTCTTCGTACAAAAACGTCTGTCTGTAGCTCCACTTAACTTCGACATTACTGTATTATTTCTAATCAATTGTATATATTTCTATCTTTAGTATGTGAACTGTCATTGTATTATTAATTTTTGTCATATGGATTATAGTCTGCCAATAAACCTTTTCATTTCATTCATTTTCATACATATATATATATATATATATATATAATATATATATATATATATATATATATATATATATATATATATATGTATTATTTTTTACCCAAGCGCTTCTCCCACCGCAGTGAGGTCGCTTCAGGAACAATTCTCAATCGTTCATATTCACTTCATCAGCTGATATGACAATAATGCACCTGTCTCAGGGCAACATCCTCAGCCCAACCATGCAGACTACTCCCCGGTTTACCCAGGCCGCTTCATACACCCTGAGCCAGCACGTTGCCAACCCGTTGGCCCCCATATACCACATCACTCCACTTTTTTCTATCTAGCGTGCATCTTTCACCCTCATAGACGTCCAGGCCCTGATGAAGTCTCCGTCACCCGATCCTTCCAGCTCCTCGTAGTAGTATAGTAGTATGCTCGCAAAAATGTAGAGAGCAACATTACCAGTGCCAGATCCCTGCAAGAGTCCCAGTGCCATGCAACACTGCAGGAAGAAGGGGGAGAGAAGGGGTATGCAGGAAGAAGGGAGAGGGAGGGGGTACAGGAAGGGGGGAGGGATGTATGGGGTTGAGAACATACCCCCGCAGCTCAGTCCCATACTCGAAGGTATATGTATGTATTCAGCAGCCAACAGGTTCTTGAGCAAAGTTGGAGACGAGGACAGGATGAGAGTAGAAAGCAAAGACCTCCATCAAATCCCTCAAATGAGGCGGGATGCCGCAGAGGGGTTGACCCTAGGATGATCCTGAACATTTGTTAATATACAGCCTAGACACAAACGACCATCAGGACAAACCATTTGGAGAACCATCGAAAAGGGACATTTGAAAAATTAACCTTTAGGAAAAACCCCAATCTGGATTTATTCAGGAAAACCTTTGCGTTCCAAGTTCTTCTTCTAAGTTTTTCTGCAATGTCGCGCCAACATTTTAACGGTAAACAGTCACTCACTCATTCACTCACTCACTCTCACACTGGTTTCGTGCCACAAGTGTTTCCAAGAAAAGCCCCGCTACAAGAAATTTATTTTGTCTGTGTACCATTATTCCTCAGTACTTTTGTCATTCGTCAATCTTATCTTGTATTTGAACAAACAATTAAATATTATTATATAATTTAATGTTATTCATTATGGCATTTAATGTTTAACAATAATTAATAAAAACTTAGCATATTTCTATCATGAGAAAGTATTTAATTATTATTAATATTTAAAGCCTACATCCAGCCTAATCTCATTTCGTAAAATAACTGTACAACCACTGACATATATATATATATATATACAGGGTGGGCCGTAAGTTTCCATACATAGGAAAAATTAAACGTTTGTTTTTATGTTTCAGATACCCTAAGAATATGCGTTTGACGTAAGATCTTGTTTACTGATGAAGCAAATTTTTACGTCAATGGAGAGGTTAATCGGCAAAACATACGTTATTGGAGTAATGCTAACCCTAACTGGCTGAGTCCGACGAAGATGCAAGGTGCCGGTAAAGTGATGGTGTGGGCCGGGATATGGGGTGACAGAATTATTGGACCAATTTTGTCAGTGGAAATCTTAATGCCGAAAGGTATCTTAACATGTTGCAAGAAGAGATTTTCCCATCCCTGCTAAACGAGGAAGGTAACTTCCCAGTTTACTTCCAGCAAGATGGAGCTCCACCTCATTATGGTCTTCACGTGCGTCGGTATTTGGATCAGCAGTTTCCGGATGCTTGGATTGGTCGGCGTGGTCCTGTGGAGTGGCCTCCCAGATCCCCAGATCTCACCCCCCTTGATTTCTATCTTTGGGGGCACTTGAAGGCCATGGTGTATCAGGAAAAGATACGAGACATAAATCATCTAAAGGAACGTATCACCAACGCCATTACAAGCATAACGTCAACTGTGCTAATGCGTGTTCATCAACAGTGGGGAACACGTATTGAAATGTGTTTTCAAAACAATGGCAACCATGTAGAGCATATTATATAAATAAAAATGGTTGTCCATAAAAAAATGTTTATTTTTCCTATGTATGGAAACTTACGGCCCACCCTGTATATATATATATATATATTACTATCAAAACTATCAAATTAATTTATTAATTTATAACACTCTTTTTCCTGGCAATGTACAACAGCGCTTATTGCATCTTCACAAACCTTGTAAGTATTTGGGCATCTTTCGTGCAACCTAAAGCAAACAAAATCTCAGCCTTTTCTGTCTGGACGTTAGAATTCAAGTAGACTTGGAATGTTTTATTCCACACCTCTGAAGATGCGTTCTTGATTCCATAGCAGAGGACAGTTGACTTCACGTTGCTTGTTATAATTTCTGAGCTGAAAATGACACGTCGAAATTAAATTTCAGGATAACGGGGTAACGAAACTAACGTAAAAAGTGAAAAAGATTTAAACAGTATATATTTGCAAACTACGCGGGGCGGTCAGAAAATAAGTTTACACGGCGTATAATTTGGTAACTAACGGACCTACATTGATTATGTCTGTATCAGGTGAATTCGTTAATCATTGTTGGCAACACTGCACGTCGATTCGGTTGCCATCTACCATACATTGGTTATACGAGTCAGTTGAACATGGCGGATCGACTGGAACAGTGCCCTGCCCTAGGAAGCAGTCCAGGACGTTTACATTTAATGGCCACTCGTAAACGTTCCAGTGTTGAACAATATGCAGCTGCATTGATTGTTGTGCCTTTTTGCATGAAGTCTGCGAGTAAAACGCCTTTGTGGTCCCAAAACACGGTAACCATCACCTTACCAGCGAACCTCACAATCTTGAACTTCTTTGGTCGCGGGGACCCAGGGTGTTTCCATTCCATGCTGGCACGTTTTGTTTCCGGAGTACGGTGATGACCACTGACAGACTCGGAATATCGTTGCAGAAATGACAGGGCACTGTTCCAGTCGAGCCGCCATGTTCAACTGACTCATATAACCAATGTACGGTAGATGGCAGCCGAATCGACGTGCAATGTTGCCAACAATGATTAACGAATTCACCTGATACAAACATAATCAATTTAGGTCCTTTAGTTACGAAATTATACGCCGTGTAAACTTATTTTCTGACCGCCCCTCGTATATGAATTTTTTTTATATATACAGTATATACTGTAGGTGCAGGCCCGTAGCCAAGGGGGGTCGGGGGGATCGAACAACCCCCCTTTGACAGGAAAGGTCCACTTTTGTAACTAAAGTTATAATTTATGATGTGATATTATAATATATATCATCATTTAGTAAATAAACATTTGCCTTTTTTTAAACTTCACAAACTACTCTAAACCCCTCCGTAGTGACTAAGTCGTTGCACCAAAAGGTCCACCTTTTTACAGTTTCAAGCCCCCCCCCCCCTTGGGAAGTCCTGGCTACGGGGGCTGTAGGTGTGAGTTACGTGAGTTAAGTGACTTGTATGAAGTTTAAATAGAAGTAGCACCCACTAAAATGAAAGATATTTTACCTCTCGTTTCTCGGAAGTTCCAACCACAAATTAAATAACTTTCGGGCATTTGTTAAACAAGGTTCATAATCGATTCGACAAGCCCATTGCGTGGCCAAACTCCTCAAAGTCTGCAACTCGTAGGAATCGTCGGGAGAATCGGAAAATCCGGTCAGGTTGTACAGAGGAACAATCAGGTCCAGAAAATATTTCTGTAAGAGCCGATTGTTCGGATAATGAGATATTTTGCGAGTTTTATAATACATTAAATCCTTGAAAATATAAATGTATTGTATTGATATTTGTGCAAACTATTTGCATAAAATTAGTTCATTATAATTATCCGAGTTTAGAAGCGTTTCACAATACTAATGAAAAAAAATGTTTTACGAAGACGGGAACCCACACTATCCTGCATGAATTTAAGGACTATATATGCGCCATAATCACCATGGTCACCTTGGTGGACGGGTCAGTTTATGGTAACTCGTACAACGTGCCCTTGAAAAACTGCCAACCTCCCCCATTACCCTGATTTGGCACTCATAAAAAATAAAAGTCTTACATTGAACAGAGTTATATTCGACGTTGTCCGTGCCATATTGTAAATATATTTGTAATTTCTCGAAAACATTGTCCAAGCAGTTAAATCTCTCTCCAGTTTCATGTACCTTCCCATTTGAAAAGTAAGAGAGTAATCAAGGAGACCTGTTGTAAAAATTGATATATTACTTTCCATTAAATCAATGAAGAGGATATTTCAAAAGCATTTAACACTATTTTGTTAGTTACAAATATGTAATTTATAAACCGTTGCACTTACCAGCTCGAGCTAAATTTAAAGCATCATCGAGAAGAGCTGCTCTGTTCAAATGATGAATTACAGAATAATTACTTATCAATTGTTGAAGAAGAAGATGCCAAGTATTGTTGTCGTAATTTACCCTGTAAAATCCAGTCTCTTGAATGTTTAAGACAAACCATTCATTCTCATTTAGCACATCTGAAAATGAAATGATTAAGTAAAATGAGAATAGCTATTTAAGTATGTAGCCTTTTAAAAGTACGAAGTAAATGCTCTCTCTCTCTTTCTCTCTCATATATGGTGTGTGTGTGTGTGTGTGTGTGTGTGTGTGTGTGTGTGTGTGTGTTCGGAACGCTGTATTAATCATATTAATATATATAGAAATATAGGCCATTAATGAATGAAGAAAAGGTTGACATACGGAGAGACAGATATAGTTAAATAATATCAAATATGCATTTCTACATACTACACATATTAAATACCATTTAAAACAGCAACATCTTCAGCTGGAGTCATCCACAACTGAGGTTGTGTCGCGTTAAAATTTGGAGAAGATTCTTTTACGAAGCTAATTGGTATCCACCATTTCCTCTCCAGATATTCTGCATTCGACATTAAACTGCTACCATTCGATTTTGAGTCCAAACTGTCGTTTGAAAGTGGCGCGTTAATTTCTTGAAGTAAAAGTCTTTCCTGCATGGATAATTTTAGAGATGTCTATATTATTATAGTTAAAATGATTTTCATTTAATAACTGTTAGGATCGATCAGTGTTCGACCTCCCTGCAGCATCCCGCCTCATCTGAGGGGACCATCTACTAACTAAGCTCACTCCGGCAGTGATGACCAAAGTGTTGAACGCGTGCCACTTGTCGCACAATAGAACAGTTAAGGCGGCACGTTTTATTTTTAATATAAAAGCAAGAGCCAGGAGGAGATTGTAGACACCAATCGACCAGGGAAGTACTCCGAGAGGAGACGTTAGGTAGGTGACAGAAAGTGCTGGAACTCCCGTTTCTCCTGTCACTGTCCTCCTTAGATGCTTTCTCTCCGTATCTTGTCTACCCTATGAGCAGTCCAGTATGCATCTTACACTCTTCACAATCTTTTAATAATTAAAAAAAGGCATCGTTTTTAAAGACCTTGACTTCAGCTCTCTCCTTCTCCTTCTATGTGTGGGGCATTTTAGCGGGCGCTTGCCCTTTTCTCCTCCTTCCTGCAAAAAAAAAGGAGCAAGCCAAAATTAATTTTGTTATAAATCTCGTGGCACGCCAGCGGGATACAACTTTTAGCCATGGCACAGTTCTCAAAACGTTTGGCCACCAGTGCGTGAATGACTAAAGAAAGGATGAGCAGCTGGGTGGGCTGCGAGCTACCTGGCCGCGACGGTAATCGAACCCGGGCCAATGGATTCGTAATCAGCGATACTAACCACTATACCACCGGGATGCATAGTTATATTACTTATTTACTTATCTATTTACAGTAATTTACCTGCCGAAGGAATACATTAGAATCATTCCTTTCAATAGTCACGACTGGGAAACCATCCTGCAAAGTCCAAGTGTTCATTATTTTCTCCACTGTTCTTTCAGGATCGAATGATTCACTGTCTTTCCAGGCTTCAGTCAGGAAATGCCACAAGTCCTTTTGCTCAGCATTACCATATTGTCTGTAAAAGCAAATATATATATTATAAAGTTACATTTACACTGCTATACTGACTCATTTACCAAATCTGTGTTATTTTTTTGACTAAATTCGTGATGAACGATTTTTATTAACCAGGAATTAGCAGGACCCTAATATCAATATTAGATACCAATATTAGATTAGTAAAACTAACGAAGTGTGAAAATAATAACTAAAACTCACCAAAATGAAACTTTATTTGGTGAAGACGACTCTTCGCCAGAAACAAAAATGCAGTTTTTAAAGAGTATCTTTTTAGTTCTTAAGAATAAACATAGTTTCGTTTCTACCGAAATATTGAGTCTTTGGCGTAATAGGTCCCTACTTCTTTGAGAATGAAACTGGAAAAGCAGTAACGGTAACGCAAAATTCATATCGTCAGATGCTACAAGATTTCTACTTACCACAACTAATTAGTTTATCCCGTAAAAGAAATATAAGTGCATTACCCCAGATTTTTATTTTGATGCATTTTATTTCTTTTAATAGAATAGCAGATGTTATTTCATTATTAGCAGTAAGAACGAACTATAAGCCTGATATGAATGTATAAGAATTTAAATACACAAATATTTTCGTAGGGCAAACTGGATAAGAGACTCGCAAAAACGGCCAAATTCCGTATGTGTGAGAGGATAGCTGTCATTTTTTTTTTTTTGTGGGTGATCAGTATGATAACCACTGGTAATGGACGTAGGCTAATGAACAAGAGTGCGGGATACGAGACTTGTACAAAAGGATATCTGTATCTGTGGGTGGGCAGCTGTAATGGTTTATTATTATTATTATTTAACGTGTGGCTAAGTTATGGTTACGTGCAAGCCCGTTTGGATTACGGGATCTGTCGTGGACGGATGAATAATATGGTCATGACCCGTGCAGCTGTCTGAGGGAGTGTTTCGACTGTTGTTCTTATCAGTAGTAATTATCCCGCACCACTGCCTATAAAGTGCCGTGGATTTAGTTGGGTTAGATTTTATAATTTGATTTCTCGTTTCGATTCACAGTGGAATGGGTATTATTCTTAAGATCATTGGTACCAATCCCACTTCATGGCATTCCCATTCTCCTCCAAGGATCTTCCGCTTCGTTTATGAGTTAAGTTAGGTTAGGCTAGTTTAGCAATTTCCACTGACAATTTTCTCTTTCGGATAGCGAATGTCAATGGAAATGATCCAAAATGGAGACTAACTATCTACTATATAAAAGATTCTCTAAATAAAAAATGAAAACGATTCAGAAGTAAATTCTAAAGTGTAATATAAAGACCACAAAGAAGTTGTACAACTCACAAATTAAGGATATAGGCTCGCATTCCTCGTTTGTATACTTCTTCCGTCAGGAAATATTGCATCATACGAATAAGAGAAGCGCCTAAAATTTACGACACGTTTAGTAAAATAATAAGGGAAAACAATAATAAAATTCTGATAACTTCACAGAAGAAATGCAGTTCACTTAAATGACTAATTTTTATTTTAGGATGGTTTTATGAACTAAAGTAATTCGATTACTTCACACTCAAGGTCATTTTCGTTGTCATCCGCGTTCCTCAAGTGACAATTTTCGAAGTGAGGAGTCCAAATTTAAGAAAATAAATTTCTCGATTTGGGAAAAGGTAAGATGACACTATGACGCAATTGGAGGCCCAGGGATTTACTCTTCGAAAAATCTAACTTAAAGTGGGAAATACTACAGTTGGAATGGGGATGAATTGATTTGGGAATTGCCCACCATTGAGAAATTCACTTGCAGATTTCCCATTCTTGGACGATGAAAGAAACGAGAATGACATTGAATGGGAAGAAACCCAACAAGTCGTGCGCAGTAATTGAATATTTCAGTTTTTATTTAAAATTTCAATTATATATTTGTGGATATTACAATTATAAATAGTATATTTTACATTAATTCAACTGACATATGTTCACCTTTATTATAAGAAATATCATCAAAGATCTCGCTGATGCGGTCGGGATGATCGACGTGTACGTTGATTGGATGGGACGATTTCAAGCTGTCCAGAGCGAAAGCACTATACATGCTCGACTGTACCAAATAGTCCATCATCTTCCAAGAAGGTTCCACCTGTCGATCGAAAAACGACAAATTATTTACTGCGAAAAAATACTATTTCAGTTTCTAAGTTCTGTATTATTATCACTGAATTACGAAGGTAAAAATTATCGCTCATTAACACACGAGTGATTAGTCTTTTAAATGTAAAATAAATAGCTACAGTGTCCCCCAAAAATGCCACTATCTTTATTTGTCTGTTATTTTATAATGGATGTATATTTTCTAATGAGGGTTTTTATTCCGCATATACTTCTATGCGTGTACCTATACATTTCTAATGGCTGAACCCTCAAACAGTGATGTCATGTCTGCAGTTGGAACAGAAAATCAAGCTCATCGAGTGGTTTCATGTGAAAAATTCTGTGAGCAGGTGCAGAGGAACTTTTGCAAAGAATTATATATATGCAGAGGTCGATCCGATAGAAAGACAATATCACGAATTGTTAGAAAATTTCAAACAAAAGGAAATGTAAGCAATCAACATAAGGGGAATAGTGGTGGACGACGATCCGCAAGAACTGTGCAACACGTAAACATGGTTCACGAAATTATTGCGCGCAGTCCGCAGAAGTCAATTCGACGTTTCTCAGCAGAAGTACGTATTTCACGAACATCTGCGTATCATATACTTCGTACCGAATTAAACCTTTTCACTACAAAATTCATTCACAAGCTTCACTGACTATAATCTTAAAAACCAAATTGAATGGAATTCGCAACATGGGTGTTAGCAAAGCTAGAAGAAGATCCTAAGTTTTTGAAACACATCCACTTCACTAACGAGTGTTATGTACATCTGTCTAGGGAGATGAATAAGCAAAACTTTCGTTACTGTGGAAGTCATGCTGGTACTCCAGTTGACCAGTAGAATTTCCACGTAGTGTTGCTAAACTCAACATTTAGGTCGATGTTGGATGGTAAGGTATAGAAGGTCCCAACTTCTTTGAGAATGAAATTGGAAAAGCAGAAACGGTAACGCAAAATTCATATCGTCAGAGGCTACAAGATTTCTACGTACCACAACTAATTAGTTTGTCCCGTAAAAGAAATAACTGCATTTCCTCAGATTCACAGTGGTTTCAGCAGTATGGAGCACCTTCACACACTGCTTGTGAAACTCGCAACTTTTTAAGAAAGCATTTTTCCGGGCGACTAATCTCGCTTCATGAGCCAGTATAATGGTCCCCGTACTCACCTGACTCGAAACCCCCTGACTTTTTTTGTGGGGTTATATAAAAGACAGGATCTATTTTACCAAGCCTAAGACACTTGAAGAACTAGAGACCAAAGTCTATGAAGTAATCAACAACATCCCAGCTGAGCTATTTCCAAATATTTATGCCAGACATTTGTGTAAGGTTGAATATTGTGTTAGAAGAAAATGACAATTACTCGTATACTGCACATGCTGTTTAATTAGGGTTAATAAACAGTGGTGTAGTGCTAAATAAAGAAGTGAGGGAACGCATTTTGAAAGTGTTACTCAGATGCGGGGGGGACAATGGCGAGCGCGGCGAGCCCATACAGCTGGGGGTCCGGGGGCACTGTAAGCCCCCCGGGAAATCTTTTGAAATCTGACCAATTTCAGGGATATTTTGAGGTCATATGCACTGGATATTAGGATATATTCCAAGGTTGAAGATGCAGTATTTCCAGTGTCATTAGATATACGACATCCAGTACGATCAATAAAAATAGCTAACAACTGGAATGATTAACTAAAAAAAAGTTAACAACTGGTACGCGGTGGTGACTGTTTCACCAGATCTTTATAGGCTAGCATTGCCTCAGTCGAAGCTAAAAGAAATGAAACAGTTAATGATTCTCTCTCATATTTCTTCTAGGGGTGGGAATTAAAATTTCATGACGTTAGAGATTTGTAAGTTCGGATTTATTTGAAATAGTGAGGGAACGCCGTTCCGTCTACCAAAAAAAGTAAGGGAACGCCGTTCCCACAGCACTACACCACTGTTAATAAACTCTTATGTTTTATGTACCTATTGCGTTTATCTTTGTCTAGATTCCTTTTTATTAGGTTAGAACATTTATTTAGAAATAGGGACCTAGGGGGGTTACTGGGAGGGGTGAGTGTGTTACTAAAGCCTTCCTTAGTTCTCTCTTAAATTACCTTAGCCGTTTAGGTATGTATAAACAAATATACAACAGACAGACGCGCGCGTGTGTGTGTGTGTAGGCGGATTTACATATAGGCAGAGTAGGCACCCACCTAGGGCGGCAAATTTTATCGTATTTCAAGCTAAATAGGGCAAAGAAAACAAAAATATAAAATAAATAAGTCATAAACACTAACAAATTAAATAGATTCACAAATAAGTTTCAAAATAAAAAAGAACAGCAGCCCCCTAATAGCAAACTAGCGATATCAAATGGCACAACTACAAGGTACTTTAATCCCTGTCTGAGGACGGAAAAATGCTAAGTACGTCTCTGTAGTCTGTATATATATATTACCAATGCAAGTATAATGATGATGTGTGTAATCAGAGATCTTTCTTCCTCCTTAACTAGAGTTTGAATTGTATGTGTGTGTGTGTGTGTGTGTGTATACAGTATATATATATATTATACAATATATATATATATATATATATATATACAATATTATATATATATATATATATATATATATATATATATATATATATATAGACGCGCAAGGATGTTGAAAAATTATTCCAAGCGCTTCCGTAAATTTTTATGTGAATACCTCATCTTGGATTCATTTTTCAATTTGTTTACGAGTAATTGTCATTATCCAAAATTCATATACAGTAATGTCTTCTTGTGAATTCCTTCAGATTAATTACTTACATTATCTACAGCCTTGTAACCCATGAAATTGGCAAAACCCTCTTTGAGCCATAAGTCGGACCACCATTTTGGAGTAACCAAATTCCCGAACCACATGTGAGCAATTTCGTGAGCAACGACACGTATGATGTTTCTCTTACTGAGAATCGATGAAACGAGAGGATCGAAAAGCAGCGCAGATTCCCTGCAGTAAAAATAGAATACATAAATACTCCAATATAGGAAAAAATCAATTATTAGCAGGCAAGACACGTATGTTTACAGTAATTACACTTGGCAATGATCGCTACAAAAGTAAAAGTCTTGCAGTTTGAGAATTTCTGAGTTGGACGAAACTTAGAAGCGTTTTCGTTCAAATACGTCATGGTAAATAAGTGGAAAAAATTACATATTTTATACTCGTACTTTGAATTTATAAGATTTACATTACTACTATTATAGGTACTGAATATCAATGTCTAATTGTCTATACAAAGTCGAGGTTATTTAATGTTACATATACTCTATATAGATTTATAGGAGTGGAGCGTGCAGGAAAAATGAGGGGCAGTGGTGGAACGAGTAATATATACAGTATACTGCATAGGGAAATCTCTCAGCGTGGTTATGAACTTTGGCGTCTTAAAATGGAAGTGATGAGGTCTCTTCCCATTCAAAGGTGAATTTGACTGAGGGAGACAGGCATAGAAAGTTAAAAATTTTCCGGTGTGTGTTGTGTTCGAAGGAAATTTCGGAAGTCATCCAGCGGGACATTTGTGAAAAGGGCTGCGACATCCAGGCTTAAACAGCTACTGTGGAGTAAAAAAGTATCCGCGAAGTTACGCAAATGGTGAGTCAAGTCTATGGAATGTCTCAAGTGCGTTGGAGAAGGATTCCAAAAACTAGGTGAGGAGTGTGACAAGCCATTCAACAAATATGTTGCCGAGTCTCTTGTTGAAATGATGGATCGTAGAGAAACATCGTTCTTGTGAAGCTTGGGGAGACCATAACAACTAGGCAAGGCAGGATTCTGTTTTATAAACTTATCAAAGACGGATAGATTAGGGCACTAGCGGCTTGCTGAACTATATTTTTGTTCAGTAGGGTGTACTCGTATCCGCTCGAGAGAAGGTTAAAGGTTTTATCAAGGATTGTAAAGGTAGCTGTGTCTGTCTGGGGGTGTACTTTAACTTATTTAGTATGGAATAGAGTGCGGGTGTAAACAATGATCGGTAGTTATTAAAATCTGAACAGAAACATTATGTTTACTGATGTAGCTGTCAATAGAGGAAGATGAGGGAGAGAAAAGAAGGGTGTCTTTTCTTTAATTTACGCTAAAGTTACGGTCAAAGTACTTTACCAACATCAAATTTAAATTTTCTTTACGTAATACTGGTAGTTAATCGTGTACCTGTACATAATAAGGCCCCAGTTTTCCATTCCACTGAATTTAAAATTGGGTATAGCAGCCATATCTAATTTCGGAAGTGGGTACTTTACGCCAAAATACTCCTCGAGGTACAGAAGCAGCTTAGGTCCAACTTCAAGTGAATAAGAAGTTTGATCTATCGCTTCTTTGCGAGACCAGACTGAAATTTTAAAAAATTATTCTTGTACACTAATATTAAGTTAAACTGCGACAAATTTTCAGGAGTTACTTCACATGTTTAGTCATATCGTGAGGTTAAAAGAGATGCATGAAACAGCAATAACACCTCGATTAGAACTTTCAAATCGTTCAGTCTCGGTAAATTTTCGCTGCTTCACACAGAATATTATCATAGTTCGACATTCAAATGGAACAAGTTCTCTTGTTCGCCTAGATTATAAGCAACGTTAGTGTAGGCAAAGTAGATTAATTTAACCCTTTAAGGTCGAAATTTTTTGTAGGTTTAAGTTATGAATGCGTGTATTTGAAATTTGTTCCAGTCGTCCTGAAAGGGTTACGATTAAGATAAGTTACAGGAAAATTTGTGTAATTTAAATTTTCATAAATATATTTTTAAAATTTTTTTTACCCTAAAACTGGAAACAGACTCTTCAGTGCGTATTTTTATATTATATAGCAGAGGTACTCAGACCCCTTTGGAGAGGACTGCACCGTTTGTCTAACCTTAGAGGACTACGTGTGATAGAACAAGACTACTTGGTAACAAAAATCAGTAATTGCATATTTCAGAAAGTCTGTAAACTAATGTAAATACAAATATACTTGTAACATAAAAGCTTCTTCATTAATCTAACTTATGAAATTGTTTCGTGTTAGAGTCTGTCTACGTTTGACTATTGTTAACGACCCGTGGACCGCGATTTGAGTACCGCTATTATATACAGTAGTCTACATTTTTAAAATCAATGACTGGCAGGTTTTATTTACTAATTTCAGTTTAATTACACGCAAAACATATAAACTATGTACCATCAGTTCCGGTAATGGGGATACATTGGATTATACCTACCTTAAGTCCCAGTGTACCTTAATGACTATTGGAAACGATGGTACTTAGTGATGAATTCAATTAATTCGACAATGAAATAAAATATAATCTTTCTTAATTTACGAATCGGGAAGTAAACTTAACAACAGTAGTTGATAATAGGAGTACATGAGTAGCCACAAAGTCCGTTTGCAGTGAAATTACAGAATGTCTGTATGTTGCCCTTGTTTTTCATGCAAAGGGACTTTGGGAGCTATTGAAGAAAAGGGACCCCAGCCTTCTTTAGTTAGGCTTATAAGGCTAACTAACGAAAATATCAGGACCTAACCTAACCAATCGTTAGGTTAACTGTACGCCTTGACGATTGGTTAGGTTAGGTCATGATATTTTCGTTAGTTAGCCTTATAAAGCTAACTAAAAAAGACTGGGGTCCCTATTCTTCAATAGCTCCGGACTTTGTTGCCACCCTATATAAAAGAAGAATACAATTAAAATAAAATGGCATACTAAACCTCTGAATTCTGTATTGTTGAGAACACTCGAAGACTGATGCACGAAATCTGAGACCAAAAATCCAACGAAGTAGGTTGACATTTTTAAGGTTCTTTCAAATCGATCCACGAATCGTCCCTCTTTCCCAGCCCTTAAAAAATAAAAACAATGTTGTATGTACCCCCTCTTTCGGAGGGGACACTGGGTAATCAAATGTTGAACGATGCATTTCGTTCTTGGCTAAAAGCCGATACATTTAATCTCGTAATCTAAGATGCTTTTGTTTGTACGTCCAGAAAGCTCATTTCCTCACTACGTGGCTGTGAGAGTGTCCCAAGGGTCATCTCAGCCCGAGCAGAAACAGAGTGAGTGTTCGGTGGGTTATTTCAAAATAAAGAAGTTCACGCGTTCAATGTGAATCTCCTGAGGAGTGTAACTCACTTCCATATTAACCATTGCGTGTTATTCTACCTGCGACAACAAAAAGGTCCCAAAACAAGACATCAATTTGAACATTTGTTTTAGTTCTAATTTATTACTTTTGTAAATTTAATTTAGAATAAATTTTCTTACGAGACTGGACTTATGGGACACTATATATATATATATATATCAAAGCTATTGACTTCTCCTTAGGGAACCGGAGCTTACAGATGAAAAGAAGGATCAACACAACGGCAAACATTTTCATTTATTTGTACATCAGACGTTTCGACAAATCTTTTGTCATCATCAGTGAGTTAAGTCTTAAAACCTTAAAACAAAATTGAAAAGTGAAAGTTACATCAATACAATATTAAGACCATTAAAATTAAAACCTTAAAGCAAAATGAAAATTGCATCAATACAAAATTAAAAACATTTAAATTTCATCACTATAAAAACTAAAATTAAATTAAATTTCATCACTATAAAACTAAAATTAAATTACCTCAATAGGTAAATACACAATGTTTACATCCACCTCCATACTTGGCAAAGTCTAAGTGAACACTAGGTGGTCAGAGGATTAGGAAGGGTATATCTGTGAAACACGGTTGGTTGTCAAAAGAGTCGTAATTTGTAGGATGAGCTATTATTATTAAGGAGGGTTTGTTTCTATAGATGTACAAAGATTCTAAAATTCGGAGTTCTGTAAGGTTATTGGATCTAGTTAAAATTTCAAACTGAGTTTTGTGAAGGGGATGGTCGTTTTCATCACTGTGGTTTCTAATTGCGGATTGTGGAGGGCTACTGAGGGGACGGTTGGTACGGACTGACAAGCCCAAATGTTGAGAAAGGCGCACCTCCAGTTGGAGTTGAGTGCTGCCAATATACGCAGCCTTACAGCTGTCGCACGTGTATTTGTAAACAACATTGGGGCATACAGTTTTGGGGAATTCATCTTTGAACTTTAAAAAATTTGATAATTTAAGTGGGTTGACGAAGGCGAATCTAAAATTTATTTGGGGATAACTAGACTTGAGTCCAAACTACTCAAGTCTAGTTATCCCCAAATAAATTTTAGATTCGCCTTCGTCAACCCACTTAAATTATCAAATTTTTTAAAGTTCAAAGATGAATTCCCCAAAACTGTATGCCCCAATGTTGTTTACAAATACACGTGCGACAGCTGTAAGGCTGCGTATATTGGCAGCACTCAACTCCAACTGGAGGTGCGCCTTTCTCAACATTTGGGCTTGTCAGTCCGTACCAACCGTCCCCTCAGTAGCCCTCCACAATCCGCAATTAGAAACCACAGTGATGAAAACGACCATCCCCTTCACAAAACTCAGTTTGAAATTTTAACTAGATCCAATAACCTTACAGAACTCCGAATTTTAGAATCTTTGTACATCTATAGAAACAAACCCTCCCTTAATAATAATAGCTCATCCTACAAATTACGACTCTTTTGACAACCAACCGTGTTTCACAGATATACCCTTCCTAATCCTCTGACCACCTAGTGTTCACTTAGACTTTGCCAAGTATGGAGGTGGATGTAAACATTGTGTATTTACCTATTGAGGTAATTTAATTTTAGTTTTTATAGTGATGAAATTTAATTTAATTTTAGTTTTTATAGTGATGAAATTTAAATGTTTTTAATTTTGTATTGATGCAATTTTCATTTTGCTTTAAGGTTTTAATTTTAATGGTCTTAATATTGTATTGATGTAACTTTCACTTTTCAATTTTGTTTTAAGGTTTTAAGACTTAACTCACTGATGATGACAAAAGATTTGTCGAAACGTCTGATGTACAAATAAATGAAAATGTTTGCCGTTGTGTTGATCCTTCTTTTCATATATATATATATATATATATATATATATATATATATATATATATATATATATACACAGTATATATGCTTTTTTTTCGTAAAAGAAAGGTGCTGGAACTTTGCTATAAATTTCCTACGACCTTTGCCATTTGTTACCTCATCCCACTTCGTGACCATCCCAATCCAAAAAAGAAGCGTCCTTCCTATTCAAAAAAAAGAAAAAAGAAAAAAAGGAAAAAAAAATCGGAATGAAAGTAAAAACTTGAAATTTTCTTTGCATGTTGAAAATAAAATGTACTGGAACGCCGTTCCCACGCGTTCCGCCAAAAAAAACTATGTATGTATATATACTGTATGCTATAGGCGTAGATCCTGAGGGGGGGGGAGATATATCCCCTCCTTCAATCGGGTTGGAGGGGTGACCTATATAAACATCCCCCCCTTACAATTCATGTCTGGACAGGGGTTAATTGTTCTTTACAAAGAGATGAGGCCTACTGCATACTTTATATATAACGATGGTGATTAGGATGATCCTTAACCGAATTGTTTTTGCTAATGATGGTGAAAGAGTTGTTTGTATGCTAATACATGTATATTCAGTGTATAGTTAGAGAAATATACTTTTATACTTTATACTTATACAAATATACTTTACAGTTGCAAAATTTTTCTTTTTTCAATTTCTTTCTTATTCTTTTTCGAATTTATAAATCTTAGAAGTCATTCCTCCACCCCCACTTCAACCACAACAAATCTACGCCAATGCTGTATGCCACACAAATTCGTCATTAAACTTACACTGCAGATGTAGAAGAGAGAGGCATGTTGGATAAGGATTTCATATTTGCATCCCTTTCGATGATGATGTCAAACGTTGCTTTGAAGTCAGGTTCGTCGAAACATGGAAAAGCTCTTCGAGCATCCGTCGGAGAAAACTGAGTCGAGGCAACACGGCTATAAATAAGTATATAATAATTAGTAGAGTTGCCTCGTGTGTGTATATATATATATATACTGTATATATATATATATATATACTGTATATATCATATATATATATATATTTTTTTTTCAATTGGGGTTGTTTAATTTCCTTCGCAACATGTAAAGTCATATGACGGGGGGAGGGGGACCTACAGCTTTACGTGGGATCCGAACCACGGGTCGCTACATAATCTGGGCGCGGAGGACGGTCTCCCATCCAACTACTACCCAGAACCAATGTCGCTTAACTTCGCTGATCTCTGGGAAGCGGTGTTACGACATTGGCCACTTTATATATACACATATATATTTCACTTTCACAATTTATACTTTAAAACTAAAACACTTTAATGATAATACAAAAATTATGTATTTTTTAGAACAATATAAAAAACAATTTAGCTCTAAATCTCTTAATTAATGTTGGAATACTTCATGCGCGCATTCAGTTCATAATTACATTTTGTCCCCTTGAGCATCTTCATACGTAGAGAGATAAAACCCAACTAGTTTGCTGTTCAAAGTACCACGGAAACCTACGCTGACTTCATATTTGTTTCCTTTTTCTAAAGTTTGGCTCAAATGAATGATGTAAAATTGAAGTCCAGGATTGTAGGTCTGATTATTGATACGTATTTCTTTATTGTTTTTCGAAGTTAAAGTTACCTGCGTAGAACAAAAGTAGATAAGATGGATAAGAGAAGGTGTTTGAGTTAATCGTAAAGATTGTCTATTGATAAATTGTATTTAGAGATTGTATATAACTTCATTAATTATTCCAGGAAGTTTCGATAAAATGTGGTTTATATAATTTTCAAAATACTTTCTTAGAATGTAATTAATTAAATTGACTTTCGTAAAATTACGAGGCACGTCTATCAACCTTAACATTAATTTCGAAGTAAGTTTGTCACTTTTGTAGAAATATTTATATACAGTATACTTCACCTTGCAAGATTCATTCTTAGTCACCAGATCGATCATACTGAGCACAATTTTGTCTGTCTCATTCGCAATTTCAAACGAGATGACGATAGATCCGTCGTAAGAAGCATTGTTTAAGAAAACCTCTAAATTAATTTCATAATGAATAGGATAAATCCAGGTTGGAAGTCTGCCATTAGTAGGGATCGGGAATGGGTCAATATAGGTTTGATTCGCATCCGAAAATGAGGAATTTCCCAACACTGTTTTTCCGATTTGAGTTTCACTTGGTTCGCTGGGTGACGTTGTGAGCCCATCAAGAAGTGTCGCCTGCAAATATATATTTATATAAGCCTAAGGTAGTACGAGTATGACTGTGATGGATGTAAATAAATTTGCGCTGCTTTGAGGAGGAAACGCAAATTTACGGTGCATCTTGCTCCTGAAGAATCATGCACCAGGACTGATAATAACTGGGGATGTCTGCAATACAAACTGACGAAAATTGCGATCAACTGAATATGAATACGGATGTTCTTGGGACTGGACGAACACGGAGGATTGTTGCTTTCAGTGGTGGTGAACCATGTACGAAAGCTTCGTCAGTACTTTGACCCTCCTATTTGTTTAGCAATGCTGCTGCGAGCTGCTCGTACCCTGAAATGGGCGTATTGGGCGGAATGGTGCTCTGTGTAAAAAGATGTTTGACTGTTCATACTTCCACTTAAACTGTGAATACGTCTCTCTCTCTCTCTCTCTCTCTCTCTCTCTCTCTCTCTCTCTCTCTCTCTCTCTCTCTCTCTCTCTCTCTCTCTCTCTCTCTCCACAGGGTGTCCCATAAGTCCGGCATCATAGGAGAAATTCATATTTTTCTATTTCTACAAACCATAATTCATATGCTCGGGATGCCAATTTCCCGTCCACCATTCTGTTCAGTGACGAGGCTGTTTTTTATGGAAATGGTGAGGTAAATCGACAGAACACCCGCTACTGCTCTCAAAACAACCCTCACTGGTATACCTCTTCAAAGGAACAAGGTGCATCTCGGGTGATGGTATGGTGTGGCATTTGGAAGGATCGCATCATAGGTCCCCTCTCTTTCGATGAACATGTCACTGGAGGCACCTACCTACGTATGCTCAAGGAAGAAGCATTTCCCAGTGTCTCGAACGAAGAAGGAAATTTCTCAACATGGTTCCAGCAAGACGGCGCTCCTGCACATTACAGCACCCAAGTAAGGGAATACCTGTACCAACAATTCCCTGGTCATTGGATAGGACATCGAGGGCCTGTGGAATGGCCAGCTAGAAGCCCGGATCTCACGCCACTAGATTTTTATCTCTGGGGCCACTTGAAAGCGCTGGTATACGCAAAGAAAATTAGGAGTGTTGAACATTTGCGGCAGTGCATTACTGGGGCATGTAACACCATTACTCCTGACATCATTCACCGTGTGCTTGCTGACTGGGTATCACGTCTGAATTTGTGTATTGAAAACAATGGTGGACATATTGAGCACATTCTGTAAATAAAAGCTTTTGTTTTGCCTTTTTTATTATTTTTCCTATGATGCCGGACTTATGGGACACCCTGTATATATATATATATATATATATATATATAATATATATATAATATATATATATATATATGCTGCAAACCCACAAGGAAAAAGAAAAACGATTCCAAGGCCTTTCGTGTATTCAAAGCTACACCTCGTCAGGGAATGAAGTTAAAAGGCGAGAAGCCCATATATATATACAACGTACAGGAAAAACAAAACAATTAGCACATACTTAACAAGGGTTAATGAGAGGCAAAAGAAATTTTAACATGATATCGTCAATTTTATAAGTCCCCGAGCTGTTATTGAAATTGTTTTTAAAATGAATAAATGCACATTCTAGAATATTTCGTTCTATTATATCTCTGTTTTTAACAAGCGCTTTAGAACTATCCCACTTGATGCTATGGTTACATCTATACATATGGTTAAATAAAGCATTGGAAGTACTAGCTGTTCTACAAGCATATTTATGCTGTTTTACCCTAATATCTAACGTTTTACCGGTTTGGCCTATATATACTGAGTTACATTGTGTACATCCAATCGAATACACACAACCAACAACATTATCAGGGCTATTCTTTATTAGGCGTGATTTAACAGTATTATTATACTTAAAGATTACATTAATGCCAATTGCTTTAAGTACAGTTGGAAGGTATTGAAAATTAACATGGTAAGGTAGGCTAAGGATATTTTTACGCTGAAATTCCTTTACAATTACATTATTATAATACCTATTCTTGGCTTTCTTAAGACAGTTATCTAAAAATGAAATAGGATAACATAATTTAGTACCAATATTCATGATATTGCATAACTCGGAATCTAAAAATTCAGGACTGACAACTCTCAATGCTCGAAGAAACATAGCGGAGAAAATAGAGGATTTAATCGAAGGATGATGGTCAGAATAAAAATGCACGTAAGAGTTATTATTAGTAGGCTTACGGTAGACTTCATATTTGAACTGATTAGAGCATCTCCAAATTTTTAGATCAAGAAAAGGTAGGCTTCCCTCATTTTCTTTTTCAACTGTAAACTTAATAGATGGGGCTAAATTGTTGAGCCTACCAAGAAATAAGTCCACATCCAAATTATTAGGCCAAAGGCATAAAATATCATCTATATACCTGTACCAAACCAGGTTAAAATTAACAATCGTAGGCAAAATTCTACTTTCAAAAAATTCCATATATAAATTCAGTTCAAATATGAAGTCTACCGTAAGCCTACTAATAATAACTCTTACGTGCATTTTTATTCTGACCATCATCCTTCGATTAAATCCTCTATTTTCTCCGCTATGTTTCTTCGAGCATTGAGAGTTGTCAGTCCTGAATTTTTAGATTCCGAGTTATGCAATATCATGAATATTGGTACTAAATTATGTTATCCTATTTCATTTTTAGATAACTGTCTTAAGAAAGCCAAGAATAGGTATTATAATAATGTAATTGTAAAGGAATTTCAGCGTAAAAATATCCTTAGCCTACCTTACCATGTTAATTTTCAATACCTTCCAACTGTACTTAAAGCAATTGGCATTAATGTAATCTTTAAGTATAATAATACTGTTAAATCACGCCTAATAAAGAATAGCCCTGATAATGTTGTTGGTTGTGTGTATTCGATTGGATGTACACAATGTAACTCAGTATATATAGGCCAAACCGGTAAAACGTTAGATATTAGGGTAAAACAGCATAAATATGCTTGTAGAACAGCTAGTACTTCCAATGCTTTATTTAACCATATGTATAGATGTAACCATAGCATCAAGTGGGATAGTTCTAAAGCGCTTGTTAAAAACAGAGATATAATAGAACGAAATATTCTAGAATGTGCATTTATTCATTTTAAAAACAATTTCAATAACAGCTCGGGGACTTATAAAATTGACGATATCATGTTAAAATTTCTTTTGCCTCTCATTAACCCTTGTTAAGTATGTGCTAATTGTTTTGTTTTTCCTGTACGTTGTATATATATATGGGCTTCTCGCCTTTTAACTTCATTCCCTGACGAGGTGTAGCTTTGAATACACGAAAGGCCTTGGAATCGTTTTTCTTTTTCCTTGTGGGTTTGCAGCATTCATTCATTTCACGTGTTTTATTGTGAAATTCATCCCATATATATATATATATTACACACAGGCCCACCGAGAGGGTGGGAATACTGTGGAAAAGTCCCCTGGGCCCGGACCTCTAGGGGGCCCGAAAAGAGGGGGGATAAAATCTAAAAATATTAATAAAGCAATTGATTAAATAACAGAGAGGAAATATAATTAATGAACATACATTTTAGAGATATTATCATAGTCAAACTGAAACAGATAAAATATTATCTGCGGTCCACCAATGCCCAAGACCGACTGACAGATCTGGGAACCATTTAATTGAAAGCCAGTTAGCCCGTGCGTTCAATTTCATCAGAATCATTTACCACTTTGCTAGGGAGAAGGCAATGAAAGTACACTTCTAATTATGAAAATCTTGCAGTGAACAATTGTCTTGCCTGCATGGACTGGTACTGCATTTGTAAATTGTATGGTGATAGAATTAATATAAGTGATTCGAAAAATAAAATGGTCATTTTCCTCCGAGTTGTTTATTCATACTGTATGTTTTGAATAGTGACTTGGACATATAATCAGTTTGCTTGTTATGTACACAGAAAACATTCATAATAAAATACTGAGTAAACAGGGAGGCCCATATACCAATCCTTCCCCGGGGCAGCTCTCGGCGGCCCTGTATATATTATATATATATATATATATATATATATATATATGCACTAAAATCACAGAATAACACGTGATCTTATTAATAAGCAAACAACCACAGGGAAAAGGAAAAGGAAACACGAAGTCCGAGCGCTTTCGTGATATATTCACATCTTCAAGGAGAAACAAAAAATAGGCATAGTTTACAAAGTAAATGAAGATGTGAATATATCATGAAAGCGCTCGGACTTCGTGCTTCCTTTTCCTTTTCCCTGTGGTTGTTTGCTTATATATATATATATAAATAATTTTTTTTTTCCCTTTCTTTAATTTACCGCCGATTCGTACCTAAAGAAAGCGGTATATATCTCGGCGAGGCAGTGGGTGGGTGGTGTTACTGAGTTGGGGATGGTAGACTAGGGGGGTGAGAAAGGGTCAGTTGCTGGATAGTGGGTAGGTGGGGTATGGTCTTAGACACGATGGAGCAGATGGGAGTGAGTGAGGAAAAGGAAAATCGTTTCCGCTGAAAAGTGGGGGCCTTCGGCGAGTATGGAGCGTAGACGGTCGGGTATGGGATTTTCGGACAAGAGAGGGAAACACCTGCGACGAAGAGCGGACAGGTTTGGGCATTCGACCAGGAGATGTACGACCGTGATAGGAGCATGGCAGGTAGGGCAGAGAGGGGCTGGCGATTTAGCCATGAGGTGTCCATGAGTAATGCGGGTGTGTCCTATGCGGAGACGGGCTAAAATCACTTCTTTATGGCGGGACCGGTGGAATGAGGAGGCCCAGTATCCTAATTGTGGGTTGATCTTGTGGAGTTTGTTTTGTATGGCCTGGTCCCATTCCCGTTGCCATAAGGAGCGGAAGTGGGAGCGGAGAGTCGGGAAGAAGTCGGAGAAAGGGAGGGGTCGGGAGGAGGCCGGCAGTAAGCAGGCCGTCTTTGCCGTGCGGTCCGCCTCCTCGTTACCCTGGATGCCGACATGTGCCGGGACCCAGCAGAAGGCGATTTTCTTGTGTCGGAAGGCTGTTAAAAGTGGAAGGTTTGCTGGATGGTACAGACGAGCGGGTAAGGAGGATTAAATCTCTCTAGGGAGAGAAGAGCGCTTTGGGAATCTGAATAAATGACGAAGGAGCTGGCAGAGTGGGTGCGCACTATGTCGAGGGCCTCCATAATCGCGAAGGGTTCCGCCGAGACAACGGAGGCCTCGCGGGGCAGGCTTACGCCTCGAGAAAGCGGCTGGGACAGTATCACCGCCGAGGAGGCCGCACCAGCCTCCGAGCGGGAGCCATCTGTATAAATGGGGATTGCGTCCGGGTGTGGGTTGCGTGTTTTCGGAAGAGTGACCTATATACCGTTGCGCTTGTGGTAGTCTTAGGTAGGGCACACAGGTCTCTGCAAAACTTGATAGGGGTGAAGAGCCAAGGGGGGGTAGATGCTGTATGAAATGGTGATAACTGAGGGGGCGTGCATGTTGGAAAAGTCAAGGAAAGAGCGGACCGCTTCAGTGAAGTCCCTGCGGTAGGAGTTCAGAAACCGCCGCGCACAGAAGCGAAGAAGGTAGCCTCTGTGCACGGAGGTATGTCCTCATGAGGAGCAGACCCCGTCGGAGGGCGAGAGGGAGGTAACTGCATTCCACTCGGAGGCTGGAGGCTGGGGAAGAGCGGAAAGCACCGGTGGCGAGGCGGAGGCCCCTATTAAGGACCGGGTCCAAGATACGGAGGCAGGCGTTGGAGGCTGAACCGTATACTACAGTACTACACTGCCATAGTCCAGCTTCGACTGCACCATGGAAGTGTAAAGGCGAAGGAGAGAGCGTCGGTCTGCGCCCCATGTGGTGTGGGAGAGGTGATCTAGGAGAGCGAGGGGATGTCGGAGGGATTGATTCAGGTGCTTGAGATGGGGAACCCAGTTGAGTCGTCGGTCTAGATTCACGCCGAGAAATCGCGTGGAGGGTACCACCTCAAGAGGATGGCCGTATAATGTGATAGAGGGAACAGGAAGGGTTGCGGGTCTTCTTCTGCTGAAGAGCATACACTTGGACTTGGGGGTGGAGAGGCGGAAACCCACCGACGTCGCCCACCGCTCCACCCGGTAGATGGCGAGCTGGATTTGCCGTTGAACGACAGACGGCTCCCGCTCTGCGAAGTAGATCGCAAGGTCATCCGCGTAGATGGAAGAACGGATGTTGGGTGGAAGGCATTTTGAGACTGTGTTCATGACGATGGAAAAGCATAGAACACTGAGGATGCTTCCCTGTGGGACCCTGTCCTCCTGCACGAAGGTGTCAGAGGACTGAGCCCACCCAGACTTTAAAGGTTCGGGAGGAAAGGAAGCCCCTGATGAAGGTCGGCATGGCTCCGACGAGACCTAGATGTCGGAGCTGGCTAAGGATCATTGCCCGACGGGTGGTGTCATAGGCCTTCTGGATGTAAAAAAAAAAAATTGATAGTACGAACTGTCCATTGTCGAAAGCATCTTGTATGTCTCGGCTGAGGGGCAGGAGGGGATCAGTGGTGGAGCGAAATTGTCTGAAGCCGGACTGGGTAGCCGGGAAGGAATTACTATTTTCAAGGAAGAACGATAGTCGCGTAGCGACCATTTTTTCGAAGATTTTGCAGGCACAACACGTCAGTGCGATTGGTATGTAGTTTGTGGAATCGAGGGAATCTTTGCCGGGTTTGGAGATAGGGATGACGTGGGCCTCCCTCCACCTGGAGGGGAAGGCGCCCTCTATCCATATGCGGTTGTATAGGTCTAGCAGGAAAATTTTTAAGTTAAGGTGGATGTGCTGGATCATGCTGTACGGAATACCGTCCGGGCTGGGACAAGGGGATCGTCGAGAGGCCAGTGCCGCCTGTAGTTCACGCCTGGTGAACAACCGGTTGTAGGTGCTGTCTAGGGACGGAGGAGAGGAACTATTGTTTGGGGCGGGTACGAGGGAACTAACTGCGGAGGAAGAAACGGCGGCGAAGGTAGAAGCTAGGTGTTTTGCCACCGATTTGGGCTCGCATAGGAGTCGATCGTTAGTCCGGAGGGGACATGTCGCCTCTCGACACCCCGTACCTTCTTCCAGATGGTAGCCGAAGGTGTGGTGGCGGTGACGCCGGACACAAAGGCACGCCAAGAAGCTCGGCGCGCTGTCTTCATTGTACGGCGGGCGATGGCCCTGGCCCGCTGCATCTCTGTGCGATGGATGGGGAGTCGCGTACGGTAGAAGCGCCGAGTAGCCTTCTTCTTGGCGCGTACGGCGTCCGCGCACTCCGGGGTCCACCAAGGCACTCGTCGGGCGCGAGGGTAGGCGGAGGATCTTAGTGCACGCAGCCGCTACAACGACGGACTCGAAGTATGCGATGCATTTGTCGGAGGATGGGAAGTGGGCAATCCTAGATTCTTTATTGAGAGACACTTATAAAAACAATAAAAATACGTAGCGTTTACAAATAGAAACTTATCAAATCCTACTAAACAAAAAAGTACAATGACGGTCAATTTATACGAATAAATCCACTAATAACTGAATTTCCTTAAAATAATATACCTTTTCTTCAATACAAAAGTTAAATTAAAGTTATATTTTTAATTATTATAACAGACTACGTTCTTCCCACACTTGACGAGGAATGCTGAGTGTGTCTCTAAATTCGTCGATGGAATGTAGACAGTTTCGTCTTGAATAAGACGTAAGTCGCAGACGCAGTCGTAAGGGTTGTATATGTATCGTCGCGGAAACGGGACCAATTCGCTTTGGCAGTAATCCACCTTTCCGGTACCCGAACGGTCTCCTCGGGCCAATTGTGCGTGAGTTGAACAGGAAAATGGTCACTTCCATAGTCCTCTTGGAGGACTTGCCATGTGAAATCTAGGAGGGCATCAGTTGAAACGAAGGACAGGTCTATACAGGATGGAGTGCAGGTGGTGGCATGGTAGAATGTAGGAGAGCCATCAGTGAGGCACTCGAAGGAGAGCTCAGTCATGACAGTAATCAGGGTTGGGGTCATATAGGTGGAGTGTGTGTCGCCCCACAAGCGGTGGCGACTATTGAAATCGCCCAGTAATAGAAAGGGCCTGGGGAGTTGTTGTACCACCTCCACCAGGTCATCGCGGGAGACTTGAGCGTGGGGAGGGAGGTATATTGAGCAGACGGTGTATTGTTTATCTATTCTAGGGAAAGCCGGGTAGCAATCACCTGTAACGGGGACCGGATAGAGAGATTGTAGAAGGGGACTGCGTGGTGTATGAAAATGGCAGCCCCCTTCGAGTGCAGGTTGGAGACGTGGTGGCGATGTAGGAATATCCAGTAGGGCAGGGCATGGGCCTCGTCCCCAGGATTAGCTCCTGGAGACAGACACACACCGGATGGGAAGTGGCAATCAAGGAATTAAGACCTTCGTAGTTCGCGAATATTCCTCTGCAGTTCCAGTGCACTATTGTAGTTTTCGGAGGATCCATTAGTTGATGAAGGGGGATGGGTAAAGGCGTACGTGCTTGGAGGTCGGAGTGTGAAGAGAGATCTGGGGTTCGCGAAGGTGAAGGATGGGTCAGGAGCACGGCTGGCTATCTGCCGTTCACCAGAGAAGGAATCGGTCGGCCAGTCGATCTCCGCGGAGATTGCGGGGTCGAGTCGGCCGAGCGAGACCGGAGGCATGGATCGCGGCAGCTAGGAGAACGTCGTGGGTTGAGAGGGTGAGAAATGTCTTGGTGGGTTTCTGTGTTCGGGCCAGGAGGGGGCTCTTTATTTCCCAAAGTGGCGCCTCCCCGCCTGTCCGGGGTTTCACGGCGAACCCTGGGTAGCGATAGGGGGTACCAGAAGGACCGGGCCGGTGGGAGGGAGGACGTGCTCAGGGTGGCTAACAATGAGGGGGCCGGAGATGTTGGGGTGGCCGGTACTGTGGGGGTGGAAGGAGATGAACCAGAGTGGTCTCGTGGAGGGGTGGAAAAAATGGCACCAGGGGGCAAGGGCAGATCCATAAGACTCATGGGCGCGGCCGAGCTCCCCTCGGCCACACCGTGTAGCTGTGCCAGAGCCGCATCCACTGGATCCTCGGGGGAGAGGACGTGTCCAGATTGGATCTCGTCGTAGGGGGCGGGTCATGTAATTCGGCCACTATTATCAGAGTCTGTTGGGGTAGATTGGTGGGACTTCCGCGGTGGGGAGATATGGTCCTTGTAGACGAAGTGGGCGCTGTGAGTGTCCGAGCGTCTTCTAGGGGAAGAGGGAGAGACACGTTGAAAGGCCGGAGGGTCTGGCGACTCGCTCCGGCGTCTCCGCCTCATCGGCTTGCTCCGGGCGGTAGGTTCAGGCGTGTGCAGAGAGTGCTGGGAGGGTAGGGCTTGAGGTGAATGGGGCCTGGGTGTCCTGGTCCCAGACTCCTGGGGAATCTGTGGCAGGCGAGGTGCGTGAAGAGAAGAGATGGTGGGGGTACAGGAGGCCATCGGGTCCTGCGAGGATTCCCTTTGGGAGGGATGGGGAGCAGTGGTCGAGGGGGGGTTTCAGAGGCAGGCCAGGGCGACGTGCCGAGATGACAGAGCCGAGGGCAGCCGCGTAAGACACCCCCGGCCTCACCTCCCGACTCCGCACCCTGTCTCGCGCCTCTCGGGGGCTAAGGAAGTCCGCTGCCTGCAGGCCTCGGACCTCCTTCTCGAACCTGAAGAAAAGGCATTCGCGGGATGAAGAGGGGTGTGCGCCTTCACAATTGGAGCATTTGGGTGTTGGGGCACCTGTCAGGGTGAGCGATTTGTCCGCAATGAACACACAGTTGGTGCGGCTGCCGACAAACTGAGCTAACGTGTCCAAACTTGTTGCATTTAAAGCAACGGGTCGGGTCTGGGATGTATGGGCGGACGGAAAACTCGCACGACGTGCGGTCTCCCATATCCCATACAATACAGTCAGGAGGGACTAAGGTATTGAAGGTAAGAAGCAGACGCGGGGTGGGGGAGGGAGTGCCTCCCTGTCGGGATGTAAAGCAATAGATCTTAGTGACACCCTGGGGTGCGAGGTCCTCCAGGAGCTCGTTCACTGCGATCGACAATAGGTGGGTGGCGTAAATGGTGCCCTGACTCTGGTTCAGGCGAGGGTGTGGAGAAACGGACACCGAGCATCCAAGGACCTCTGTGAGGGAGAGGAGGGCTTTCGTCTCTGCGGCTGAGCGTGATTTTATGAGGAGGGAGCCATCCCTCTGTGGTCGTACATCATAGCGGCTGGAGTTGCTGTGGGTTCGGATCGCCTGGAACGTCCGTTCAGAGTTGAACGGAAGGGACCTGGAGGTAGGCCGGATCACCAGGAATTTGTGGATACTTGGAAGGGATAGGGAGGCTGTAGAATCGAAGTGGACTCGGATATCGAACGGTCGATAGGATGGCCGTGAATGCCGGCTTCCCGGTCCGCCGCGGGGCTCTCTCCGTGAGGAGGTGGGCTGATGGCGGGTGAGGGGGGCGTACGGAGAGAGCAAGTAGCCGGGTTTTGGGGGCAAGTCTTGGGTGAAACTTGACTTGTCCGAAGGCGGCGGAGGTGGGCTGGGGCGAGACCCCTGTTCCAGAGAGTGTATGTCCAAGGGCATATTCAAGGGACGGACTGGGGTCGGCAACGGAAAAGGAGAGTGCAAGCGTTCTGCTTCCACAGGGGAGTCAATCCCATCAGGATGCGGTCTTCTAGTGGTAGAGGACTCGAGGGCCTGGTTGCCCACCACCCGAGTGTTGACAGAAGGGGTAGTCCGAGAATGAGAAGCAGTAGTCGTTAGCCGAGGGGGAGAAGAAGCCATAGCAAACAAAAAGAAGCTTCATCCCCCGCGTGCATCCAGCCATCACCGACTCCAACAAGGGAAAGACGAATCGCGGGCACACTCGGTCCCACCGCCAATAGATGTCACGCAGGGGAGATACACCCGTACCCAGTCCCCGTGCCTAAAAGGCGGCCACTCTCATCCAACGCGCGGTGAAAGATGGCAGGGACAGGGCTTGGGTTTCGTTGAAGAGCGACAAGGGTGAAGGACAACCATCTCCCACACCCAAGGGCCTAGGGAAGAGTCAAGTCAAGGTCCAAAACAAAGCCAAATGCAGGGGAAAAAAAAAAAGCCAGAAAGAGTGGGTGAAAGGAGAAAGAAAAAAATAGAAGCAGGAAATCAGCCGGGTCCCCAAACGGGTCCAATGGTCCACGAGGGCAGAGAAACCCCTTACACCGAAGAAAGATGCATTTCCTCATATATATATATATATATACACACACACACACACACATATATATATATATATACACACACACACACACACATATATATAATATATATATATTATATATATAATATAATATATATATATATCGGTCCTATTCAAAGGAGTGACATAACGAAGGAGTGACATAACAAAGGAGTGACAAATCGGAGATAAAATTCAAAGGAGTGACACGAAAATACCAACAAAGAAGAAGAAAGAACAAATCCAGAGGGAAGAGAGGCTTGCAACTGTTAGGTTAGGTTAGGTTAGGTTAGGCTAGGTTAGGTTAGGTTAGGTTTCTAGTTTTTGAAATAAAATCTTAATTTTAACAATTCTGTCACTCCTTCGTTACGGTATTTATGTCACTCCTTTGTTATGTCACTCCTTTGAAATGTCACTCCTTTGAAATGTCACTCCTTTGAAATGTCACTCCTTTGAAATGTCACTCCTTTGAAATGTCACTCCTTTGAAATGTCACTCCTTTGAAATGTCACTCCTTTGAAATGTCACTCCTTTGAAATGTCACTCCTTTGAAATGTCACTCCTTTGAAATGTCACTCCTTTGAAATGTCACTCCTTTGAAATGTCACTCCTTTGAAATGTCACTCCTTTGAAATGTCACTCCTTTGAAATGTCACTCCTTTGAAATGTCACTCCTTTGAAATGTCACTCCTTTGAAATGTCACTCCTTTGAAATGTCACTCCTTTGAAATGTCACTCCTTTGAAATGTCACTCCTTTGAAATGTCACTCCTTTGAAATGTCACTCCTTTGAAATGTCACTCCTTTGAAATGTCACTCCTTTGAAATGTCACTCCTTTGAAATGTCACTCCTTTGAAATGTCACTCCTTTGAAATGTCACTCCTTTGAAATGTCACTCCTTTGAAATGTCACTCCTTTGAAATGTCACTCCTTTGAAATGTCACTCCTTTGAAATGTCACTCCTTTGAAATGTCACTCCTTTGAAATGTCACTCCTTTGAAATGTCACTCCTTTGAAATGTCACTCCTTTGAAATGTCACTCCTTTGAAATGTCACTCCTTTGAAATGTCACTCCTTTGAAATGTCACTCCTTTGAAATGTCACTCCTTTGAAATGTCACTCCTTTGAAATGTCACTCCTTTGAAATGTCACTCCTTTGAAATGTCACTCCTTTGAAATGTCACTCCTTTGAAATGTCACTCCTTTGAAATGTCACTCCTTTGAAATGTCACTCCTTTGAAATGTCACTCCTTTGAAATGTCACTCCTTTGAAATGTCACTCCTTTGAAATGTCACTCCTTTGAAATGTCACTCCTTTGAAATGTCACTCCTTTGAAATGTCACTCCTTTGAAATGTCACTCCTTTGAAATGTCACTCCTTTGAAATGTCACTCCTTTGAAATGTCACTCCTTTGAAATGTCACTCTCTTTGAAATGTCACTCCTTTGAAATGTCACTCCTTTGAAATGTCACTCCTTTGAAATGTCACTCCTTTGAAATGTCACTCCTTTGAAATGTCACTCCTTTGAAATGTCACTCCTTTGAAATGTCACTCCTTTGAAATGTCACTCCTTTGAAATGTCACTCCTTTGAAATGTCACTCCTTTGAAATGTCACTCCTTTGAAATGTCACTCCTTTGAAATGTCACTCCTTTGAAATGTCACTCCTTTGAAATGTCACTCCTTTGAAATGTCACTCCTTTGAAATGTCACTCCTTTGAAATGTCACTCCTTTGAAATGTCACTCCTTTGAAATGTCACTCCTTTGAAATGTCACTCCTTTGAAATGTCACTCCTTCGATACAGACCCATATATATATATGTTTAACTTTAAGAATGTTAAGTACAATTCGTTATTGTACGAATAACGTTTCTATGCACATTAAAACACTCAGACATACAAACCAAGTTTATTTTAGTAATGTAAATTTTACCTGAGTGTGAACTTGAAGAAATATTGCTAAAATTAGAAATTTGAACGAGGTTTTCATGTGGGGCGTCTTCATATCTGGAAATAAATAAAAATGCGTTCTTTAATTATTATTAAAACGAATGAAAATAAAAGCATTTACTAATAATATAAAATCTTTTTTTTTTTAGGACGGAGTAATTCGGGTCTGAGGGATAAATGCGATCACGTCAATTTTTTTTTTAAAAACATCGAAATTGCCACGAAGTTTATTTAACATTTAATTGTCTTAATTTTTGTGCATCTTTTCCTTTAGAGCAAACCCCCAATTTCTTCTTTTCAGTTAGTTATATATAATTATATATAATATATAATTATATATAATATATATGTTAGTTAGTTATATATAATTTTAACAAAATTAAAACTAACGAAAATATCACAACTTAACCTAACCAATCGTCAAGGGCGTACAATTGATCTAACAGGGCATTCAATTAACCTAACTAGTAGAAGTAGGAGGAGGTTAATTGAATGCCCGGCTAGGTCAACTGTTCGCCCTTGACGATTGGTTTGGTTTAAGTCGTGATATTTTCGTTAAAATTAAAAAAATATGACGAATAACTGTCTGAATTAAATCTTAAGGAAATCTGATCACCTGCAAAGTCATACCAAAATGCAATGAATGAATGTCAGAGAGATATATTATTTCATAACTTGTTTATGACACATTTGCACAAAAAAACAGTACTCTTGAAAAAAGTGTTATATTGTTATGTAGATTACGGCCATATAGTTATTTTTTCGAAATTCAGGTGATGACATCTTAAGATTTAATGTTATTTTTTGTAAAATTGGCAACTGTATGAATAAGGTTATTTCCAATATTATTCGGTCGTACCGATTTCCAGGATGGCAAAATATGTTATACGACTTAAAATGAATTTGTTCGTTTTGTTTGAGGATATTCTTTAAAAATAATATTCTGAATTTTATCGATCTGAAAAACCAGTGATATCAGAAAATAATCGGTACTCATGAAAAACAAACCTTGGTTTTGCTTCCGCCCGAATTGTTCATTCTAGCAAAGGTCAAGCTTGTTGCTCTACCTGAGCACACAGTTTTCTAAATATACTTTATACAGTTATGAAAAATAAACATCACTTGAATGATTTATGAATTTCATTAATATTAGAAAGTTTTGTAGTTACCTTGAAACGGTTAAAAATAAAATACAAAAATAAATATATATATATATATAATATATATATATATATATATATATATATATTATACACACACATACCTAATATATTTTATACCAAGTACATGCATGCAAGTATGAAATGAATTTCAATATTTTTATTTTTTCTCTCAATAACTTCACAACACCTAAACCAGACAAGGTCTTTTCAGTGACTGGGACAAAATAGTCAAATAGTTTCCTATTAAAAACAAACAAATGTACATACAAAAATAACCAGTCAAAAAGGAGCATTATCACGTGCTTAGAATGTAAATTTACAATTCTAAATTAGACAATATCAACAAAATTAACATGAATGTGTTAATAAAATTTAGATCCTTAGCATCATTATTTAGCAAAAGACTTAAATTTAGCAATCGGTGTACAACATCGGCAAAGTTGTTCCTAATGCGTACTTGTCAGTCGTAAATGTCAATTGTACATGTGCAGCTTTAGTGCGTAGAGGATCAACCCCACGGGTTTGAAAATGATAAGAATGCAAGGCATTTCGTTGATAAGTTGTATTACTTATTTCGTTGAATTAGTTTTAGATAATAGTAAAATGTACGCCTAAACATGAAAACCAATAATTAGTATTTTGTTGTTTAAATGAATGCCCCTTCAGTATAAAACAGTTTTCGCCCAATTGACTGAGAGCAGTGACTACATAGGCCAATGAAACACTATAAATATTGAACATGCAGATGCCTAGGCCAAAACGGAGGTTTTCTTTTATTTCAGGTCCCTTGTCGGGCCTTTAGTTTGGGAACACTACATATTCTGCCTTTCCTATTGTCCAGCGTTGTTTGGATATATATATATATATATATATATATATATATATATATATATATATATACGAGGATCGGTACGAAAGTAATGCCTCTTATTTTTCAGTTTATATTTATTTTATTTATTTATTTATTTACTATATTTACTCTATTTATTATATTTGCCACGTGTGTATGCATATTTTCTGTAATTTTCATTGCAATTGTAATTATATTTAGTGAGAAATAAAATAGGTATTACTTTCGTACTACCCCTGTTGTGTGTGTATATATATATATATATATATATATATATATATATATATATACAGGGTGGGCCGTAAGTTTCCATACATAGGAAAATTTAAACGTTTGTTTTTATGTTTCAGATACCCTAAGAATATGCGTTTGTAAGATCTTGTTTACTGATGAAGCAAATTTTTACGTCAATGGAGAGGTTAATCGGCAAAACATACGTTATTGGAGTAATGCTAACCCTAACTGGCTGAGTCCGACGAAGATGCAAGGTGCCGGTAAAGTGATGGTGTGGGCCGGGATATGGGGTGACAGAATTATTGGACCAATTTTTGTCAGTGGAAATCTTAATGCCGAAAGGTATCTTAACATGTTGCAAGAAGAGATTTTCCCATCCCTGCTAAACGAGGAAGGTAACTTCCCAGTTTACTTCCAGCAAGATGGAGCTCCACCTCATTATGGTCTTCACGTGCGTCGGTATTTGGATCAGCAGTTTCCGGATGCTTGGATTGGTCGGCGTGGTCCTGTGGAGTGGCCTCCCAGATCCCCAGATCTCACCCCCCTTGATTTCTATCTTTGGGGGCACTTGAAGGCCATGGTGTATCAGGAAAAGATACGACACATAAATCATCTAAAGGAACGTATCACCAACGCCATTACAAGCATAACGTCAACTGTGCTAATGCGTGTTCATCAACAGTGGGGAACACGTATTGAAATGTGTTTTCAAAACAATGGCAACCATGTAGAGCATATTATATAAATAAAAATGGTTGTCCATAAAAAAATGTATATTTTTCCTATGTATGGAAACTTACGGCCCACCCTGTATATTATATATATATATATAGGCGTACAAAAAACTTTCTTTGCCCTACGATTTTAACACATTTCTAAAATTCATATCGAAGGTCATGAGTGGAGGTTGTGCAATCGTCACAAGTGACGAACAAAGAAGGGGTCGAGAATTCTGTCTTTGATATTAGAGAAAGAATTGATTCTGCGACTTAGAATGAAAATACATTTAATGTTAATTTGGGGACATTTTTTAATAATTTTAGAGTTTATTTTTAATTATTACATACTATTGTATCCATAGCAGGGAAGCTGAAAATATATAATTTTCGGATCACCTGAAGATCAGGGCCCCCAGCCTTCTTTAGTTAGCCTTATAAGGCTAACTAACGACAATATCACGACCTAACCTAACCAATCGTTAGGTCAACTGTACGTCCTTTTTGAATTGAATTGAATAACCTTTATTAATAATAAAATAAATACAGTCTTTTCAATTTACAATGACATGAATAATTGTGAAGCTCGACTATTTATTTTATTTGATTTGGCCCTTAAGTTTTAGGCTTTACTGGGCTCTTATTAAAAATAAACAGCTAGTTGTTATTAATTAATAATAATAAATAAATAAGTAAATAAGAATTATTAATAGTTAAAACGGATCACTTTAACATATTGCTTCCCAGGAAATTCTCTTTAACATATTGCTTCCCAGTGTTAATCACTAACATATTGCTTCCCAATATTTAGGATAAGGAGTACGATAAAAAATGTTCACCTTAATAAAGTAAAGGCATAAAAAGTAAATCATAACATGTTAAAATATTAGATTGAAAGTAAATTTATTAGAATTGTTGTGCTATATCAGGGGTGGGGAAACTTTTCAGTACCAAGGGCGAAAATCGATAACATAAACACCTCCGCGGGCGCCTGGCAAATTTTAAGCTCATATATACAGCGTGTCCCAAAGAAATGTATACCCACTTTGTTCGATAATACCAGCTATGAGGATAATAAATATATTACTTTTTATATGTTTTTTAATAAATAATTTTCTCCTGAATCTAAATATGTAATTATTTTTATTAAAAATTGAAGAACAAAAAAGTTACAGATGTTTAAATTATAATTATTATTTTCGAGACTTCATGTGCGATATTTTCTAATATTTTAACCGACTGTTTTGAGATACTTATGTTTAGTGTTGATATTGAAGCATAAATGTTGTAATTATTAGTTAATTCAAAAAATTTACAAATTCCATGGTTAAATGACCCTTTATCTAAGATGTTCGACGTCTTCCAGAACGTTGTTTTTGTAAGTTTTGCACAGTGCCGTCGGTTTCAAACTTATCTCGTATACGTGCAAAAATATTAGAAAATATCGCACATGAAGTCTCGAAAATAATAATTATAATTTAAACATCTGTAACTTTTTTGTTTTTCAATTTTTAATAAAATAATTACATATTTAGATTCAGGAGAAAATTCTTTATTAAAAAACATATAAAAAGTAATATATTTATTATCCTCATAGCTGGTATTATCGAACAAAGTGGGTATACATTTCTTTGGGACACGCTGTATATAAGATGTATTTTAAAAAGCTATTTGCTGGGCTGTAAATAAATAATTTTTAGTAAATAATAAATACCTAAGCGGGCGAATTGAAATTAGCTCGTGGGCGAAATTTCTCCCGCGGGCGAGGGTTTCCCCACCCCTGCGCTATATGGTCAGTTGGTCACACAAAGTAAAAAATGGATTTCGGAAGAATCGGTCACGCCACATCATTTGCTCAGCTTCGCAAATGTTTGCTACCCGCAATGTCCCGAGCTTCCTGGAGGTAACAAGACGTGCTCAACACAGTCTAATGCAAAGAATTAAAAAATCAACCAACCCGATCATCCAAGCTATCCATGAGTCCTGCCATTTATCCTCTAAGCCAGTGGTTCCCAACCTTTTCACCACAAAGGACCCCTTTTATTTTTATTTTTTTCCCACGGACCCCATGTTTTTGAAAGATTCCATCTACCAAACAAACTGTTTTTATTAACTAATAATTAACTCGTTTTCTCATTTTTCACTATCAAATAAAGGACATATAAGTGAGTATGCAATTAAAATACAGCGTATTAAAAAAGTATTAATAATTCCAGCCAAGAGCAAGGAAACTTGAAATTTTAGCCTGAGCGCCCTTATCGTGGATAAATGTACGATTTCCATTGGAGCCTCTCGAAATATTGAAAGCTCACGGACCCCCAGCACTACCTTCGCGGACCCCCAGGGGTCCGGGGACCCCAGGTTGGGAACCACTGCTCTAAGCTATGAACTTCTTGGTACGAAAACGTCTGTCTGTAGCTCCACTTACCTTCGACAGTGCAGTATTATTTCTAATCAATTGTATATATTTCTATCCTTAGTATATGAACTGTCATTGTATTAATAATATTTGTCATATGGACTATAGTCTGCCAATAAACCTTTTCATTTTCATTTCATTTTCATTAAATTTATTAGAATTGTTGCGCTATATGGTCACACAAAGTAAAAAATGGATTTCGGAAGAATCGGTCACGCTACATCATTTGCCACAAGTACGAGTTGAGTAGCTCCTTTTTGCATCCTTTCATTTTCTTTATATATTTAATGTAGGTTAACTGACTGCCCGGTTAGGCCAACTGAATGCCCGGTTAGGTCAACTGTACACCCTTGACGATTGGTTAGGTTAAGTTGTGATATTTTCGTTAAAACTAACGAAAATATCACGACTTAACCTAACCAATCATCAAGGGCGTACAGTTGACCTAACCGGGCATTCAGTTAACCTACATTAAATACATAAAGAATGCCCGGTTAGGGCATCTATAGCTTTGTTTATGGTCGGTAGGTTATCTCCTAGATTACCAACCTTTCTCTTTTTTAACATATTGCTTCCCAGTGTTAATCACTTTAACATATTGCTTCCCAGGAGGGATCACTTTAACATATTGCTTCCCGAATGCTTTGGGAAGCAATATGTTAAAGTGATCCGTTAAAACATGTATTAATCTTAAATTATCACTACTGACATGACAAATACAAGGCACCTTTGAAGGCGCTATACCAATACCATACAAAGAAACCAAGGACGTTTTCCAGTTTATGTACCGTTTTCTACAGTACATTACATACAGCATAGTAAACATTTTTAGATTGAAATTATTTATTCAAGTGACGAAAGTTATAATGTGGGTTAGGTTAGGTTAGGTTAGGTTAGGTTAGGTTATCAAGAACTCATTTTTGATCACTCATTTTTGATCTGAAAAGAAGCAAAAATAAATTATATGAAAAACGGTACACAAACTGGAAAAGGTCCGAAACCAATATTATACACGAGAGATAAGAACTGAATAATACCAAGAAATGTGTTTTTAATACTAGATTACACACGAGAAATTAATAATTAGTAAACAATATTAATGGACATTAATCCTAGATTTTTGTTAGTATGCCATTATTAATTGGGCTTTCAACTTGGTTTTAAACAAATTTACATTACAATTTTACAAATTTACATTTCATTACATTACAATCCAATGAAAATGGGTAGTTTTTGAGATGACAATCTAAATTGAGGTATAACAAGCTTTGATCTATTTCTGGTCTGATACGAGTGGTTAGGTTAGGTCGTGATATTTTCGTTAGTTAGCCTTATAAAGCTAACTAAAGAAGGCTGGGGGCCCTGATCTTCAGGTGATCCTAATTTTCTTTTCGACAAATGAAACAGTTCCAGCTAATTTGTTAGAAAATTTCTTATTTGAAAATCCTTTAATAGTATTATAGATTAAAACTGTAGGGAAAACATTATCCCGTAAGAAATTTTTAAGTTAACAGTTCACATGGAATAAATAGTATAGAACAGCTTTCAAAAGAGCAATTAAAAAGAGTAAGAATTAAGTTTTCTTTATATTTATACGTACAGGGGAAGGTATCGAATTTCGTACAAAGTCCAATAAAAGTGGGTTTACGATAAACTGAAGTGATGAAATGATCATTAACAGACAAATGTCGGAGCAAGTGTAGTTTACGCAGGGCCGGATTTTCCAATAGGCAACATAGGCCATTGGCCTAGGGCCCACCAGTAACTGGGGGCCCACTGGGGACCTCCTACAATCCCTTGACACAAACAGTATCATTGCAAATTTGCCATAGAAAAAAGCAGGAAAAAGTCATTTTGAACTTCACATAGTTGTGCTTGCAAAATTTATTATGCTTCAGTTTCATTGTTGCGAAAAATGCTCTGTATGAATTGGTCCACAATTAACCCACCCCTTATATCTCCAGTCTAACTATAGAGTAGATCAAGTCTAGCCTAGAGGGGTCAGCCTAGAGATTCCGGAAATGGTCCAGAGCGGGCAGATAAATTGAGGTCCACAGTAGGATTCCTCACAAGAATTAGGTTAGGGCAATCTACCTTCACCTTTGTTAAGCTATGAGTTGATGCTGGGTCTTAGGCCACAATGTAGGCCTAACTTGTCTGACCCAGCTTAATTTAATGCTTATAACTTACTGGTGTAAAAACTCAATTAGTCACTTACTTTTTGTTATCGGAGTGTCTCCCTTCTCCGGTTATGTTTTCGAGAGCGCACTTTGCTGGTACGTCCTCTCGCCCCGTTCTTCGTTTTCGTTCTCCCTTTGTTCTCCTTTTGTTCTCCTCTTCGCGGGGCTTCTTGTACCAGCGTTGTCTTGGTTTATTCCTCGGTTGGTTGAGCGGTAATGTATCCTTATTACCGAGCACGCTCCTCCCACACAGTATATAAATACTAGTGTGGAGAATAACTCTGGTGAGCAACCAATTGGTTTCATCCACCCAGTTATTGACATAAAAGGAATTTAATGATTGTTAGATTAACTACCTACCTACTCAGTGAACCATTTTCGTTACCTCCCAACTACCCACTCATCAGTTTTCCATATACTGGGGGCCCCGGGAGATAAAAATTTTGGTGTCATTGTCACCAATTTTTGTCTGAGTGTAGACTAGCTAACTATTTAACTGTAAATGCCTGTTAATCTGATTAACAGTGCCTATCCTCACCTTCTCATGGAGAAGGTGTAGCATTTAATTAGAAGAGAAAATATACATCCATAGGATGAAACTGTCTATGGTCTTTACCATAAGAAAAGGAAAAATGAAAGTTAGAAGATAAAATTACAATTCCCCAGCATCTATTTTTTGTTGTAAAAATAGTCGCGCTTTTAATGCTGTTTGTCGCTGAGGTCTTGTGTCTGTCAATGTTGTAGTAGGATGCGTTACCACTCCTACTGTCAAAGGAATAGTTACTGGAAGTTCAGTGTCTCCAGTTGTTACTGTCAGTGGAGAAGGTTCTCCAAAGTCCATTGTTTTGGGTCCAGACTCTAAAGGGTACAAAAGAGAAATGTCTCTTGTTGTGTCACCCGTTGAAGTCCTTAATTTGACCACTCTTGTTACCCCATCTGCCCCTGGTTTGAGTTCTGAAACTCTAGCCAGAGGCCAGTTTTGTCTTGGAGTACTGTCATGTATGAGAACAAGGTCCCCTACCTTAATTGTGTCAGACCAATCCTTCTTAGTCATTTGTTTATGTCTCTCCCTTAGACCCATCAAGTACTCATTTTTCCACTGTTTAATGAAATGAGCTTTAACTCTAGTTAAATGTTGTAACTTAGTCTGGAGCTCATCATGTCGTTGAGTCCAGTTTGGGTCTTCTGAAGAGTCTATATTGTAGTCCGGCAGGAGACTAACTTGTTCTCCCCGAATCAAATGATTTGGAGTTAATGGTTCTGGGTCATTAATGTTGTCACTCACATAAGTGAGTGGCCTATTGTTAATGATGTTCTCAATCTCAGCCAGGAGAGTGAGTAACCCAAATAAGTGTATCTGTTTTTTGCCAATTGCTTTCTTCAAGCAATTCTTTACTGTTTGTATATTCCTCTCCCAGATAGAACCATACCAAGGAGAGGCAACTGGAATATACTTCCACTTTATGTTTTGATTTTGTATATATAATTGTGTGATTTCATTGCTTAACAAGTCGTGGATGACTTGTTCACCAGCTTTGAAATATGTAGCATTGTCAGTCCAAACTGTCTTGGGTACTGAATGTCGTGCACAGAATCTCTTAAAGACAGCAACAAAAGATTCTGCTGTTAGGTCCTCCACAACATCCAAATAAACAGCTCGTGAGGCTGCACATGTAAACAGTACAATGTACATTTTTTGTTCCGTGTCACCCACCCCTACAGTCAATGCTCCTGTATAGTCAATGCCTACAGTCTCAAAGGGTCTGTTGAGAGTAACTCTCTCCTCTGGCAAAGCAGGAGGATTTGGTTTCCTATAGGGCCTAGCATGAATACCTACATGTGACACACTCACTCAGGACTGTTTTAACAGTGATCCTTCCCTTGGGTATCCAATAAGTTTTTCTTAATGTAGTTAGTGTCTGTGGTACCCCCATATGATCAGAGCTGGGCAGTATTTAAATACATTTGTATTTAAATACGTATTTAAATACATTTGTGTATTTAGAACTGTATTTATAAATACATTGTTTTTCATGTATTTAAATATAGTATTTAAATACTTTAATGAGTATTTAAATACTCAAAATATAAAAATGTAAATACTTTTACTGGTTTAATGCACGTTCTGTACTAGCACAGTACGACGCGTCGACAGTGTAGTACAGCATGGTTCATGTTTCAACGTGTCAGTTCAATCAGTTGTGTGCCACTCTTAGTCGAAAGCGGTTGATTTCTTTATCGTGTGCGTGTCATGGCTTAGTGAATTAGTGAATGCATATGTTAAAATTTGTATGTATTTAAAATGTATTTACAAATGTATTTAAATACAATTGATGTATTTTGTATTTAGTATCTAAATACATTCGTAAAATGTATTTAGTATTTAGTATTTAAATACATTTCTCCCATGTATTTAGTATTTAAATACATTCAATGTATTTATTGCCCAGCTCTGCATATGATATACATCATTGTGTATTTTTCTGATGATTAATGTTGTCAAATAGCTAAATCTAGGTAAAAGGATTGGATTTTTGCTTTTGTATGACAGTTTTGATTTGTCTAATCTCCCTTTACACCTTAGAAGGCCTTCCTCATCTCTGAACAAGTTTAGATCCACAACTACTGATGGTACAGGTTCTTTTGTTTGTTTCCCATTTGTTAAGAATT
The DNA here is from genome assembly GCA_023014485.1 of Bathynomus jamesi. Lineage (NCBI taxonomy): Eukaryota > Metazoa > Arthropoda > Malacostraca > Isopoda > Cirolanidae > Bathynomus > Bathynomus jamesi. The sequence continues at coordinate 345,585 of JAJOZX010002333.1, read as the reverse complement.
CTAACTCTTTATTGTACTCTTTTTGTTGGGCCTGGCCTATCCAATATTGGGTTGCAACTTCTGTATAATTATGATTGTTTTTATTTAGCTGTTTGTTAATTGTAGCTAAACAGTTGTGAGCAAACCTCAAACAGTAGGCTGTCACCCTGACAAGTTTGTTGAAATCAGAATACTTTTCATAATTAGTGATTGGTTCAACCTTTTCATTTGAAAAGATTAAATTTAATGTCAAATTAACTTGTTCCACAGGCCATTGGTCTGTATTACAGAGCCACTTAGGTCCCATAAACCAAGTTTTGTTTGACTTCAACAACTTGTAGGATAAACCTCTGGTCAGAAAGTCTGCTGGATTCTGTTTAGTTGGAACATAGTGAAAGTTTACTTGTAGGCTTTCATTAGCGTCAGCTATTTCTTTTAGCTAACTTCTTCCAAGATTTTTGATTTTCATTTGTTATTGGATCATCCCACCCAACATTTGTCCTCCAAATTTCTTGGAGGAGAATCTTTGATTTTATTGTTGAAGGCAGGAATAGACCCATAGGATCAAAAATTTTGGAAGCCTCTGATAATATTTGTCTTTTAGTATTTGCTTCCTCATCAAGTTTAAAACCTTTAGTACAGATTGAATCATGACTGTTAGAAGTTGCATCCAAATACCAGTTCATACCTAAAGTTTTAACTCTGTCTGATGGCTCAGTAAGACCATTATTATCCTTTAAAATCTTTTTGTTTAAATCCTCATCATTTGAAATCCACTCTCTAAGTTCAAAGTTACCTTGTTGCATAATGTTTTGAGAGTGTTCATAGACTTCAGATAATTCAGATTTTGTTGTCGTTGAGCCTATTAGATTGTCTACGTAAAAATGTTCCTTAAGGAAGTTCAATGTTAGAGAGTTATTAAACTGGTTTAAATGATGTCTAATTGTCAATGCTAATAGGCTAGGTGAGCAATTGGCTCCAAACAACACAACATTAAATCTATAGGTTATGAACCCTTTATTCAAATCAAATGGATCCTTGAACCATAAGAACCTTAGTTGGTTCTTATCATATTCATTTTTAAGATTTATTCTCAAAAATGCCTTTGAAATGTCACTTTGTACAGCATATTTGTCTAACCTGAACCTCAGTAAGATCTTCACAAGGTCAGAAATGAGATTAGGACCCTCAATCAAGCAATCATTCAAACTGTGTTTATCACTGTCTTTGAGGCTACAGTTATATACTACTCTGAGTTTTGTTGTTGGGGCATCTTGTCGATAAACCCCCCTGTGGGTTAAATAATGACAACCATCTTTTTTAAAAGGGTTATTTGTTACTTCTTCAATGAAGCCTTTCTGTAGCTGTTCTTTGAAGACATCACTGTACTTTACAATATTATTATCTTGTCTGAGTTTTTCATTACTTTATATAAATGTCCTTTAGCTACTTTGAGATTGTCTCTTAAAGTTGGACAATTTATTTTCCAAGGTAACTCAACAAAATAACTATTGTCTTTGCACTGAATGGTGTCTTCAAATCTTTCTACCATTAACTGATCTTCTGAAGTTTGATTTGTGTCATATATACCCACAGATTCTAGCAACCATAAAGTTTGAATTGCCTCATCCAAAGTTTCATTTGATAATGATGAATTAATGTTCTCAGTTGAGATAATATTATTCAAAGTGTTGCTATTCTTACAGGTGTTATGTAGGACTGAGTTGAGGCACATAGTATTTGTTGGTCATGAACTGTTTGGTTTAGGTCTAGGTTGTAGTCTGATAGGTCACCCAAAGGGGCTATCCCTGATGGAGTCTGAATAGCTATACCATTACCTATCTCTACTATGCCCTTATGAATAAGATTAATATAATCTGCCCCTATTAGCATTTCAATGTTAGCTACTGTGTTGTTAGTGATATGTCTATCAGCTATTTTGTAGTGTTTTCCCAAATGATTTATGGTTTGTTCTAGTTTGGGTATAACCAGTTTGTTTTTGTCCTACTTTAGAAATAATAACTGCTTCAATTTTCTTGAATTTACTTCCTAAATGTAGTTCCAGGTCAATTGTCTTATAGCTATTTTTGTCCGAGTTATCCTTAACAAAGGATGCAATATTGAGATTTTGTTCATTCGGGTTGGTGTCAAACCCAATTTATTAACTACATTTTTTGAAACAAATGTTTGTTGAGAACAACAGTCTATAAGACATCTCACTGGAGTGGTACTACCCTCACTATTCACTAAGTCCAAAGTAATAGTTGGTAAAAGAATCTCAGTGTTTCTTGTTACATTGTTTGAACAAGCAGAATGTCCCATGAAAGTGGCATTTTCTTGATTACCTTTGTTTGGGGGAGGTATCTTTTGAGTTTGAGTACTATTGTTTGGACACTTTGGTGAATCACACATTGATGAGACATGTCGTAAACTTTTACAAAACTTACGCTTGAATCTTAACCTAGATTTACAGTCTTTCTTATAATGTCCCTGGCCAGTACACTTTTTACACAGGTTCAACTGTTCACATCTTTTAACCCTTTGGTTAAAATCTGAATATTTGTCACACCCAGTACTACTGTGTTCATTACTTGCACAAAATTTGCAATATGGTGTATAAGTTTAGGCAGCAGTTACATTAAAGTTCTGTAATGTAGGTGTTCGTGTTTTATAGTTGGTCACATTTGATTCTACAGTATCAAGTTTTGTCTGTTTGGCTGTAGCTAGTTGGTCTCTGGGAACAGTCTTTGGTTTATCCAGTCTGGGTCTTATTTTGTATTGTTTGGTCTCTGGCCAAGGGAGGCCATAAGACCCTTGTAATAGTTTTCCTTATGGCCAAGGTAGGCCATAAGACCCTTGTAATAGTTTTCCCTATGGCCAAGGTAGGCCATAAGACAATGTTTAGCCCATGGCCAAGGTAGGCCATAAGACATTTAATGTTTGGCCCATGGCCACAATAAGACATTTAATGTTTGGCCCATGGCCACAATAAGCCACAAGACCAAGGTTCAATTGTTTTGGCCCATGGCTGAGGTAGGCCATAAGACCTTTATTGTTTGGCCAAGACCAAGGCTCATTGTTTGGCCCATGGCCAAGGTAGGCCACAAGACCAAGGCTCATTGTTTGGCCCATGGCCAAGGTAGGCCACAAGACCAAGGCTCATTGTTTGGCCCATGGCCAAGATAGGCCATAAGACCCTCATTGAGTAACCCATGCAATCCTTGCTTATGTTCAGATAGGTTGAGTGTATTTGTGGCACATGTAAAGAGTACAGTGTATATATACATGTATATACACACAGATTGCAAGGAATGCATGTGCCTGTTGAAAAAATCTGTTGAGTGATTCTTCCTTAAAAGAAGAATTGGATGCTTGGAGTTGTATGCATTTTAAATGCTTGTTCACTAATGTTGTTTAACTGGGGATCGTAATGAAATATAGGACAAGAAGAAATTACCAGAGAAGAGAGAGCACAGACAAAAGAGTCAAGTTTAAATTTGGTTTAATCCCCCCCAAGTACTTATGTCACTCAGGTCTAAGCTTATAAGAGAATGAGACTCCTTTAATGTAAATGTTTCCTAGTTAGGCCCTAGGTTGTAGACCTAATTAGGCTTGATTAGCTTAGGCTTAGGCTAGACTTAGGCTATTTAGCCTAATTCTGCAATTTTTTGTTAAGTAAGGTTAAGGTTTGTAAATTCCCCACACACGGACCACCAATGCGAAAAATGCTCTGTATGAATTGGTCCACAATTAACCCACCCTTATATCTCCAGTCTAACTATAGAGTAGATCAAGTCTAGCCTAGAGGGGTCAGCCTAGAGATTCCGGAAATGGTCCAGAGCGGGCAGATAAATTGAGGTCCACAGTAGGATTCCTCACAAGAATTAGGTTAGGGCAATCTACCTTCACCTTTGTTAAGCTATGAGTTGATGCTGGGTCTTAGGCCACAATGTAGGCCTAACTTGTCTGACCCAGCTTAATTTAATGCTTATAACTTACTGGTGTAAAAACTCAATTAGTCACTTACTTTTTGTTATCGGAGTGTCTCCCTTCTCCGGTTATGTTTTCGAGAGCGCACTTTGCTGGTACGTCCTCTCGCCCCGTTCTTCGTTTTCGTTCTCCCTTTGTTCTCCTCTTCGCGGGGCTTCTTGTACCAGCGTTGTCTTGGTTTATTCCTCGGTTGGTTGAGCGGTAATGTATCCTTATTACCGAGCACGCTCCTCCCACACAGTATATAAATACTAGTGTGGAGAATAACTCTGGTGAGCAACCAATTGGTTTCATCCACCCAGTTATTGACATAAAAGGAATTTAATGATTGTTAGATTAACTACCTACCTACTCAGTGAACCATTTTCGTTACCTCCCAACTACCCACTCATCAGTTTTCCATAATTGTATTTTTCCATTATTCCTATGTGTAAGATGTACATGATATGGAACTTGATTTACTTTGATGTACTTGATATGGAACTAATTTGATTAAAAATTATTAATGTGTAATGTATTACATTATGTTGTAATTCTTATTGCAAAATTTATTATGCTTCAATTTGACTGTATTTTTTTCCATTATTCCTTTGTGTAAGAATAAGTTGTACATGATATAAAACTAATTTGAATAAAATTATTGATGTGTTACATTATGTTGTAATTCTTTTTTTTTTTTACATTACAATATTACGATATATATATAATATTTTTTTTTGGGGGGGCACTGATAAGGTTTGGCCTAGGGCCCACAAGCAAGTAAATCCGGCCCTGAGTTTACGTCCCCCTGTGGTGCCTAGTGTAGTTTACATCCCCCTGTGGTGCCTAGTGTAGTTTACGTTCCCCTACATCATCCTAGTGTAGTTTACGTTCCCCTACATTATCCTAGTGTAGTTTACGTTCCCCTACATTATCCTAGTGTAGTTTGCGTTCCCCAACTTTGTCCGCGTATACCTAATCAAATAAAACGTTAAAACTAACCAAAATATTACGACTTAACCTAACCAATCGTCTATATATATATATATATTATAATATATATATATATATAACGTAAAGAACGACGCTTTGTATAGGAGAATATTCCGCGCAAGACGAGAGCGAAAGAACGAAACAAATGAAAAAATGAGGTAACCACCCGGGAATCGAACCCGGGATCTTCCGATTGCTGGTCAGATATGATAACCATTACACCACGGGCCTCATTCAATCAAATGCCGTAATTCCTCTACATGCGCGCAGAAACCAATGCCCCAAAGGGGCACCTCCCGCATGCCGTAACATTATATACATTATAACTCATTTTTTCATTTGTTTCGTGCTTTCGCTCCCGTCTTGCGCGGAATATTCTCCTATACAAAGCGTCGTTCTTTACGTTAATTATACTGCGTGTTTGCAGTTATAATGTATATAATGTTACGGCATGCGGGAGGTGCCCCTTTGGGGCATTGGTTTCTGCGCGCATGTAGAGGAATTACGGCATTTGATTGAGTGAGGCCCGTGGTGTAATGGTTATCATATCTGACCGGCAATCGGAAGATCCCGGGTTCGATTCCCGGGTGGTTCTCATTTTTTCATTTGTTTCGTTCATTCGCTCTCGTCTTGCGCGGAATATTCTCCTATACAAAGCGTCGTTCTTTACGTTAATTATACTGCGTGTTTGCAGTTATAATGTGTATATATACAGGGTGTACATAAAGTCAGGATCTATTTTTGTGAAATAATTATTTTTTTCTATTTTTCTTTTCAGAAGCCCGTAGAATGATTACAGAAGAGCGTGTGGCAATAGTAATTTGGCGAATCGAGGGAAAGAAATACAATGACATCAGAGAGAAGTTTAGAAGGAGATTTCATAAGCCGGGGCCAATGGACAAGACAATATGAAAATTGGTGAACAAATTTAAACGAACGGGATCTGTAAATGATGAAGCAAGATCAGGACGACCGTGTATGTCAGATCTTACCGTGAATGCAGTACGCGGAATTATCACTGAGGAGCCACGTACGTCCGTTCGTGCTGCATCACACAGACTGCCTCCCGACATCATCTGTGCACAAAATTCTGAAAGTTAATTTGCAGAAGAAAAGCTATCATTTGCAGGTTTTACATGATTTACATGAGGAAGATTTCCCTCGACGAAGTGGTGTGTGTGCTGATCTCGTAGAACAAATCTGGAGTGATAATTTAATGGACAACATTCTCTTTAGTGATGAAGCCACTTTCCATACGTGTGGAAAAGTAAATCGCCATAACTGTCGAATTTGGGCAGATGAAAGACCGAATGATTTCGTCCAAAATTGGGAGAGAGACTCACCTAAAGTTAATGTCTGGATGGGTTTAACAAAATCTAAGGTTTATGGTCCTTTTTTCTTTGCTGAAGCTACAGTTACGGGGCTTATTTATATGGACATGTTGCAGCAATTCCTTGAACCTCAGCTGATTGGGGATAGGATTGTTAGTACCGTCGTCTATCAACATGATGGTGCTCCTTGTCACTATGCCAAAATTGTTCAGGATTATCTAAATGGACGTTTTCCAAATCGCTGGATCGGACGCGGAAGCAACAAAAGACCTTGGCCAGCAAGATCACCAGATTTAACCCCTTTAGATTTCTTTGCATGGGGCTTTATCAAATCGCACGTCTATCAGACGAAGATTACGAGTCTTGAAAACTTATGTACACGTATACCAACTGCTGCAGATAACATAACCCCGCAAATGCTCCAGAATGTGTTTAGAAATGCTGCGGAACGATTTGAGCTGTGCAGGGATACTGATGGGCGTCACGTCGAATCCTACTCTTAATTATTTAATAAATGTTACCACTTTATCATTTTATGATTGAATTCCAATAATTTCCAAGTGCTTCACAAAAATAGATCCTGACTTTATGTACACCCTGTATATATATACAGGGTGAATGCAGTACGCGGAATTATCACTGAGGAGCCACGTACGTCCGTTCGTGCTGCATCACACAGACTGCCTCCCGACATCATCTGTGCACAAAATTCTGAAAGTTATATATATATATATATATATATATATATATATATATATATATATATATATATATATATACTATATATTGAGGATTGGTTAGGTTAAGTCGTAATATTTTCGTTAGTTTTAATGTTTTATTTGATGGATTCATTTAAAAAATGTCATTCATTTATTCATTTAAAAAATTACATTCCCTAACTTTGACCTAGTGTAGTTTGTGTCCCCTTTTGCGTCAGGGGGACGTAAACTACACTTGCTCCCAGATATCTTCATGTCAAGGAAAGTGCAATGTTTGATTCAGTTTCAAAAGTAAATTCAATATTGGAATGTTTAGAATTTTGATAATTACGGAAGTGATCAATGTGATCAGGTGATTTAAATAAAAGGAATGTGTCGTCTACAAAACGTCTATGGAACATTGGTCTAAATTATATGGGACATTCTTCTATCCAAGTTTTCTCGTAGAACAAGAGGGAAAAAAGGTGGGACCCAAGGGTCCTCCCATTGGAAAGCCATCTATTCGAGTATACTGTTCACCGTTAAAAAAGAAAATACAGTCGTTAGTAGTTATTTCTAAAGGAACTTTTACATTATTAAAACCTAAGTTTAAAATAGAGGCATCGTACACTTGTAGCAAATGTAGACAGAAGTCGACGGTTTTGTTAAGGAGAAAATTAGTAAACAAAGACACAACGTCGAAATTAGCTGTCTTGAGTGTTTCAGCGTTATTAATTTCAACAGTTTCTTTGAAAATAAAGTGTTTTTATTTGTATATATTCGTAAGTTTTAATTAAATGTATTAACAGCCAAACGGATAAAAATTTTTGTTACTATACTTTCTCATTTCACCAGCAATAAATATACAACTAAACTGAAGACACTTTCATTTGTCAGAGAAAAAAAAAATATATATATATATACACACAGGGTGATCCGCTTGGGTATGGATAAAATAAAATTGATGTGAAATGGAAACAGTAACATTGTATAGTTTAATATTTGGCAAACAATGCCCACAAAGATAGTAGATTGTGACAAACTTAATTAGTCTTCAACATGACCCCCCTTTCCGGACACGACAGAGGTCATAACGAGAGGCTAATTCTTACGACCACCTGCATGTGGTTTAGTGATAGATCCCGTTTCTTCAAATGTGCGGTATCACTGCACTATGGAGTCGTATTTAGGAGCTTTTCGAACACCATACACATAGCGAAACATGCTGTATGGTTGTCACTCTCAAACTTAGCAAACCAAATGACACACTTCGCACGTTGTTGTGCATTCGCCGCCATCTTCGAAACTGGCATATGTCTCATAAGTCTGACATCAGATGGCGCTCGTACGTCTGGCAGTGGATGGCATAGCCTATTACAAACTCCCACATTTTATGACCATACGTGCAACAGATGAGCGCTGGATCACTTGTTCATAGTCTCACAGCGTTTTTATTTTATCCATACCCAAACGGATAACCCTGTAAAGTATATTTATTTACTTAATCATCGATGTATTCATAGTTTAAGTGGCAGTATGAAGAATTAAGTTTTACATGGAGCACCATTCCGCCCATTTCAGGGTACGAACAGCTCGCAGCAGCATTGCCACGCAAATATTGGGTCAAAGTACTGACGAGGATTTTGTACGTACATCACCACCATATATAGTATATACAAGCGGTAGCTCGCTATCGCTCGCTATCCCCTCCGGGCAGGTAGCAGTATATGTAGCAGTATATGTCACAGCTAGCTGTATATGTATATTGTATATTGTACATGTATATTGGTACTTACGTGTTATCGGGACTACAAAACTGTTTATTATGTATTTTTGCTCTCGTCATTTTCGTTTTCGAAGTACTTACATTCGCTTGTAATAGACATTAAATAGCTCGTGCTCGGCCGCGGAGTGACCTAGGACCGGGAAACTTGACAGAGCACATCGGCAGCTCATGGGCTATCAGTTGGTGGTGGTTGCAGAATTTTCCCATGTGTCGTTTGGTCTGTGCACGGTTCCGAAGAAAGCAGACAGACACACAGACACATGTTAGTTCCATAGTATATACAAGCGGTAACTCGCTATCGTTCGCGACCGTCGTACAACTTGGCCCTCTGGGCGGGTAGCACTGTGACATATACTGCCATGACTCCAGATTCCTGGGATCTTGGGAGCATTGCTCCAGTAAATTTGACCATGAGAAAAAGTAAATTTGGGTTTGGGTTTTGTTCATCCGCTAGACGTTATGCAATTTTTTTGCGTATACGTTCTTGTACAAACCAATTTTTTTAATTACAAATTTAGTTATTTTAAGTTTAGTTGGTAATTCCATATTTAACAATTATTTTTATTTTTTGTTAAGCTTCAATGTTTTGATAATTAAAATTTTATTAAAACGTATATTTTTTTAATATAAAATTATCAGGATTGGACTATGTTCCATTGATCTCGGCCAGGTTTGATAAATTGGCCAGATAATTACTTGTGCGGTTTTAAGTAATCCACCATGACTCTAGAATTGAAAAGTTTAGTTAAGTTTAAACTTACTTTTACTTACTTTAACTTACCTACTTTTACTTAAACTTCCTTACTTTTACTAAGTTTAAAGCACTTACTTTTACTTACTTTCATTGTACTATATTTACTTACTTTTACTCACTTTTACCATACTATATTTACTAACTTTTACTTATTTTGTATTTTTTCAGGTAGTCAATAATCAATAATGGATCCTAATATTGATGAAGTTGGAGAGAAAAGTGAGGGTGTTAAAAGGGGTTACTTTTGTGGTCAATTCAAGAACAAATATTCAAAGAAGCAAGACTGGGAGGAACATTTTAATTCCAAAAAAAATATTTGTTACAATACAAGAGGTCCCAGAGTTTGGGCCCACAGCTTAGATATTGCAGTAAAGAAATACCAGGATGAAGTGCAGCAAAGAGATACGGCAAAGCAGTCATTTAGTTTGTTCACAAAATGTGCTAGTGCTAGACCTCAGAAAAATGAACCAACTTCATCAACTGCTAATCTAGAAAATGAAACTTTTTCACTAGATGTTTCACAGACTGAAGAAAGTGCTTCTCCTCCACCTAAGAAACAAAAGGTAAGTGAGGAATCTGCGCATCAGACTAACAAAACTGCTTTAGAGGAATTTGAAAATTCCCAAATCCAGAAGACATTGAATGCAATTTTGCGCCTAACAAAAGAAACTCACCAAGCTGTTGTGGTTAATAAAGAGAAGTGTCAAAATATGCCTTCAAGTTCAAGTGTTGCATCCAAATCTAATAAAGCAAAAAGCAACAAATTTGACATTTCCATAGCCCATTTAAGTAAGTGTAAATCAATACATTGCTGCTGCAATGAATAAATAAACTTAAGGTGAGTTATAAACTGTACATTATTGTATTATTATGTTTAGCTAAAACAATTTGTAATTGGTATGTCGTCAATTCAAGAGTTTACTATCATTAACCTATCTAGTGGTGTAAGGGGAAAAAAAGTAAATTCAGAGCTGTGCTCCAGTAAATTTTTTCAAATCTGGAGTCATGTATATTGCTATACAAGCCATTACCCCCACACACAAAAGTAAAAAACGCCATTACCCCCACTCTAACTCCCCCAATTACCCCCTCCCCTCCCCCACTACCCCAGGGCGGGTAGCACTGTGACATATACTGCTACCCGCCCGGAGGGGGGTAGCAGTATATGTCACAGTATGTGTGAAGCTCAAGATTTTCACGGCTGCTTTCTTTTCTGTAGTTTTATCGCGGGGCTGGGGACTTCGGACCCAGTAATTATGACGTAGGACCGGGAAACTTGACAGAGCACATCGGCAGCTCATGCGCTATCAGTTGGTGGTGGTTGCAGAATTTTCCGTGCCATTTAGGCTGTGCACGGTTCCGAAGAAAGCAGACACACGCACAGACGCACAGACACATTTTAGCTCAATAGTGTGTGTATATAGATATATATTAGTGATGTAGGTCACATCCGCATCCGCGGAACATCCGCACATTTTCTCGCATCCGCATCCGCACTTTGGACTGCGGATGTCGTGCGGATGTGGACCGTTGAGATAAAACGTCATTAATAAGCGGAAATTATCAAATTCTACTATATTAGTAGAACTAGTTCATTGTGCGCAAAAGTGATGCAAGCGACAAGATGAGAGGCTGTTCTTGTATGAAGTTACTCTCTTGCAACCTACTTAGATCCACGTTACAAAGCTAAGTTATTTTCACCTAGTACATTAGAACGAGTTAAATCATCACTTGGCAAAGCAGTTGAAGAGCTTCAATCTCTTGAATCTGTCGCTTCGCCACCCACCAAAAGAATAAAAGTTTCAGTGACAGAACCAACACCTTCAACAAGCAAATCTATCACAGAATCTGTCTCTCAGTTTCTTGAGTCAAGCAGCAATGACGAGACCTACGCGATGTCAAAAGATGTAGTAAAAATGATCGAGAGCTATCACCAAGAAAAACGCCTGGCTGCATGTGACAATCCTATTAGTTGGTGGAAAAATACGCAGAATATCTATCCATACTTGAGTAAACTTGCGAGGAAACATTTAGCCTGTCCTCCAACAAACGTACCAAGCGAGAGATTATTTAGCAGTGCTGGATTAATATGATGAAAAGAGAAACAGACTGGCAGCAGAAAAGGCAGAAAAATTAATGTTCCTTAAGCATAACCTTCCTATAATTAAGTTTGAACATTAAACGATGAACATCTTAGTTTACTTTATTTTAATTACTCATTTATAAATATGCCTAATAAAACTTTAAACTTAATATAAATAGTTATCAAGCTAATTAAAGATCTCTTTCTATAAGGTGGAGGTTGGGGAAAGAGGTCGGTGGGGTGCATTTGAGTTGGGTTCACGTCCCGCATCCTGGTAACACAATTATGGTTTCTAATTGTGGCTGAAACTCAACAAAATATAACGAATTTATTTGCAGACGAATTCACTAATTGATTTCTATATTAGTTAGATGCTTGATATTATTTTATATGTTCAGAGAAAAGTACAGCAATTATTGTACAATTAATCAATTATACTACATTATAGCTACAGCTCTCTCTATATAATAACTTATTATATACGTTAAACACAACAAATCTCGAATATATCCTAAAAAATAACGAAAATGTAGACATCCGCATCCGCATCCGCGGATGTTGAAATCAAACATCCTCATCCGCAGATGTTAAAAAAATGACATCCGCTACATCACTAATATATATATATATATATATATATATATATATATATAATATATTATTTATTTATTAGTGGTGGACCGGATATCCGCAGCATTTTTAACATCCGCATCCGCACTTCTGACTGCGGATGTTATGCGGATATTACCTCTAATAAATTATGCAATTTACAATTAAATTAGCTTATAAGGCCCAGTCATGCACATTTCGTGTAAAGTATTAATTATTAATGAACAAACAACTATATAAACCTCAAAATATCGTTGGTAACACAGAAAATTGAATGAAACTTGTTTCATTGAATTTTCTGTGGCTGAAACTCTTGAGAAAGTTATTATTTTTATCATAATGAAAACATTATTAATTTTAATTCTTATGCATTGCCTGCCATAATAGTAATATCACGAAATTTGAAAAATTATGTCATATCTTCATAATTCTATATTATATTGATAGATTAACTAAATATCCGCATCCGCATCCGCAGATTTGAAAAATTGACATCTGGTCCACCACTAATATAAGCACACCGGACAAAAAATTAGTCACCCCTAATAGCACCGATAGTAGGAAGTTCAAGGTCACACAGAGGGCGCTGATGTAGCATTGGTAAGTGACAAGTAGCACACAGGATCAGATCTGTTTCGTGAGGTGGTGAAGAACAAAGTGTGTGTTGGATATAGTCTGCAAAATGGGTCGTGAGGCAGACGTTACTCAGTGGCAAAAAGGAGCCATCGTGTTTGGCAGAGCCCGCGGACACAAAATGTCTGAAGTAGCCCAATTTGTTGGTGTGTCAACGCGTACTGTCCAGCGAGTTTACAAAGAGTGGTGTAGTTCGCAATCAACTGACAATCGACGGCGTAACTGTGGCCGGAAAACAATTCTCGACAATAGGGGCCGCCGCCATGTTTCTCGTCTAGTAACTGCAAATCGTTTTCAAACCAGAGAACAATTGCTCCAAGAAACCAATGAGGTTCTCCAGCGACCAATTTCCGAACGGACATTGCGACGAGAACTGCATGCGATGGACATCTGGAGCAGGGTACCACGGAAGAGGCCGCTGTTAACAGCAAGACACAAATTGGCACGTTATAAATGGGCTCAGAGGCACAAAAACTGGACTGCGGCAGATTGGAAACATGTAATTTGGTCCGATGAGTCCCGTTTTTGTTTGTTCTCCAATGATGGGAGGCGACGAGTACATCGCAGGTCCAATGAAGCCTTTAATCCTGAATGCGTCGAAGGTGTTGTTCAGGCTGGAAACAGAAAGTGAAGCGCGGACTCTGGCGGAACTTCGGGACCGGCTGATGAACGAGTGGCAGCAACTCGATGTTCAGTACATGCACAACCTCGTAGAGTCTCTGCCTCGCCGGATTCGTGCGGTTATCAAGGCCAGAGGCGCCGTCGCACGTTATTAGGTACATTCTGAAAGGGGTGACTAATTTTTTGTCCGTGGTGCTTATATATATATATATATATATATATATATATATATATATATATATATATATATATATATCCCCGCAAGGGGGTTCTAAGCTCGTGCTCTTGAGTGCTCTTTGTGCTCGTTTGTACGTGCTTGTTCCTGGAGGTTTCACGTGCGCCCTCCCGGCCCTAGCACCCAAGGATGATGGGGCTCGACCCTGCAGTCCTTGGTCTTTTTCCACTTCGACTGTCCCCTCCACCCTTTCTTTTTCCTCTGTCTTTCCTCTCACTTTTTCTTTGTTTTTCCGCTGAGATATGCCCTTTAAATAGAGGCGAATCGGTTCTTCCCGAACTAAAAAAAAAAAAAAAAAAAAAAAAAAAAAAAAAAAATATATATATATATATATATATATATATAAATAAAACGGGAAGGCTATTTGACTTTCATGGCCTTCAGAAACAATCTGTTTGGATTGCTTGCTTTAGAAAAAAAAAATATATATATATATATATTATATATATTTTTTTATTGTCAAATTCATCCCATATATATATATATATATATATATATATATATACTACACGTACTATATATATATATATATTTTTTCTAAAGCAAACAATCCAAACAGATTGTTTCTGAAGGCCATGAAAGTCAAATAGCCTTCCCGTTTTATAAATATATTTACTCGTGCCTATATTTCATATATATATATATAGGCACGAGAGGTGATCAGAAAGTGAATTTACGACAGCTGTGAATATAAAACTTTTTTGCAGCAGCAGTTACATACTTTAAACATTTTCTCACCTGTAAACCACCTTTTCAGCGCCAGTTGCGAAGGAGCCTATGCCTATGCATTTAACCACTGTCGAACTTCAGTTTGATCTCGGCATCTGTGGAATTGATGGACATCGAGGAATTTCTTTAAGGGCCGAAGAGATGATAGTCACTGGGTGCAAGATACAGACTGTATGGAGGGTGGTCGAGGATTCCTCACCCAAATTTTGTCAATTGCTGCACTCTAGCGGTCGATGTAGCGACAGGCCCTGTCGTCCCAGCCGCTGCGCTTTCCACCAATCATACTTGTACGCCCATTACTGAACTACTGCGTTCGCAACAATACCAACACCTGCTGCCGAGACAGACAATTTGGTGATGAATTTCGGCCAGTAAAAACTGAATACACCATGGACCTCGTCGTATGTCTGTTTCCAGAAGTGTGACAGTTTTCTCTCACTATATAGTACCAATACATTCCACTCATCCCAGCGCGATCACGGATGCCAACCTTATGCCGAAATCTGCCTAATCGTGCAAATGTTAGAGCCACCAATCCGCCACAGCCTATTATATATATATATATATATATATATATATATTATATTTTTTTTTTCTTTATTTTACCGCTGATTCGTACCTAGTGTGGTACATATCTCAGCGAGGCAGTGGGTGAGTGGTGTTACTGAGTTGGGGATGATAGACCAGTGGGGGGTATGTAATGTTCAGTTACTGAATAGTGGGTATGAGGGGCCTGGTCTCAAACCCGTTGAAGCAGGTGGGAATAAGTGAGGAAACGGGAAATCGCTTCCCCCCGAAAAATGGGGGCCCTTAGTAAGCATGAATTGTAGACGCTCGGGTATGGGAATTTCGGCCAAGTGAGGGAAACATCCGCAACGAAGAGCGAACAAGTTTGGGCATTCGACCAGGAGATGCACGACAGTGATGGGAGTATGGCAGGTAGGGCAGATCGGGTCTGGCGATTTAGCCATAAGGTGACTATGAGTAATGCGTGTGTGTCCTATGCGGAGACGGGCTATAATCACTTCTTTATGTCGGGACCGGTGGGAGGAGGAGGCCCAGTATCCTACTTGCGGATTTATCTTGTGAAGTTTGTTTTGTGTGGCCTGGTCCCATTCCCGTTGCCAGATAGAATGGAAGTGGGACCAGAGAGTCGGGAAGAAGTCGGTGAAAGGGAGGGGTCGGGAGGAGGCCGGCAGTAAGCAGGCCGACTTTGCCGTGCGGTCCGCCTCCTCGTTACCCTGGATGCTGACATGTGCCGGGACCCAGCAGAAGGCGATTGTCTTGTGTCGGAAGGCTGTTAAAAAATGGAAGATTTGCTGGATGGTACAGACGAGCGGATGAGGGAGGTTAAATCTCTCTAGGGAGAGAAGTGCGCTTTGGGAATCTGAATAAATGACGAAAGAGCTGGCAGAGTGGGTGCGCACTATGTCGAGGGCCTCCTTAATCGAGAAGAGTTCTGTCGAGAAAACGGAGGTCTCGCGGGGCAGGCTGACGCCTCGAGAAAGTGGCTGGGTCAGTATCACCGCTGAGGCGGCCGCACCAGTCTCCGAAAGGGAACCATCTGTATAAATGGGGACTGTGTCCGGATGTTGGGTTGCATGTTCACGGAAGAGTGACCTGTATACCGTAGCACTCGTGGTATTCTTCGGTAGGGCACACAGGTCCCTGCAAAACTTAATAGGGGTGAGGAGCCAGGGGTGGTAGATGTATGAAATGGGGATAATTGAGGGGACGGGCATGTTACAAAGGTCAAGGAAAGAGCGGACCTCTTTAGTGAAGTGCCTACTCCGTCCCTGGGGTGGGAGTTCAGAAATCGCCGAGCATAGAAGCGAAGTGTAGTCTCTGTGCACGGAGGTATGTCCTCATGAGGAGCAGACCCGGTCGGAGGGCGAGAGGGAGGTAATTGCAATCCACTTGAAGGCTGGAGGCTGGGGAAGAGCGGAAAGCACCAGTGGCGAGGCGAAGGCCCCTATTAAGGACCGGGTCCAAGATACGGAGGCAGGTGTTGGAGGCTGAACCGTATACTACACTGCCATAGTCCAGCTTCGACTGCACCATGGAAGTGTAAAGACGAAGGAGAGCGCGTCGGTCTGCGCCCCATGTGGTGTGGGAGAGGTGATCAAGTAGAGCGAAGGGACGCTGGAAGGACTGCTTCAGTTGTTTGATATGAGGAGCACAGTTGAGCCGTCGGCCTAGAATCACGCCCAAAAATCGCGTGGAGGGTACCACCTCAAGAGGATTGCCGTATAGCGTGACAGAAGGAACAGGAAGGGTTGCGGGTCTTCTTCTGCTGAAGAGCATACACTTGGACTTCGGGGTGGAGAGGCGGAAACCCACCGACGTCGCCCACCTTTCCACCCGGTAGATGGTGAGCTGAATTTGCCGTTGAACTACGGTCGGCTCCCGCCCTGCAAAGTAGATTGCAAGGTCATCCGCGTAGATGGAAGAACGGATGTTGGGTGGAAGGCATTTTGAGACCGTTCATGACGATGGAAAAGCATAGAACACTGAGGATGCTTCCCTGTGGGACCCCGTCCATCTGCACGAAAGTGTCTGAGAGGAATGAGCCCACCCGAACTTTAAAGGCTCGGGAGGATAGGAAGCCCCTGATGAAGGTCGGTATGGCTCCTACGAGCCCTAGACTTTGGAGCTTACTCAGGATTATTGTCCGATGAGTGGTGTCGTAGGCATTGTGGATGTCAAAAAATATTGATAGGACGAATTGCCCACTGTCGAATGCATTCTGTATGTCACGGATGAGAAGCAGGAGGGGATCAGTGGTGGATCGAAATTGTCTGAAGCCGGACTGGGTAGCCGGGAAGGAATTACGATTTTCGAGGAAGAACGATCGTCGCGTCGCGACCATTTTTTCGAAAATTTTGCAGGCACAACACATTAGGGCGATTGGTCTGTAGTTTGTGGGATCGAGGGAATCTTTGCCGTGTTTGGGGATAGGATTACGTAGGCCTCCCTCCACCGGGAGCGAAAGGCGCCCTCTATCCATATGCGGTTGTAGAGGTCTAGTAGGAAATTTTGTAACGTAGGGTGGATGTGTAGGGTGTGATGCTGTAGGGGATACCGTCCGGGCCGGGACAAGGGGATCATCGAGAGGCCAGTGCCGCCTGTAGTTCACGCATGGTGAACAGTCGGTTGTAGGAGCTGTCTATGGACGGTGAAGAGGAGCTATTTTTAGGGGCGGGCACGAGGGAGCTAACTGCAGAGGAAGAAACGGCGGCGAAAGTAGAAGCTAGATGGTTTGCCGCTGATTTTGGCTCGTATAGGAGTCTGTCGTTAGTCCGGAGTACCGGGGGTCGGGAAGAGACATGTCGCCTCTCAACGCCCCGTACCTTCTTCCAGATGGTAGCCGAAGGTGTGGTGGTGGTGACGCCGGATACAAAGGCACGCCAAGAAGCTCGGCGCGCTGTCTTCATTGTGCGGCGGGCGATGGCCCTGGCCCGCTGCATCTCCGTGTGATGGATGGGAATTCGCGTACGGTAGAACTGTCGAGTAGCCGTCTTCTTGGCGCATACGGCCTCCGTGCACTCTGGGGTCCACCAAGGTACCCGTCGAGCGCGGGGCTAGGTGGAGGATCGCGGGATGCTAGAGCATGCAGCCGCTACCACGTTTGATTCAAAGTATGCGATACACTCGTCGGAGGATGGGAAGATGGCAGTCGTTCGGGTTGTATATGTATCGTCGTGGAAGCGGGACCAATTAGCTTTTGCAGTAATCCATTTTTCCAGTACCCGAACGGTCTGGTCGGGCCAATTGAGCGTGAGTTGAACAGGGAAATGGTCACTTCCATAATCCTCTTGGAGGACTTGCCATGAGAAATCTAGGAGGGCATCAGTCGAAACGAAGGACAGGTCTATATAGGATGGAGTGCAGGTGGTGACATGGTAGAATGTAGGAGAGCCATCATTGAGGCACTCAAATGAGAGCTCGGTCATGATGTTGATCAGGGTCGGGGCCATATAGGTGGAGTGTGTGTTTCCGCACATGGGGTGGCGAATATTGAAATCGCCCAGTAATAGAAAGGGCCTGGGGAATTGTTGTACCACCTCCACCAGATCATCGCGGGAGACTTGAGTGTGTGGAGGGAAGTATATTGAACAGACGGTGTACTGTCTATCCAGGGAAAGCCGGGTAGCAATCACCTGTGACGGGGATCGGATAGGGAGATTGTAGAAGGGGACTGCGTGGTGGATGAGTTCCTGGAGACAGACACACACCGGACGGGAAGTGGCAATCAAGAAATTAAGGCCTTCGTAATTCGTGAATATTCCTCTGCAGTTCCAGTGTACTATTGTAGTTTTCGGGGGATCCATTATTTGATGATGGGGGATGGGTAAAGGTATAGGTGCGAAGAGGTTGGAGTGTGAAGGTAGATTTGAGGTTCGCGAAGGCGAAGGATGGGTCAGGAGTATGGCTGGCTATCTGCCATTCACCAGAGAAGGAACCAGTCGGCCAGTCGATCTCCGCAGAGACCGCGGGGTCGAGTCGGCCGAGCGAGACCGGAGGCGTGGATCACGGCAACTTGGAGATCGTCGTGAGCTACGATGGTGCAAAATTTCTTGATGGGCTTGTGTGTTCGGGCCAGGGGGGGGTCTCAAATTGGCACCTCCCCGCCTGTCTGGGGTCTCACGACAGACCCCAGGTGGCGATAGCTGTTGCCAGAAGGACCCGGCAGGTGGGAGGGAGGACGTGCTCAGAGTGGCTGACCGGGTGTGGGCCGGGGATTTTTGGGGAGCAGGTACAGTGGAGGGTGGGAGGAGATGAACCAAAGTGTTCTCGTGGAGGGGTAGAAAAAAATGGCACCAGGAGGCAAGGGGAGGTCCATGAGACTCACGGGCGCAGCCGAGTTCCCCTCACCGTGTAGCTGCGTCAGAGCCGCATCCACTGGATCCTCGCGGGAGAGGATTTTGTCCAGATTGGATCTCGTCCGAGTCTGTAGGGGTAGATTGATGGGACTTCTGCGGTGGGGTGGTTTGGTCCTCATAGACGAAGTGGGCGTGTGAAGGTCCGATCCGTCTTCTTGGCACTAGGGGAAGAGGGAGAGACAAATTGAAAGTCCGGAGGGTCTGGCGACTCACTCCGAAGTCTCCGCCTCGTCGGCTTACTCCGGGCGAGAGGTTCGCGCGTGTGCAGAGAGTGCTGGGAGGGCAGGGTTCGAGGTGGGTGGGGCCTGGGTGTCCTGGTCCCAGACTCCTGTTGAATCTGTGGCAGGTGAGGTGCGTGGAGAAGGAATGGTCGGGGGACAGGCGGTCGTCAGCTCTTGCGAGGACTACCCCTTGGAGGGATGGGGAACACTGGTCGAGGGGGTTGTGAGCAGCAGGCCAGGGAGGCGTGCCGAGAGGACAGAGCCGAGGGCTGCGGCGTAAGATACGCCCGGTCTCACCTCCCGACTCCGCACCCTGTCTCGTGCCTCTCGGAGGCTAAGGAAATCTGCTACCTGCAGGCCTCGGACCTCCTCCTCGAACCTGAAGAACAGGCATTCGCAGGATGAAGATGGGTGTGCACCTTCACAGTTGGAGCATTTGGGTGTGTTGGGGCACTTGTCTGGGTGAGCGATTTGTCCGCAATGAACACAATTGGTGCGGCTGCTGACAAACTGAGCTAACATGTCCAAACTTGTTGCATTTAAAACAACGGGTCGGGTATGTATGGGCGGACAGAGAATTCGCATGACGTGCGGTCTCCCTTACCTCATACAATACGGTCGGGAAGGACTAAGTTATTAAAGGTAAGAAGTACTGTAGACGCGGGGTGGGGGAGGGGGTACCTCCCTGTCGGGATGTGAAGCGATGGATCTTGGTGACACCCTGGGGTGCGAGGTTCTCCAGGAGCTCGTTCACTGTAATTGACAATAGGCCTGTGGCATAAATAATGTCCTGATTCTGGTTCAGGCGAGGGTGTAGTGAAACGGACACCGAGCATCCAAGGACCTCAGTGATGGAGAGTAGGGCTTTCGTCTCTGTCGCTGAACGTGATTTTATGCGGAGGGAACCATCCCTCTGCGGTCGCACATCATAACGGCTGGAGTTGCTGCGGGCTCGGATCGCCTGAAACGTCCGTTCAGAGTTGGTCGGAAGGGATTCAGAGGTAGGCCGGATCTCTAGGAATTTGTGGATACTTGGAAGGGATATGGAGGCAGTAGAGTCGAAGTAGACTGGGATATCCAACTGTCGATTGGATGGTCGTGTATGCCGACTTCCCCTTCCGCCGCGGGGCTCTCTCCGTGGGGAGGCGGGCCGACGGCGGGTGAGGGGGGCATACGGGGAGAGCAAGAAGCCGGGTTTTGGAGGTAAATCTTGGGTGGAACTTAACTTGCACGAAGGCAGCTGAGGTGGGCTGGGGCGAGACCGCTGCTCCAGAGGGTGTACATCCAAGGGGATATTCAGGGTACAGCCTAGGGTCGGCAACGATAAAGGAGGATGCAAGTGATCAGTTACCAAAGGAGGGGTCAACCCCATCTGGATGCAGTCTTCCAGTGGTAGGGGACTCGAGGGCCTGGTTGCCCACCACCCGAGTGTTGAGATAGTAGTAGTAGTCCAAGAGTATTAGAAGCGGAAGTCGTTAACCGAGAAGAAGCCATAGCAAACAAGGAGAATTTTCATCCCCCGCGCGCATCCAGCCACCATCGACTCCAAGAAGGGAAAGGCGAATCGTGGGCTCACTCGGTCCCACCGCCAATAGATGTCACGCAGGGGAGATACACCCATTCCCAGTCCCCGTGCCTACGAGGCGGCCACACTCATCCAACGCGCGGTGAAAGATGGCAGGGACAGGGCTTGGGTTTGGTTGAAAAGCGACAAGGGTGAAGGACAACCACCTCCTCCCCCCAAGGTCCAAGGAAAAAAAAAATCAAGTCAAGGTCCAAAACAAAGCCAAATGCGGGAAGGGAGGAAACAACAAAGCTAGGAGTTGGGGAAAGGAGGAGAGGGAAATATAAGTAGGAGGGTAGGAGATCAGCCGGGTCCCCAAACGGGTCCAATGGTCCACGAGGGCAATGAAAGCTCTTGCATCGGAGGAAGATGCATTCCCCCATTGGCCACAGAGGGACGCGCCCTATCGCTCCGGACAAAGCGAAGGTGTATGTGTGTATATATATATATATTTTTTTTTTTTTTTTTAGTTCAGGAAGAACCGATTCGCCTCTATTTAAAGGGCATATCTCAGCGGAAAAACAAAGAAAAAGTGAGAGGAAAGACAGAGGAAAAAGAAAGGGTAGAGGGGACAGTCGAAGTGGAAAAAGACCAAGGATGACAAGGACTGCAGGGTCGAGCCCCATCATCCTTGGGTGCTAGGGCCGGGAGGGCGCACGTGAAACCTCCAGGAACAAGCACGTACAAACGAGCACAAAGAGCACGAGCTTAGAACCCCCTTGCGGGGATATATATATATATATATATATATATATATATATATATATATATATCGCGTATGA
The DNA here is from genome assembly GCA_023014485.1 of Bathynomus jamesi. Lineage (NCBI taxonomy): Eukaryota > Metazoa > Arthropoda > Malacostraca > Isopoda > Cirolanidae > Bathynomus > Bathynomus jamesi. The sequence continues at coordinate 323,715 of JAJOZX010002333.1, read as the reverse complement.
GCACATATTCTGTTACCTTACGACGTCGAATCAAACTTCGGCTATTAAAAATCCTTATCATAAAGAGGATATGATCACGGGTTAGGTTAATGCAAGATTAAGTGTCGGTTTTATATGGTGGAGGCAATCGTTTGGAGTCAGCGATACGTTCGATCACTCGAGATTTCACTGAACTTTCAATACTCGAATTATTTCTCTGATTTTTCGGTTTACACGCAAAATCCTCAGTTCCGATGAATTAACAATGAAAAACTCGAAAACGAGGTTGAACTTTGGACGAAAACAGTCTACCGATTACGACAGTTTGTCGTACCTTTAAGACTAAATAAGTACTGTATATAAGACGTCACTAATACCTAACGGGGATAAAAGATACTGGCTTTAAACGATTCATTATGCGATTAAATACACTTCATTAGAGAATATTATTTTGAACAGTAATTTCTTCACGATATACAGTGTGTTCTTGGTTTAGGCAAATCTCTCTCCATTTTTGAATAAGAAGCGTGAAAAATACGCAAGCAAACGGCACTAGTAACGTAATTGCATCCGGTCCTCGGTGCCCGAAGTATTTTTAAATACAGAACTTGATAAAAAAAGAAGGGTGCGAGAAGAGAACATGTAAAAGAAATGGCTATTCCTGAAGTTAATAAAACGTAGGTAGGGTCTATGCAAAATCTTATCATCAGGTTTACCACGTATGATTAAGGACAATAATAATTTATTTTAACATCGAAAGTGTTTATTCGTTCGGATAACAAACATTCTTTCCTCATTATGGCAATCTCTTAATATTTACGTGGTTTTTGTTTATTAAATTCAATCAAGACTTTTTATTTGGTACAAAATTATCGGTCGCTGAATAACAGAATTTCACAAAAATAAAAAATTAACTCAGCAAATAAGTTAAAGGACTGACTATATAATATTAACATTGTATCCTTTAATACTTAACATTTCACAATGCAACAGTTACCCAAATTCTAATTTAATTGAAGAAATAGATATAATTAATTTTTATCATCATCATCATTATTATTCCCGTTATTAATTATAACTCCAAATGGGCCACCCTCATTTTCCCCAAGTTAAAACATAGTTTCCTAAATAATACAAGGTTGCTATGACGACAGTACAACTATTGTATTAAGTATCGTTTGCTCCCAATAAGTAATAAGTAAGTATATTAATGACTTTCCTGCTCCCTCAAAACCAAACAAACTATTTATTTTAAATAAATTTCTGGTCAAAAATACTTCGAGAATTGTAATATTGAAGTTGAAAGAGCAATTCTTTTGCAGGACTAAGCCTACTAAGCCTCTTTGCGATACTAAATAATTAAGTCATTGGTGCACACTCATTATTATTACATTACTTTGTACACTTCAGATATTAAGGAAAATATTGTGCATATTAATCTAGCATTAAACTATAGTATATTGCATGTAGTTAACAATCATATTAAACCAAGGGAAATTTTAGTCACTTCACCCGTCGATCTACCATTATTGTAACAAGAACTCGCTATATTAACGATATTAAGGACAAAGTACGCTAACTAGGTAGATAGTAAACCTTTAGAAACAACTTCAAAACGAGAGCGTTTGTCTTATATATATATATTTTAATGAATAAAAATTTACCGAGGGTAGTCTTTAAAATTTGTGTGTCATATTAATACCCCAAACCACCTCATAACCTTGGAATTCTAATTATTACGCATTTCCATTAACTCCATTAAATTACGATGTTCGTGATATGACACGTTACATTCCATAGTGATTGTACCGTATTACAAAAATAATTAAACGGGTTAACGGTAGAACTCCTAACATTTTATATATTAATTAATTTATATATATTCCTTAAACTTTAAATATCAGAGTACACTGACAGAAAATGTATCATATTAGCAGTGGAAAGTCAATTACGCAATACTTGCAAAACTAATGTTGGAATATTTATAAATTTTGTGAAACCCTGATTCATTTCATTGAAATAATTACACTTTGGACGATACAAATTAATTACACAGCTAAACTGTATGTTCTGATTTTAAAATTGGTGAAAAGACAAATATAATTTTACAGATATAGCCCCCATTTAACTATAATGACTATTTATCGCATTACCCTCATTTATTTCCATTACCTTGCATAACAATGTCAGATACCCTAAAGGCCTAAACGCTTTCTTGAATGAGTCGTACAACCAATGATAAGGTTATGAAACTTGAGCCAACATCATCAGATTGTACATATTACCATCGTTGTCCTATACTACAATGGATATTGGTTAGTCTAGTCCTGGAAGAGAAGAGAAGAGGAAGGGGGAGGGGGAGGAAGGGGGAGGGGAAGGGGGAGGGGGAGGGGGAGGGGAGGGAGAAATTAAAATTAAAGTTTACCACAGAAAAAGGCGAGGTAGCAAAAGGAATTTTTGTAACACGACCAATTGAAATTAAGTGAGACCATGACCCAAAAACTATGAAAATTAAACTACCAAAAACTGCAGGAATTGTGACCGTAGGCTCATATTAATGAAAGATAATCAACTGAAAAGACTAATACTTTAAGTAGTAAGGTTACCATTACTGTGTCTAGCTCAGTCAATTGAATAAGGAAGATAGAATGCACCATAAGTTACTGAGTATGTTATCTCCGATTCAAAATCTGACGCGTCACTTAAAATATTAAATTAGTACTAATAAATAAAATATATAAATAAAAAAATAAATTCATTAAAGTTCCAACAATACATATAAAACAAACGGATACAGCTTAAAAATAATTTTATAATTACTTTTTAAGTTCAAAGAAAGAGTATGGTATGTCAAATGTTTGCCATAAACCAGCATTATTGTTCGATGAAATTTATAAAGTCCTACTATCATTTTATATGAAAGATTGCTACACTTATTCAGTTATATATATACATACACAAATTATTTAATATACATTAATACTAAAACATTTCATCTATAATTATTTAATTAGAGGAGGACCATTTTCATTCTTCTTTTCTTCAATATTCACACAGTACCTATAACATTTCACGCTATAACCATAGTAAACAAACTATTACCCATCAATAATGAGGCAAGACTGAGAATAAGAGACGTTGACAAAAAGACCAAATCAGATGTCCTGGCCTGACCCCGAAAGTCACGTCAATCCAGCTTGTTACTGTGGAATTTCGTCAGAAATAGTAACTCATTCACTTACTTTGGTAAACATCTTAACCGATATCTCTTCTCTAAAAAGAAATTCGGGCCACGGATACCATGCGGACAACTTTTGTTGCTGACACCTTGGGGTGAATTTCTGAGGTAAGAGAGAAGAGAATCATTCTCGCTTTTGAGTTCCTAAAAACTAACACAAATTTCACCATTCCAGGAATGATTATGATAATAAATACAATGAAATCGAACTTCATTACTAAATGCATCCAAATAATTGCCGAGTATTGATAACTTACGATGCGCTAATAAACGCATTTACCGCAACATTAATTAATAAGAGAGGAGTTATTTTGTAACTTGAGAATTCGGTGCAATAACCAACAGCTTAACTAGAAAAATAACCTACGATTTATATATATTTAAATATCAACAAATAAATTAATTCCGACAACATACACTGGCAGATAGATGGTACATTAAGCTATGGAATGTAAATTTATAGTATTCAATGATTTAATCCTTTCGAGTACTTTACTGAAAATAAAATTCCAAATATTCACAAAAGAGCCTATTCAACATCGATGAATTCCGTATTCGCTCAAAAGGAACGGACTAATAAGCTAAATATAATTGATAAAGTGTGTCGGAAATAATAATAATAATACTAATACTAAATAATTACCATATATTCCATAAGATTATTAATATTAGGATAAGTAATCACAGAACATTCAGATGACTAGAATATGTATGCCTAACACGCTAATTACGCGATGAAAATTCTCAATGAAACAACGATGTTATATTAACAACTATCTATACATTTCACATCTCGTATATGATCATCTTACGATTATAAAATTTACTTCCAAATCGCAAACTGAATTGTTTACAATATTAAAAGCGTCTTAGAATAAAGAGTATTAGTCCTAACTTGCACCAGTAACGTCGCATTAATAAAATAAACAAAGGTACAGCAATAAATTAATTAACTTAATTTCATTAGTTACACACGACACGACTTTTCTCAACGCAATTAATTTCAACTCGAACAAACTGGCCCCACAAAAAATAAATTCTCTCTCGTTCATTTAAAATTAAGAGTCGACCCCTTTTATTTGCGCGGGGGAACTGGGGGAAGATTTCGCGCTGGCAATGGAGGAAGAATTCGCAAGGGGGCGGAAGGGGGAGCGGCGGATGGGGGAGCGGCGGATGGGGGAGCGGCGGATGGGGGAGCGGCGGATGGGGGAGCGGCGGATGGGGGAGCGGCGGATGGGGGAGCGGCGGAAGAAGCCTGACCTTCTTGGGATTTGACGTGGGAAGGAGAACGGGGAGGTAAAGTAGGAGGAGGTCCTGGGGGAAGGGAGGAAGGAAGGGGTCCTGGGGGAAGGGAGGAAGGAAGGGGTCCTGGGGGAAGGGAGAAAGGAAGGGGTCCTGGGGGAAGGGAGAAAGGAAGGGAGGAAGGAAGGGGTCCTGGGGGAAGGGAGGAAGGAAGGGGTCCTGGGGGAAGGGAGGAAGGAAGGGGTCCTGGGCGAGGGCTTGAAGGAGGACCTGGGCGAGAGCTTGAAGGAGGACCTGGGCGAGGGCTTGAAGGAGGACCTGGGCGAGGGCTTGGGGGGGACCTGGGGGAGGGCCTGGGCGAGGGCTTGGAGGACCTAAAGGAGGACTTGGAGGAGGACCTGAAGGAGGGCTTGGAGGAGGACCTGAAGGAGGACTCGGAGGGCATGGGCGAGGGCTTGGAGGTGGACCTGGGGGAGGACCTGAAAGAAGGCCTGGGCGAGGGCTTGGAGGGGGACCTGGGGGAGGACCTGAAGGAGGGGGTCTAAAGGACAAATCTGATGGGAGACTGGGGAGGGACTGAGTGTTCTGGAGGGGAGGTTTGGTGGTATCATTGTAGAAGGGGGAGTCAAGGGATGGAGTCCGTGAAAGCATCGATGGAGGAGTAAGAGGGTTTGAAGTGGAGAGGGTCGACTGGGACTGCGGGGTAAGGGGGTTTGGAGTGGAGAGGACCGATGGGGGGTTTGGAGTGGAGAGGACCGATGGGGGTCTTGGTGGTTCTTCGAAAGGTGTTCCGTTGGGATAGGCGAGGGGAAGGTCGTTGGGGGAAAAAAGCTGAACGGGTCTTTGAGGCTTCTCCGTCGGTTCTAACTGAAAGGAAGAAAAAGGTCTGTGCATTAAAATAACATTTTATATATTATATATATATATATATATATATATATATATATATATATATATATATGAAAATTATTTCACGAAAGTAACACGTGAAAAATATTTATGATGAATAAAACCACTAAGGAATGGAAACACAGAATGGTGCTCAAGCGCTTTCGTCTAATGACATCCTCAGGAACACTGAAGTAAATATTAGTGTTCAAGACTATATATCGGTAAAAAAAAAAGTATATACAGGGTGTCCCGTAAGTCTGGACCCATAGGGAAAAATAATAAAATTACAAAATAGTCCAAAAATTTATTACATAATCTGTTCAAAGTGTCCGCCGTTGTGTCGCACACATAGTTGAAGACGCAATCTCCACTGCGACAGCACTTTCTGAATCACAGTCGCAGAAATTTCTTGACACGCCTCCACAATGCGTGCTTTAAGGTGGAAAATGTTCTGAAGTTTGACCTCGTACACTTTGGCTTTCAAGTGGCCCCACAAATAAAAATCATAATAAAAAATAATAAAAAAATAATAATAATAAAATAATAATAATAACATAATAAAAAAATATATTATAAATCCCTATGGGTCCAGACTTACGGGACACCCTGTATATATATATATATATATATATATGATAAAAACGAAGACGTAGAGCAAAAAAGTCATTATATTTGGCTGCAGCCGACGTTTCGAGCAACTCTACCCATTTTCAAGGCCTAATAAATAAAAGCTAAAATTAATGCATGACAAAAATACAGGGTGTACATAAAGTCAGGATCTATTTTTGTGAAGCATTTGGAAATTATATGGAATTCAATCATAAAATGATAAAGTGGTAACATTTATTAAATAATTAAGAGTAGGATTCGACGTGACGCCCATCAGTATCCCTGCACAGCTCAAATCGGTCCGCAGCATTTCTAAACACATTCTGGAGCATTTGCGGGGTTATGTTATCTGCAGCAGTTCGTATACGTGTACGTAAGTTTTCAAGACTCGTAATCTTAGTCTGATAGACGTGCGATTTGATAAAGCCCCATGCAAAGAAATCTAAAGGGGTTAAATCTGGTGATCTCGCTGGCCAAGGTCTGTTGCTTCCGCGTCCGATCCAGCGATTTGGAAAACGTCCATTTAGATAATCCTGAACAATTTTGGCATAGTGACAAGGAGCACCATCATGTTGATAGACGACGGGGACAGGATTGTTAGTACCGTCGTCTATCAACATGATGGTGCTCCTTGTAACTATGCCAAAATTGTTCAGGATTATCTAAATGGACGTTTTCCAAATCGCTGGATCGACGCGGAAGCAACAGACCTTGGCCAGCGAGATCACCAGATTTAACCCCTTTAGATTTCTTTGCATGGGGCTTTATCAAATCGCACGTCTATCAGACGAAGATTACGAGTCTTGAAAACTTACGTACGCGTATACGAACTGCTGCAGATAACATAACCCCGCAAATGTCCAAAATGTGTTTAGAAATGCTGCGGACCGATTTGAGCTGTGCAGGGATACTGATGGGCGTCACGTCGAATCCTACTCTTAATTATTTAATAAATGTTACCACTTTATCATTTTATGATTGAATTCCATATAATTTCCAAGTGCTTCACAAAAATAGATCCTGACTTTATGTACACCCTGTATATATATATACTGTATATATGTATTTTTTTTTGTAACCTATATATAGTCTTGAACTCTTTATTTACTTTAGTGTTCCTGAGGATGTCATTAGACGAAAGCGCTTGAGCACCATTCTGTGTTTCCTTTCCTGCGTGGTTTTATTAATCATATATATATAGACAGGGTGTCCCATAAGTCTGGCATCATAGGAGAAATTCATATTTTTCTATTTCTACAAACCATAATTCATATTTTTCTCTTTCTACAGGCCATAATGTCTGAGCAAGGAAGAACGAATCCAGATAATTCTACTCATAGGAAATCGGAGTCAAACAGAGGCCGCTGCTGAATTTAACAGACTGCATTCAGACCGCGAGCCAATAACACAGAGTTATGTTAGCAGACTTGTTGCAAAGTTTAAGGAAACAGGATCCATAGAAGATAAACCATGCAGTGGACCTTCAAGGATACAGCGACTGCTATCCTGGCTCATTTTAACAGAAGTCCCAATAAGTCTCTTCGGCGATTGTCCGCCGAGACAGGAGTGTCGAAAAGTAGCATCCATCAGGCTCACAAATGGCATCCATATAAACTTCAGATCCTACAGAAATTAAGCGATGATGATCCCGACCGGCGGATAGAATTTTGTGAATGGGCTACGGAACAATATGCTCGGGATGCCAATTTCCCGTCCATCATTCTGTTCAGTGACGAGGCTGTTTTTTATGGAAATGGTGAGGTAAATCGACAGAACACCATTACTCCTGACATCATTCACCGTGTGCTTGCTGACTGGGTATCACGTCTGAATTTGTGTATTGAAAATAATGAAATAATGGTGGACATATTGAGCACGTTCTGTAAATAAAAGCTTCTTTGCCTTTTTTTATTATTTTTCCTATGGTGCCGGACTTATGGGACACCCTGTATATATATATATATATATATATATATATATATATATATATATATATATATACACACAGGGTGGGCCGTAAGTTTCCATACATAGGAAAAATAAACATTTTTTTATGGACAACCATTTTTATTTATATAATATGCTCTACATGGTTGCCATTGTTTTGAAAACACATTTCAATACGTGTTCCCCACTGTTGATGAACACGCATTAGCACAGTTGACGTTATGCTTGTAATGGCGTTGGTGATACGTTCCTTTAGATGATTTATGTCTCGTATCTTTTCCTGATACACCATGGCCTTCAAGTGCCCCCAAAGATAGAAATCAAGGGGGGTGAGATCTGGGGATCTGGGAGGCCACTCCACAGGACCACGCCGACCAATCCAAGCATCCGGAAACTGCTGATCCAAATTTTCCTATGTATGGAAACTTACGGCCCACCCTGTATGTATATATATATATATATATATATATATGTGCTGCAAACCCACAAGGAAAAAGAAAAACGATTCCAAGGCCTTTCGTGTATTCAGAATCAGAACTACACCTCGTCAGGGAATGAAGATAAAAGGCGAGATGCCCATAGATATATACAACGTACAGGAAAAACAAAACAATTAGCACATACTTAACAAGGGTTAATGAGAGCCAAAATAAATTTTAACATGATATTGTCAATTTTATACATTCCCGCACTGTTATTGAAATTGTTTTTAAAATGAATAAATGCACATTCTAGAATATTTCTTTAGATTATATCTCTGTTTTTAACAAGCGCTTTAGAACTATCCCACTTGATGCTATGGTTACATCTATACATATGGTTAAATAAAGCATTGGAATTATTAGCTGTTCTACAAGCATATTTATGCTGTTTTACCCTAATATCTAACGTTTTACCGGTTTGGCCTATATATACTGAGTTACATTGTGTACATCCGATCGAATACACACAACCAACATTATTATCAGGGCTTATTCTTTATTAGGCGTGATTTAACAGTATTATTATACTTAAAGATTACATTAATGCCAATTTGCTTTAAGTAAAGTTGGAAGGTATTGAAAATTAACATGGTAAGGTATGCTAAGGATATTTTTACGCTCAAATTCCTTTACAATTACATTATTATAATACCTATTCTTGGCTTTCTTAAGACAGTTATCTAAAAATGAAATAGGATAACATAATTTAGTACCAATATTCATGATATTGTACAACTCGGAATCTAAAAATTCAGGACTGACAACTCTCAATGCTCGAAGAAACATAGCAGAGAAAATAGAGGATTTAATCGAAGGATGATGGTCAGAATAAAAATGCACATAAGAGTTATTATTAGTAGGCTTACGGTAGACTTCATATTTGAACTGATTAGAGCATCTCCAAATTTTTAGATCAAGAAAAGATAGGCTTCCATCATTTTCTTTTTCAACTGTGAACTTAATAGATGGGACTAAATTGTTGAGCCTACCAAGAAATAAGTCAACATCCAAATTATTAGGCCAAAGGCATAAAATATCATCTACTGTATATACCTGTACGGGCCGGGGCGGCGGCGGCCCAGAGCTGGGCACTTGCGGCATATTTTGCGGTACTGCGGTACTGCGGTATTACCGCACTACCAAACCGGTAGCGCATAACGCAGTACCGCAAAGGATCGCTGAAAGTACCGCAGTACCGCTACCGCATTCAAATTTCCGCGTACCGGTTTGTTACCGGTTTGGTAGTGCGGTAGTACCGCAGTACCGCAAAATGTGCCGCAAGTGCCCAGCAGGCTGTACCAAACCAGGTTAACATTAACAATCGTAGGCAAAATTCTACTTTCAGAAAATTCCATATATAAATTAGCTAGTACAGGTGAAAAGGGATTTCCCATAGCCAATCCAAACGACATAGCATAAAACTTATTTTCAAACTGAAATTTACAATTTTTGACGCAAAGTTTAATTAACTCAATAAGAGTGTTGTGTTGAACAGGGAAAGAATATTCAGAGATCTTATCTTTTAAAAAATCAAGTAGGTCATCAACAGGGTCTTTTGTGAATAGCGAGCATACATCGAAGCTTACCAATTTGAAATTAGGGTCATTAGGGAACTTCAGTTTGTCAATAAGATCCATACTATTTACAATATGTGACTCAGAAATAGAGCCAACTAAAGGTGTTAATAAACTAACTAACCATTTTGATAGCTTATAGGTTACGGAGCCCACTGAGCTAACAATAGGCCTCATGGGATTATTAACTTTGTGGGTTCTTACTAAGCCGTACAGATATGGTAGTGACAGATTGATACTAAGAAACTGCTGTGAAAGCTCATTATAGTTATTTTTTTAATATTTCTCTTAATTTTCTGTTAAACATTTTATTAACATCTTCCAATGGGTCTCTATTTAGAGGTTTGTACTTGTCACGATCACTCAATAAGGTATTAATCTTTTCAACATAACTGTTTTTGTCCATGATGACGATCGAATTGGATTTGTCCGCTTTAGTAATATGTAATGAATCATTATTTTTAAGTGTTTTTAGGGCTTTTTCAAACCTCAAAGGATAATTCCATTCATACCTCGTATTAAAAGCACTATACACACAACCTTTGGCTAAAATCACCTCACTTTCGGATATATTACTATGTACTAGCTAATTTATATATGGAATTTTTTGAAAGTAGAATTTTGCCTACAATTGTTAATTTTAACCTGGTTTAGTACAGGTATATAGATGATATTTATGTCTTTGGCCTAATAATTTGGATGTTGACTTATTTCTTGGTAGGCTCAACAATTTAGTCCCATCTATTAAGTTCACAGTTGAAAAAGAAAATGATGGAAGCCTATCTTTTCTTGATCTAAAAATTTGGAGATGCTCTAATCAGTTCAAATATAAAGTCTACCGTAAGCCTACTAATAATAACTCTTATGTGCATTTTTATTCTGACCATCATCCTTCGATTAAATCCTCTATTTTCTCTGCTATGTTTCTTCGAGCATTGAGAGTTGTCAGTCCTGAATTTTTAGATTCCGAGTTGTGCAATATCATGAATATTGGTACTAAATTATGTTATCCTATTTCATTTTTAGATAACTGTCTTAAGAAAGCCAAGAATAGGTATTATAATAATGTAATTGTAAAGGAATTTGAGCGTAAAAATATCCTTAGCCTACCTTACCATTAGTGATGGGACGATTAATCGGAATCGGAAGAATCGAGCATTTTTCAGGAATCGGAATCGAGAGAATTGTACCATAATTTCCGATTCTTAAAACGATTCTTTAACTTTTAATTGAACCAGTTTTGCAATGTAAACTTTAAAATTTAAATGAAAGAGGATAACAAATTTTATTTTTATTGTATTGTAGCTATACATTAAAACATGTATATTAGGGTGGCTCGTTTTTACACTTTTTTCGATATTTGGTTGGGGGTAGTGCGGAAAAGTTGCGATTTGGAGAGAAAATAAAGTGTGTAAAATTTTTTTGATCTACGTCACTACCTTCTGGTGGCGGCGAGTCCTTAAAAATCGAAAAATAGGCCTAACGGGGTAGATTGGAAAATGGTTTTAAAGACTTACAAAATAAACAATAAAAATTTCAGCACAATCTGTTAATAACTTCCGGTGGCATCTTAGCCGTTAAAATATCCAAAATATTGATTTAAAGCAAGTTTTAACAAGATGTTATACAAATGTTAATTCCGGTATATTTCTGTGCAAACAACCCTGAGAACACTATTATAGGCTTGAATAAATTAATAGCAGTCATTGAACAATGAACATTATATAAAAATTATATAAAATTATATAAAATTTTTGTGTGTTTTTAGGCCTATTTTTCGATTTTTAAGGACTCGCCGCCACCGGAAGGTATTGACGTAGATCAAAAAAATTTTACACACTATTTTCTCTCCAAATCGCAACTTTTCCGCACTACCCCCAATCAAATATCGAAAAAAGTGTAAAAACGAGCCGCCCTAATGTATATCGATGATGTGTAATCAAGAAGATTAAAATGAATTGTTACAACTTACAGTTGATTTTTATTTTTAAACCAATCTATTATAATTTATAATTTATATTACCATACTCATAATGTAAATAGTTAATCTTACCAGAGTAAAATATGACAATTTCCAGAAAAACAAGTATAGAATTATATTTAAAAATATTGAGAATCGGAATCAGAATCGAGACTTTTTAGTGGTATCGGAATCGGAATCGTTAAAAATTTTGGTATCGTCCCATCACTACTTACCATGTTAATTTTCAATACCTTCCAACTTTACTTAAAGCAATTGGCATTAATGTAATCTTTAAGTATAATAATACTGTTAAATCACGCCTAATAAAGAATAAGCCCTGATAATGTTGTTGGTTGTGTGTATTCGATCGGATGTACACAATGTAACTCATATATAGGCGAAACCGGTAAAACGTTAGATATTAGGGTAAAACAGCATAAATATGCTTGTAGAACAGCTAATAATTCCAATGCTTTATTTAACCATATGTATAGATGTAACCATAGCATCAAGTGGGATAGTTCTAAAGCGCTTCTTAAAAACAGATATAATAGAAAGAAATATTCTAGAATGTGCATTTATTCATTTTAAAAACAATTTCAATAACAGTGCGGGAATGTATAAAATTAACAATATCATGTTAAAATTTATTTTGCCTCTCATTAACCCTTGTTAAGTATGTGCTAATTGTTGTGTTTTTCCTGTACGTTGTATATATCTATGGGCATCTCGCCTTTTATCTTCATTCCCTGACGAGGTGTAGCTCTGAATACACGAAAGACCTTGGAATCGTTTTTCTTTTTCCTTGTGGGTTTGCAGCATTCATTTATTTCACGTGTTTTATTGTGAAATACATCCCATATATATATATATATATATATATATATTATATATATATAGCACTAGAATCACAAAATAACACGTGACCTTATTAATAAGCAAACAACCACAAGGAAAAGGAAACACAAAGTCCGAGCGCTTTCGTGAATATATCACGAAAGCGCTCGGACTTTGTGTTCCTTTTCCTTGTGGTTGTTTGCTTATATTATATATATATATATATATATATATATATATATATAATACACACACGAGCTGAAAAGATGAATAACACTCGCATCTAGACACGCTAAGGATAAGTAACATACACGCTCATTCAAAATCAATGATTGAAATTTTGGGATTAAATCTCTGACAAAATTTAAATTGAAACCAGAGTTCATAAAAATAATTTCATTCAAATCTAGTGTTATATCCCCTTAAAATGATACTTAACCATCATACATTTACAGAGAATGAGAGGATTATTAAGCGTGTGGATAATTGACTGGAAACCTTCTGTCGTCCTAACGTACATGTACGCATATATTATCTAAGAATCCATTTCCTACTCTCTATGCGGTGGGCACGACGCTTGAACATATGATCAAAAATACTATCAATTACATACTCAAAGATGCACAGGGATCAACAACGGGAATAAGGTAACAACGAGCTAGTCACTCACAGCGACGGAGACAGGATACAGTACGTAAATGTAAGAAAATGCTCTTTTCCTCAGCAGGGGATTACCTTATCGACTCTACTTTGTGCCGGCGATGCGGGGACGGAACCCGGAGGCGTTGGTCTGGGTGGAGGTGGTCTGGATGGGATTGGCTTTGGAGGAGCTGGTCTGGCAGGCTTCAAAGCTTCCGGTGGGGTGGGCGTGACTGGTTCTGGATGCTCCATACAATCAGCCTCCTGTTCCTCCAAGTAGAATTGCTCCATGACTCCTGTTCAATTAGAAAAGCGTAATTAGCAGCTACATTTTCATCTCGTTCACTCTTTAGAAACATGGGAGATCATCATCTAAGCCCTAAGGAAAGGCCATTCCATTGCACTTCACTCGGTTTACTTTAGGAGGGAAATTAATGTGGGAATAGCATTCTCTAAAACAGACGAAAGACAAAGAGACGGCCACTACCTAAATCTAATAATATTGCTAATCTTCACAATACTTTATTCAGCAACCACAAGTTTCAAAATATATCTGCTTAAAATCAGTGCAGTTTAAAAAGATATTTTTAAAATCTTTACTAAATTTCATTTACTTAGGTTTAAAAAAAAATGCAAGAGTAATTAATCTAAAATAGTATACAAAAAAAATATGGCACTTAAAATATGAAAATTACCTAACATACGAGGTTCAGTCAATAAATTTGCTTAATCACCATTACTGTTTTTGTAATGAAATAATTTCACGAATTCATCGACTGGACTTCGTATGGTTTTTTATCTATATATAAACTGGCAAAAATGAAATCTGGAAAAGCTAAAACATACACTACACCATATAATAGTAAAACTCAAGATACTCGTCGCAATAAATATAAAAAATATTTGGCAACCTGGTTTATGTTTCGTGCAACACTCCCTCATCACACGTATGTTATGCTCTTGGACCTGCTTCTAGAGCTGACTTGGTGAAAGAGTTGCTTTCTCCAGCTTTCCACCTGATAGACAGGCACACTCGGCTGATTTAAAACCGTCTTGTAAGGTTATCCACGTCGATACCATTATTATTTTGCCAATTGTTTCAATAGTTTTGTCCCTTAAATGACAAGTTATCATCCTTCAAAATTAGGGGTCGTTTCCTGTCTAACAGTGAATTTAGAGATGATGCACATTCTGACTTTACTACAGTATTTTCAAATATTTTGAGAGTTACAGAATTCAGTTTGAGACTAGAAACCAGCTTTTCATTATTTTCTCTATGTAAATTATGTCCGTGTTATTTTGCATGGATTTAATCTACGAGATCTTTCCCAGTAGTCTTTTCCATTAAGTCCACTGGTTTAGGCTGTAAAGTTTTTTTCTAGAGTACTCGTTTCTCTTTTAGACGGAGGCGTTAAAATTAAGATATTCCACTTTTAGTGTGATCACGGTTTTCAGCAAAGGAATCATTATAGGTTTCTCTCTACATTTCATATTTGTCCATTCATTCATTTCACCCAAACTTTACTGCTCGTCGTCTTATTTCCAAAACTTCGCATTGTCGGTGTGTGTAAATTTTCCGTTCATTTGGGGAGAATATTCCACACATTTCTGTTCCTTTTTCTCGTACTTCAATTCAAGAATTAAAATTTTTTAATGCAAAATTTTATACTGTAGTCTTGTGGCAATCCACATATTCTATTTCTGTCTGCTCTTAACACCATCCCTAACTTTTTACTTATAACAGTAATAATAATAATAATGATGATGATGCCGTTACAATGTTTGGTTAGTTTTGATGGGCAGGATCTTCCTCATCCTTTGCCTCCAAGTAGTAGTAGTAGTAGTAGTAGTAGTAGTAGTACTCTTTCTCCAATCATTCTTTCAAGCATTTTAGTCGAGATGCGATGTCAGTGACACGGGTCTCTGGTAGATAACTATTATAGACCAACTAATTCCCTTCTTTATATAAAGTAGTAATGTTCGTTCTCCGTGTTCAGAGATCTTTTCCAGAGCCAATACAGAAGCGTTTAGATTTCATTCTTACATCTTTTAATCAGCGAAGCGGTTCATTCGACAGCACCTGGCAATGATTATTTTATTTGTTCTATGTCGTCCGATGTACATAAACTCAAATCGGTTATAACGCCGTCATATACAGGGTGTCCGAAAATTATCTGTACAATTTTTGGCTGTTATTAAAAGTCAACCATGAAGTGTAGAAATTCCAGTGTTGTCCCATTTTACAGAGAATATCATTAAGTTTTTTCTGATACCACGTTTTGACAAGTTTTTTAGAAATGTAACCGGGTGACAGACATTGATGATTTAAAAGCAAGAATCACAGCTGCTATTGAGCGAATTGATGTGGATATGCTGCAGCGTACATGGCAACATTTGGAGTATCGATTGGATATGCTGCAGCGTACATGGCAACATTTGGAGTATCGATTGGATGTTTTGCGAATCACTAATGGTGCACATATCGAATGTTTGTAACAACGTTACTTTAATAAAAGAAACTTTTGAAAATACAGATTCTAAATAATCTTGTTTAAGAATTTTACGCGTGTTATCAAGAATTTTATTAAAAGATGAAATTGTATAGATAATGTTCGGACACACTGGAATTTCTAAAAAACTTGTCAAAACTTGGTATCAGAAAAAACTTAATGAGATTCTCTGTAAAATGGGATAACACTGGAATTTCTACACTTCATGGTTGACTTTTAATAACAGCCAAAAATTGTACAGATAATTCTCGGACACCGTGTGTGTGTGTGTGTGTGTGTGTGTGTGTGTGTGTGTGTGTGTGTGTGTGTGTGTGTGTGTGTGTGTGTGTATATACACACACGTTTTGATTTTAGGACACTAAAAACCTATTCTTGTTTCAGCTCTTAGTATTCCAGATATTTCTCTTAAATCATTCGGTAGCGTATCGATTTTCTTTCTTCGAGGTCAGATAGTTCAGTCATTCTTTTTTTTGCCAAGCTATAGAAATATTTTGGGATTTTCCTTCATCGCTTCCAGACCATCTTCTTTTTCTCTCTCGTCTTTCAGTCATCAATTTTCTAATATTGTCTTTGCGCTTAATTAATTTCATAGCTAGCTACTTTCTCTTTCGGAACAATGTTCGCTTCTCATCTCATTTATCCTTCTTTCCTGGTTTATCTAAAGCATTTTTTTCTTTAAATTTCTACTTCTAATTTCTATAGAGATACGTATCTCTTCCGAGGTTTTATCCTTAATTGAACGTATTTTCCCAAAGTTATGTTGTCATACTCGATATTATGCCTTCTCAATCTCTGGGCCTCTCGTTAAAAGTTTACTGCTAATTTTTTGTATTACTTTTAATGTAGTAGCCATACTGGTTATTATTTCAAATACATTGTGATACTTTGTTACTGCTTGCGTTACCATAAATTCCTTCTTAAGAGTCAAGCCTTCTTGTTTGCTCCTGCTCCTCTCGTGCCTCCCTTAATTAGTATATGCATTTCTCCCTTTTCCTTTAGAGTTTATAAATGAAAATGCAAAATCTCAGCAGATTATTATATTTGGGGATTCACGATTTCAGAGCTTTTATCATTTTTTTTTTATCTCGGTAATGACACCAAAGAATTTCTGCGTTTGGCGTTTTAGAAGGTCTGTATGTTAATAATTACTAGAGCACCACGTTTAATTCTTTAAACTTTGCTGCTACAGTTTTTTATTTACTTAATATCAATTCTGCAGTATGTTTTTGCTCGTGTGTATATGTATATATATATATGAAAATTATTTCACGAAAGTAACGTGAAAAATATTTATGATGAATAAAACCACGAAGGAAAGGAAACAGAATGGTGCTCAAGCGCTTTCGTCTAATGACATCCTCAGGAACACTGAAGTACATAAAGAGTTACAGCCTATATATAGGTTACAAAAAAAAAAAAATATTATATATATATATATAGTATATACACACAACAAACGGAGAGAGAGAAAAAAAATTAAACATTAAAGGATTGTGGGAGGAGCAAACAAATTTGTAAGGAAAAACTACCGATTTTTAGCACAAGATCAAATGATTTTTTTCCAACCAATGTTATGGATAATTAAAAAATAATAAAAATACAAATTTATACTGGAAATCTGCCCAGGTTTTAGCACTCTGCCCTTGTTAAAATTCGATGTCTATAAAAATAAATTGAAAAATAAAAGTTATAGTAGCATACAAGTTTACCAAAGATTTAGCGTTCTACCCTTCTTATCTAAATCTGTTCTGAAGGAATTCAAAACAACAGGATCGAGTTGAAAAAGACCTTTGCTTATGTTGAAGTTATTTGTAAGTTGGATAATGGCAGACTCAAGAATATTTCTATTAACAATGTTGCCAGAGTGAAATAAAACAAGCATTATTCCAATCAATACAGTGGGATAACTCTGACAAATGGACAAAAAGGGCACTGGACGACTGTCCTGTTCTAACGGAATATTGATATTGTTTTATACGTGTGCAAATCCTTTCCCGTCTGACCTATGTAAAAGGAATCACATTGTTTACAACCAATTTTATAGATAATGCCTGAATTATTGGTAGGTCTATTTTTTACTATGATATTTTTCACAATATTGTTATATGAAAATACTACATTAATATCCAAACATTTAAGTACATTAGCAATGCCTAAAAAGTCCGGGGAAAAATGGAAGTACTAAAATATTTTTTGACGAAGTCCGAGTGTTATTATTGACACGATAGAAAGTTCGTTTTGCCTTGTTGAGACAAGATTCCATAAACGCAGATGGATAACACAGATCACTTCCAATACCGTTGCTTTTTTCCAATTCGGCATCGATGTATCCCGGACTGGCGATCCTAAGGGCGCGGAGAAATATTGAAGAAAAAAAATGGCCTTCTTAGTTGGGGTGTCATGTCCCGAGTAAAAGTGTACGTAGGACAAATTGTTTTTTTTTTTCCGATAGATACTAAACTTAAAACCTGGGCTTTCCCTATGTACACGCACATCCAAAAACGGGAGTGAGTTGTCTTGTTCCATTTCTAAAGTAAACTTAATGGAGGGAACTTGATCATTTAACTGAAACAATTTGTCCTACGTACACTTTTACTCGGGACATGACACCCCCACTAAGAAAGCCATTTTTTCTTCAATGTTTCTCCACGCCCTTAGGATCGCCAGTCCGGGATACATCGATGCCGAATTGGAAAAAAGCAACGGTATTGGAAGTGATCTGTGTTATCCATCTGCGTTTATGGAATCTTGTCTCAACAAGGCAAAACGAACTTTCTATCGTGTCAATAATAACACTCGGACTTCGTCAAAAAATATTTTAGTACTTCCATTTTTCCCGGACTTTTTAGGCATTGCTAATGTACTTAAATATTTGGATATTAATGTAGCATTTTCATATAACAATATTGTGAAAAATATCATAGTAAAAAATAGCCCTACCAATAATTCAGGCATTATCTATAAAATTGGTTG
The DNA here is from genome assembly GCA_023014485.1 of Bathynomus jamesi. NCBI lineage: Eukaryota > Metazoa > Arthropoda > Malacostraca > Isopoda > Cirolanidae > Bathynomus > Bathynomus jamesi. The sequence goes on along the minus strand of JAJOZX010002333.1, from coordinate 304,831 downwards.
TAAACAATGCGATTCCTTTTACATAGGTCAGACGGGAAAGGATTTGCACACGTATAAAACAGCATCAATATTCCGTTAGAACAGGACAGTCGTCCAGTGCCCTTTCTGTCCATTTGTCAGAGTTATCCCACTGTATTGATTGGAATAATGCTTCAGTTTTATTTCACTCTGGCAACATTGTTAATAGAAATATTCTTGAGTCTGCCATTATCCAACTTACAAATAACTTCAACATAAGCAAAGGTCTTTTTCAACTCGATCCTGTTGTTTTGAATTCCTTCAGAACAGATTTAGATAAGAAGGGTAGAACGCTAAATCTTTGGTAAACTTGTATGCTACTATACCTTTTATTTTTCAATTTATTTTTATAGACATCGAACTTTAACAAGAAGGGCAGAGTGCTAAAACCCGGGCAGATTTCCAATATAAATTTGTATTTTTATTATTTTTTAATTATCTATAACATTGGTTGGAAACAATTCATTTGATCTTGTGCTAAAAATCGGTAGTTTTTCCTTACAAATTTGTATGCTCCTCCCACAATCCTTGAATGTTTAATTTTTTTTTCTCTCTCTCCGTTTAGTGTGTGTGTGTGTGCGTGTATCTTTTTTTGTAACCTATATATAGGCTGTAACTCTTTATGTACTTCAGTGTTCCTGAGGATGTCATTAGACGAAAGCGCTTGAGCACCATTCTGTGTTTGCTTTCCTTCGTGGTTTTATTCATTATATATATATATATATATATATATATATATATATATATATATATATATATATATATATATATATATATATATATATATTAGTGATGGATCGAATAACCGCAACAGCACTACAACCGCACAAAAATTCACAACCGCAACCGTAACCGCAACCGCCGTTCCATAAGTGCGGTTGCGGTTGTAAAAGCTTAGTTAATTTTAATTTTAGGTTAATTAGAAATATTTCTTTTTTTTAAAAGAAAATGATGGGTCTCCTTCTGCGTGCTTAAACGTGACGTCATACGGCTGCCGTAGTAAAATTGGTTTAAACGATGATCCTCTTCAGTGGTGGAAAGATAACGAACTAAAATACAAAGAACTTGGCTGTATTGCAAGAACATATCTTGCTTGCCCTTCAAGTAGCATTCCAAGCGAGCAGCTCTTCAGTGGAGCGGGAACGTTGTACGATGAGAGGCGTTGCCGCTTGAAAGGTGAAAATGCAGCAAAAATATTATTCTTGAAATTCACACTGCCTGTCATTAAGTTTGACATCAGTTTTTCAAATGAATAATAATCCATAACTTTCCAATGGGTGGAGGCTGGGGAAAGTGGTAGGTGGGATGAACAGTGCGATGGGTCCTCGTCCCTCATCCTGGTAACACACTTAGTGCAAAATATGGTTTTAATTAATTTGACCTATTCTTTCATAATAGCTATATAAGTTTAGAATATACTCCATTTAAATAGTATTTATTTAGTAAATCCCTTATGTTGAACACAAGTTTTGCAACACACAAATAGCGGTAGCGGTGTATTGCAAAACTTGTGTTCAACATAAGGTATTTACTAAATAAATACTATTTAGTATATATTATGTACCAAGTGTGGCTAAATCCAGTTAATAATTACGCATTTCTCCTAGTATATGATAATCGCAACCGCAACCGCGGTTGGAAAAATTCGACAACTGCAACCGCGGTTGTGAAAAACCGACCACTCGATCCATCACTAATTATAATATATATGTGGGAATGAACTCAGGATGGTTCCCTGAGATTTTTATGATATACACAGACCGTGCATGGAACAAGGAACTCTTCTGGGATAATTAAATCCACTATAGTCCGAATAAGTAATGGTAAATGACAAATACCATAGTTTTTCTTTTTCATGATGCAAGCCCGACGTGGGCAACGGGTCTCTCGCAAAGAGGTCCCATAAATATAGCTTCCCTCACCAGCTATCTGCAAAGCAGACAGGATCCAGCTTTGACACATGGATCTAGGGTTTAAAGCAGCATAGCCCCACTACATTTAGAACCTCAATATAAGTAAAAGACTCGTTGCATTCACGTCGGATTGAATAAATCGAAGAAAAAGGGGTAACTATTATATTTTTAGACAAAACCAAAACTTAAACCTCAACTGGCAGAATTGAGCGTCCACTTTTCAAGGCACATAACATGTCCGTTTCATGATGGGAATGAACTCAGAATGGTTCCCCGAGTCTTTTATGATACACACACACCGTGCATGGAACAAGGAACTCTTCTGGGATAATTAAATCCACTATAGTCCGAATAAGTAATGGTAAATGACAAATACCATAGTTTTTCTTTTTCATGATGCAAGCCCGACGTGGGCAACGGGTCTCTCGCAAAGAGGTCCCATAAATACAGCTTCCCTCACCAGCTATCTGCAAAGCAGACAGGATCCAGCTTTGGGACATGGATCTAGGGTTTAAAGCAGCCTAGCCCCACTATAGTGGATTTAATTATCCCAGAAGAGTTCCTTGTTCCATGCACGGTCTGTGTGTATCATATATATATATATATATATATATATATATATATATATATATATATATATACAGGGTGTCCGAGAATTATCTGTACAAGTTTTGGCTGTTATTAAAAGTCAACCATGAAGTGTAAAAATTCCAGTGTTGTCCCATTTTACAGAGAATCTCATTAAGTTTTTTCTGATACCAAGTTTTGACAAGTTTTTTAGAAATTCCAGTGTGTCCGAAAATTAGCTGTACAATTTCATCTTTTAATAAAATTCTTGATAACACATGTAAAATTCTTAAACAAGATTATTTAGAATCTGTATTTTCAAAAGTTTCTTTTATTAAAGTAACGTTGTTACAAACATTCGATATGTGCACCATTAGTGATTCGCAAAACATCCAATCGATAATCCAAATGTTGCCATGTACGCTGCAGCATATCCACATCAATTCGCTCAATAGCAGCTGTGATTCTTGCTTTTAAATCATCAATGTCTGTCACCCGCGCACAAAAAAGAAAAAACTTGTCAAAATTTGTTATCAGAAAAAACTTAATGATATTCTCTGTAAAATGGGACAACACTGGAATTTCTACACTTCATGGTTGACTTTTAATAACAGCCAAAAATTGTACAGATAATTCTCGGACACCCGGTATATATACTGGTCAAAAAAAGAAACGCAATTAGCTTGCATAGGGTGTAAAATTTAAGTTGTTAGTGGTATTATCACAGTTTCAAGATTATGGTTAAATGTTTGTTCAAATCTTTTAAAGCCACTTAGTGCATGTTTTTAAACCTGACTAATCCCGGCTAAGACGCCATTTTGTTACAAACAATAAACAGAGATTAAATTGAATGTATTCTTTATGAAGACATGCATTTTTTCTTTGACTTCACAGAATACACACTGCCCGTTGAGAAAACCAACCTTTTTCCCGCGATTGAGGCATGCCACGACTCTCGGAGGTCAACAGAGGTCGTGCCTTGGGCATGTTGGATGCAGGCATGTCTGCTGTCCAAGTTGCACAACGAATGCATGTGCATCCCAGCACAATCTCTAGGCTTGTTAGACGGTACAATGCCACAGGAAGTGTTCAGGACCTGCTAAGACGTGTGCGACCTCGTGTGACGACCCAACGCCAGGATCGCCATATTGTACTGCAGCACCTGCGTCATCGGCAGCGGAATGCTCGTCAGACAGCCAGAGAGACACCTGGTATCCACAACAACAGAATTAGTGACCAGACCGTCAGAAACCGACTCCGTAATGCAGGACTCCGATCCTGCAGGCCTTACAGAGGTCCTTTTCTCACTGATGCAAGAAGGCAACGACGCCTGCAATGGGCCTATCAGCACCGTGACTGGACACAAAGAATGTGGAACCAAGTGGCTAGGGGTGGCCATACGCGTTATTGACTGTTTGTTATGTTAAAGAATCATTTACTATATACTGAGTCCTCATGTTTATTAATAAATCTCAAAAATTGCGTTTCTTTTTTTGACCAGTAATATATATATATATTTTTTTTTTTTGTATTGGGGCGTTTACCGCCATTTCCCGCTATATGGTAGCGGATATCATGGCGAGGAGGAATACGAGAAAGAGAAACGGAGACGGAGAAAAGGCACTAGAAAAGGGAGAACAGCGGACTACAGGTGAGAAGCCACCTAAAGCTCAGATAGGATGCGAGATTGGGAGAGGAAGAGGAAAAGACGGTCAAGCGAGAAGAGAGGGCTCTCAGCGAGCATAAGGCGTAAACGTTCGGGGAGGGGGAAATCAGAAAGGAACGGAAAAGCGCGACGACGTACTGACGACAGGGTGGGGCATTCCACAAGGATGTGAGAGACGGTGAGGGGCGACTGGCAGGAGGCGCAACGAGGAGCCTCCTGCCGGAACATAAGATAGCCGTGCGTGAGGCGCGTATGGCCGATGCGAAGCCGCGCAAGGACGACCTCTTTGTGTCTGGAGCGGTGGAAAGAGGACACCCAATATGACAGACGGGGGCGGATGGACCAGAGTTTATTTCCGGTGGCATCGTCCCAGGACTGTTGCCACATGCGATCGTAAAAGGAACGAAAGACCTGCACATAGTCTGAGAAGGGGAGCGGGCGGGGGAGGGGAGGCAGCGAGGCGGCGGACCGGGCTAAGCGGTCCGCCGCCTCATTACCGGAAACACCAACATGGGCGGGAACCCAGCAGAAGGTGACCCGGATCCGGTGAATGGTGTGCAGGACATGGTACTCCTGTTGAATAAGGCGTACGAGGGGGTCCGGGGAATCATAGCGCTCGAGCGCCTGAAGGGCGCTCAGCGAGTCCGAAAAAATGGTACAGGAGGACCGCGAACAACCCGATACCAGACGGAGGGCTTCCAGAAGGGCAAAGAGCTCCGCGGAAAAGATGGAGGCCTGAACCGGCAGGGGGATACCCCGGGAGGTAGGTGACAATGACGGAGAGAAGACGGCGGCCGCGACACCCGCAGGGGAGCGCGAGCCGTCGGTGTAGACGGGAACGTCGTCCGAATGGACGGGAAGATGGGCCAGAAAAGAATACCGGAGGACTGCAGGAAGAGACTCCTTACGCAGGCCACGGAGCGCCTGGCAACGGCAGATAGGGGTGGTCCGCCAGGGGGGCGACAGATCCAAGGAGAACGGCAGAATAGAGGGTGGGGGGATCCCCAGGGACGAGAAAATCTCGGCCAGAGAGGCAGCGAAATGCCACGTGTCAGGCCGGGGTAGCGCCTGGGAGATCGCGGAGAAGAGTAGGGACTTCGGGAGGCGGCAGATGCGAAGGTAACACTTCGCCATGAGAAGGCCCCGGCGAAGGGGCAGGGGGGGGTGTCCACAGTCCACCTGAAGACTAGCGACAGGGGACGAGCGGAAGGCACCCGACGCCAGGCGAAGGCCACGGTGGAGAAGAGGATCCAGCATACGGAGTGCCGGAGAGGAGGCGGAACTGTAGACCACACAGCCGTAGTCGACACGGGATTGCACCAGGGAGGTGTACAGGCGCAGCAGAGTACGCCTGTCCGCCCCCCAGGTCGTGTGGGACAGATGACCCAAAAGGGAGAGGGTGCGGCGAGATGTTTGCCGCAACCGCCTAAGGTGTGGAACCCACCGAAAAATCCGTCGAGGGTCATACCCAGGAATCTAACGGGATGGGACGAGGGAAGGAGGAGTGCCGGCAAGGGTAAGAGCGAAGGTATGCGACAGACGGAGGCGCCGAGGACGGAAAAGCATACTGAAGACTTAGAGGGTGAGAAAGCATAGCCAACCGAGGACGCCCAGCGAACCACCGCATTGATGGCTAGCTGGAGCCGACGTTCAGCCAAAGACGGGAGGGCGGCCAGAGCAATAGATAGCCAGGTCATCGGCATAGAGGGAGCTACGAACGGATGTAGGCAGACCGTAGCGACTGTGTTCATCACGAGTGAGAAACACAAGACGCTAAGGACACTACCCTGAGGGACACCCTCCTCCAACGGAAAGCGGTCAGAGAGGCAGAACCGATGCGGACGCGGAAAGAACGGGCGGACAAGAAGTTATAAATAAAGGAAGGGAGAAAAGCCTACGAAAACCCAGGGAGGAGCGTAAGCAGTCAAAGACCGCGCTCCGCCGGGTAGTATCGTAGCCTTCTGGAGGTCGAAAAAGACGGCGAGTACAAATTGACGCCGGAGAAAGCCTCCTGCACGTCATGGCTAAGGAGAAGGAGGGGGTCGGTGTTAGACCGGAAGCGCCGGAAACCAGCCTGGGTAGCAGGGTACTGATCACTCGCCTCCAAGGTAAAGGACAGCCGCGAGGCGACCATCGCTCCATCACCTTGCAGGCACAGCATGTTAGGGAAATGGGGGCGATAGTTCGACGGGAGTGAGGGGTCTTTATCGGGCTTCGGGATGGGGACGACGATGGACTCACGCCATCGGTCCGGAATGAACCCTCCAACCAAATCCGGTTATAGAGGTCCAGTAGAAAGCTGAGAGCAGAGGGGTGGAGATGCCGTAAAAGGTCATAGGGGATATTATCGGGGCCGGGGGCGAAGGGCCTCCCGAAGCTCTGTCATGGAAGATGGTGATATAGGGGTCATTCCTATGAGGTGGAAATTCGGTGGGTCGCGGCGGGAGGGGGGGAATCGGAAACTGGAGATGGCTGCAAAGTGCGCCGCGAGCAGTGCGTTCGCGACGGCCTCCGGATCGGACACGAACTCGTCGTCCCCGACCCGAAGCACGGGGTCGAGGGGGGACACGGGTCCCCTCAAAGCTACGCACCTTGCGCCAAAACAGTCAAGGGGGCAGTCGAGGAGGAGATCCCGGACACGTAACTCCGCCAGGAGGTACGCCGGGCCAGTTTCAGGACCCGACGGGCCACTGCCTTCAGGCGCTGAAATTCTATCTTGTGCTCCAGCTGGCGGGTCGTAGAAGCGGCGGCCGGCACGGCGCCGCTCCTGAACGCATGGGAGCACTCTGGGGTCCACCATGGGACGCTTCGCGGTCTGGGGGAGCCAGAGGTACGGGGGATGCAACTGGCGGCAGCCGAGAGGATCTTACTCTCGAGGAAGGCGAGGGCCTCATTGACGGAGGAAAGGCAGGAATTGATGGCGAGATCGCCGTGCCCCTCGCGTATGAGGCCCAGTCTGCTCGGGCGAAACAGCCAGCGCGGGCGGACAGAGGTGGGGGGAGGAGACGGGTCGGGGTAAGACACACTGGGAAATGGTCACTGCCGGAAGAATCCGGCAGGACCTCCCCAGGTGAACTCCGTCACGATTTCGAGGGAAACCAGGGAAAGGTCGATACAGGTGAAACTGTCATGGGCCCCGAGTGAAGGCAGGTTGGGGAGCCATCGTTCAGAAAGGTGAACTCGAGCTCGTCCATAAGGGAGAGAAGGTCCCGGAAGAAAGGTGGAGCAAACGTCCCCCCAGCCGGGTCCCGACTGTTGAAGTCCCCGAGAATCAGAAAAGGGCGGGGAAGCTGGAGAATTAGGTCACGGAGAGAATCGGGTGGAGGGCGTACGTTAGGGGGAGAGGTAAAGAGAGCAGACCGTGAGCTGGCGCCCCAAGAAAAGGCGCACGGCCACAGCTTGCAGGACTGTACGGAGCGGGAGGAAAGGGACGGAGCGTGTGCACGAAGACCGCGGCGCCCCCCCTCCCCGCCCCATCGAGAGGGGGAAGGGAGCCCGCAGTAACCGGACACTCGAGGGAGGGAACGGGATCCCAGAATCGTCTCCTGAAGGCAGAAACACGCCGGACACCTGGAGGCCAGGAGAGAGGAGAGACTCTCGAGGCCTACCAGGAGCCCGCGGGATGTTCCACTCAGGAGCGAGGTATAGGTAGGGGTAGGAAGGTCACATAAGGATTATTATGGGGTGGGTGGGCCGATCGGGGGGCCCGAGATTAAAGAGGGAATCGGAAAGCCCTGAGTTCAGTGAGGGACGCCGAACGAGGGCGAAGGCGAGGGTCCCCCCGACGAGGGGGCGATGTGGAACCAGACGCCGGCAAGTCCTCCAGAGGAGGAGTCTCCCGGCGTCGTCGGAGAGCGATGCAGAGAAGGGGATGTGAGAGGTATCCAGAATGCCCCTCCCTTCACCGGAGGTGCGGGGGAGGCGGACTACGAGGGGGAGTGGAAAATAATACCTCACCCAGAGGCATTGGCAGGTCGAGGAGAGAGATGGGGCGGGTCAAACGCGGGGGCGTGCACGTCCCACCCACGCCGACCAGGCGGGCGAGTTCCCCCTCCAGTGGGTCCATCGACCGGGCCGGAGAGGGGTGTATCTCAGCCTCCACCACGAGGGCCGACGGGGACACCAGGGGGGAGCGTGCATAAGGTTGCGCAGTGGGGACGGTGAGGACACCGGGGCGGTAGGGCGAAGGGGGCGTTTGTGTTTAGGAGAGGAAGGTGATGCGAGGCTTATGGCGTCGAACCTTTCGGGGTTACCACTGGCGCGGCGCTTGCGGCCCCTATCCCTCCGTCGTGCGGCCCGCGTGGGTGACGGCGGGTCACGATCCGGAATGGGGGTGGCCGAAGGCGCCGGTGGAGAGGGCGTAGAAGGGGCAGGGGGGGTTGCCGACGAAGCATCGGCGTTCGCGGAGGGAGCACGTGGGGACGCGCTGGTGGTACGGGGAGCCGCGGTAGGAGTCCGCTGGGCGGCAGAGGATGGACTGGGAGTAGCGGACACGGTGGGTGGGGCGCGTTGGGAACCGCCGGTGAGGACGGGGTCCGGAACGGAGAGCCTCGGCGTACGAGGCACCACGCCCGGCCTCGCCGCCACGCAACCGCTCCCGCGCCTCCCGAGCGCTGAGAAACTCTGATGAACAGAGGCCCGAACCTCCCTTTCAAAGAGGAAGGACGGGCAAGAGCGGGATGAAGCGGGTGTGGTCCATGGCAGTTGGTGCAGGAAGGCGGAGCAGTACAGGGCAAGGGGTAGGGAGGGCCGCCGCAGCGGACACACAACGGGGCCGGCTGACGGCAGGAGCTGCTCACGTGGCCAAACCTATTACACTGAAAACAGCGCGTAGGATCTGGCACGTATGGTCGTACTGAGAATTCGCACGCTCGTCTCTCACCAAAGCCCCAGAATACCGAAACGGGGGCACCAGTGAGTCGAAAGTGAGGAGCAGGCGAGGAGAAGGGGCAGTTGGGGACCGCGATCTGTCGGGAAAGCGGTACACCCTCACAACACCCTGGGAGGCGAGTCAATCTGGAGGTCTTCCACCGGGATGGGTAGAAGACGAGCAGCGTAAATTGTGCCCTGGCTGATTGAGGCGGGGTGGGGAGTCACCGTGATCCCGCAGCCCAGGACATCGGGGATAGCGAGCAGAGAGGAGGTTTCGGCAGAGGACGCGACCTTATCAAAATGGAGCCATCCCTCTGAGGCCGAAGGTCAAAACGCGCCGTCCCCGTCTTCCCATGGATCGCTCGAAAGAGACGTTCGTGGTTAGTGGGGAGGGGCTTGGAGGAGGAGGGCGGAGGACGAGGAACTTGTCCATCGTCCTAAGGCCGAGTGAAGCCGTCTGGCCAAACACCACCGGAACTTCGAGGGGGCGAGAAGACGAGAAAGGCGGACGGCGACGTCGGGTCCCACGTCCCCCAGGGGCCGAGGGCGATGAGGCCCGACCGGAGTGGGAGGCGACCGGGGCCGCGGGCCTCCCACCTGAGGGCGAAAAAGCAGGTGGGTCCCTATCGGGACGTGGAATATGGGGGGATCCAGGGGTCGGGGGGTCCACTGCAGGTCCATCCGCTACTGGCGGGGGTCGGGCAGCGGCGCCACGAGCCTGGGGAAGAGAGGGAGAGGAGGCGTCGGCAAGAAGAGCAGACGGGTGGGCGAGGGCTGCCGACTGCCCTTACCAGACCCACGGTCCAAAGAGGTAGTCAGAGGGAGGTCAGATGCACAAGCCGGGTCGTCAACGAGGTCCATTAGAGTTGTAAGTGTTTCCATAGAAAATTTTTATTGTAGTTTCGCGCCCGGGGCCGCGGGGAACCGATTACCCGGGGCCCAAGGGGACCAAGCGCACGCCGGCGGGGGGTGGGTGCCTCGTCCCATGCAGGTACCCCCGTTTCAAAAGGGCCCTTGCAGCGTCGAGAGTTCTCCCCCGCCGGCAGCAAAGACCAAGGCCCCCCAGGGTCCCAGGCCTGGGCACCCTACCAGCCAACTTAGTCCGGCCCCGGCCATGGGGGCGAGACCCCAGCGACCAGCCCCGGCAGCCCACGGGGCGCGCGAAGTGAACAGAGAAGCAAAAAACAGAGGGGGCAAGGAAGAGGGTAAAGAGGGGAAGACAGGAAAGAGGGGCTGTAGGATAGCAGGGTATGCTAAAAGTCCACTTCGCAACCGGGCGGGGACCCGGCAGGCCCCCAGCCGCGGCTGACCCCCTCGCCACATGTAGGCAGGAGCCCGCGGGCGATCCACCCCAGAAAGACCGCCCGCGGGGAGGGGGATATATATATATATATATATATATATATATATTATATATATATTATATATATATATATATACAGGGTGTCCCGTAAGTCTGGACCCATAGGGATTTATAATATATTTTTTTATTATGTTGCAGGTAAACCATGTCACTGACTAGAGAGGAGAGAGTTCAAGTTATTTTGCTGGTCGGGACCCGCAGTCACCGGGAAGTGGCCGAAGAATTCAACAATATGCATCCACCGCGCACCAATCACACACAGATGTGTTGGCAAGTTGATAGCCAAATTTAAGGAAACTGGATCCGTAGCAAGCCTCGCAGAGGACCTAAGGACTGTTACGGAAGACGAAACCAGTACCAATGTGTTGGCTAGCTTCGCTGTCAGTCCCGAAGTCACTTCGACGCATGTCCAGCGAAACTGGGACTATTTTGTAATTTTATTAATTTTGCCCTATGGGTCCAGACTTACGGGACACCCTGTATATATATATATACAGGGCGTCCCAAAAAAATGTATACACACTTTAAATAATTAGAAAGGCAGTGTTTATTAAAATACATTTCATTTTCAAAATGTAATAGAATCTACAGACATTATTTAATTGTTTTGTCAACGCCTGTTTTCAAACTGACGTCCGTTCTGGTCCAGGCACTGCTGATAACGCGAAGCAATGGAATCGCAAACATCACGAAACATTTCGTTTGGTATTTGTGTGCATTCTCGTTCAATGGCTGCTCTCAATTCAGCGACTGTTGCAGGTTTTATAGCGTAGACTTTGTCTTTTAAGTATCCCATAAAAAAGTCTAGTGGTGTGAGGTCTGGTGAACGCGGAGGGTATTCTACGAAACCCCTTCGTCCAATCCACATCCACATCGTGCCAAGTACCACTCGCAATACTCCACTCTTCGGTCCAGATCATCTTCATTAATAGCATGGACTAATCTTGGAATGTAACTTTTCCATTGACACCGCTTCAAAATGCGTTGGACAGACGATTCTGAAATTCCTACCTCACGACTCGCTTGCCGCACAGATTTTCTTGGACTTTGGTGATACGTTTCCAGTACTCTTTCTTGCTTTGTGGGCTTGTCGATGTCCGTGGTCTTCCGGAACGCTTCTTGTGGACATTCTGAACAGTTCCATCGGCTTCAAACTTATCTCTAATTCGAGTGATGGTAAGTCACGTTGGTGGATCTGTTTGAAACTCCCTCCTAAACTGTCTTTGCACTTCAACTGCGTTTTTCACACTTCCAGTAGCATTTTAGAATGAATTTCCTTTGTTCAAAGCTTAGTCTGACTGCCATTATTAATTCTAATGGGTTTAACTTGGAAAGAAAGAAACATCAATTGAGCTATCAGCTGTTAAAGTGTGTATACATTTTTTTGGGACGCCCTGTATATTATTATATAATATATTATATTATATATATATATATATATATATATATATATATATATAATATATATATATAAACAGAAGGATCAACACAACGGCAAACATTTTCATTTATTTGTACTTCAGACGTTTCGACAAATCTTTTGTCATCATCAGTGAATTAAGTCTTAAAACTTTAAAACAAAAGTGAAAAGTGAAAATACTCAATACAATATTAAAACCATTAAAATTAAAACCTTAAAGCAAATGAAAATTGCATCAATACAAAATTAAAATCATTTAAATTTCATCACTATAAAAACTAAAATTAAATTAATTACCTCAATAGGTAAATACACAATGTTTACATCCACCTCCATACTTGGCAAAGTCTAAGAGAACACTGGATGGTCAGAGGATTAGAAAGGGTATGTCTGTGAGAATCGGTTGGTTAGTTAAAAAGAGTTGTAATTTGTAGAATGAGCTATTATTATTAAGGGAGGGTTTGTTTCTATAGATGTACAAAGATTCTAAAATTCGGAGTTCTGTAAGGTTATTGGATCTAGTTAAAATTTCAAACTGAGTTTTGAGAAAGGGATGGTCGTTTTCATTACTATGGTTTCTAATTGCGGATTGTGGAGGGCTACTGAGGGGACGGTTGGTACGGACTGACAAGCCCAAATGTTGAGAAAGGCGCACCTCCAGTTGGAGTTGAGTGCTGCCAATATACGCAGCCTTACAGCTGTCGCACGTGTATTTGTCAACAACATTGGGGCATACAGTTTTGGGGAAAAAAAAAAAAAAAAAAAAAAAAAAAAATTATATATACCTATATATTAGGGTCATTCTCTGTCAGATCAACCAGTGCCTAACACCCTCATCTCTCAGATTTTGCTGAATTTGGTTTATAGGGATTTGTGGGCCCTGATCCATTTCTGAAATTATAAGGTCAATCCGACCAACGGTTCAAGAGATATGACCTCGGGAAATTTGAGGTCACTTGCGAGGTCACTAACATTTGGCGACCCTAACTTGGGTAATAATGGTCACAATTATATAAAAGTATATATATTTAGAATCAGAAAACGACAAGGAATCCAAATATGCAGGTTTTAGAACTCTAAGTTGAAAAATAAAAAAGTTACACTGTAACCAAAATTGAGGTCACGATTTGACCTCTGGGGTATCAAATGAGAATTTTTTTTTTAAATGTAAAAATGAAGGCATAGGCATTGGCTATTAGAATCAGCAAAAAAAAGTTTGTTTATGTTAGTATTTTTCATGTAACTAACATATAAGTGAACACCATATTCATAAGTTGTGTGTCAATTCTACCTATTTTTTCACACTTAAGCTCATAATTTGACCTATAGAAATTAAAATTACATTTTTTTATAGATATAAAACAAAGGCAAAAATGTAAAATTGTATTTCACTGCTAATCTACACTGGCAATAATAGTTATAATAGTGAAAGGGGAAGACCTACTTAGAGGATTCATGTGCTAGCCTAATACAATTTTTGCATGCTCGATGCTCTCATCAATTTCTTTTTGTGGAAAAATGTATTGAATTCTGCTGCCTCCTCTTAGGTAGGACAACTCATTACAGTTAATATATGATGTCCTGGCACTGCACATGAATCCTTGTTTGATGGATAATAATATGCACTTGATCCTGATGACCCAGAGGGATGTAGAAAGTTCACAGTGAAATCATCAAACTCTTCACAATATTCCTCCACATTCCATACCAAACTTGCATGTCATAAATGCAGCCAACATACTCTCCTGGTTTGACACATTTTAGGTTACCAAGCATTGCAGGTTCATTAGTAAAATGACTTTTCCTTATTCTTTTCTTTTCTCCAATGCCACTTGAAATGGGATACACCATCAGTTCTTCCTTGTTTAGGGGAACAAATCTATGATATTTCTGAGTTCCAGGAATAGCCCTACTATCCTTGAATCGATGTTCCAACCGTTCTTCTGCATCTTTCAAATCAGCTGTAGTTACAAAGAAAAAATTTATCTTCTTGCTCAAGTTTTCTTCACAAAACTGAAACATGTGTTCTGGTGTAAGAATTTGCCTCTCTGTAGTTCTCTGCAAACTGCACGAGCAGTAGCTCTTTTCACTGTTCCTCCAATCCCATCACATGCATTTTTGCCATGGGATGTAGCAAAGAAGTGCCATTCACAAGACAGACCAAAATCCTCTCATGGTAACAGAGATTTTGTGAAGTTGTATCTGTTCTTATATTGGCCAGCACATCCATCTGAGAAATAGTGCACTTCTTCAATTGTGGGCATCTGAATTTAACATATGTCATAAGCTTCAATATGAATGAGTAAACCATTATAGTGTTGTGTTTTAGTGATGCAGATAAGAAACAGACACTAAAATGGCTAAGTCCCTGGTCTGCAGATGATCTATAATAGATGACAAAAGGGTGAACGTACACTGTGAATTGTCCAGTGAAACCCTTGGGCAGCATCCTGGACAATGAAAGAATAATTCTCAGAGAAATCACCTACTATAACTACTCTCGCTCTGAGGTGGTAGTTTTCTTTTTCAACTGCTTGAAGTACTGTGATTGTTGCTGAGCAACAAAGTGATGACGAACCATGCGGGATATTTTCATGCTTAGGGATGATAAGTATTCATGAAGTGGCTCCACCTTATCAACCATTGTACAACGGTCACAGTCACCATTGCTTGTAAGATATTTCATTTGGAGCTGATTTCACACTGTCAAGTAACTCAAAAAATCCAGGACACCCTCTTCTCTTGGGCAATCATTGCAAAGTTGCATCATGCAATCTCTCTTTCTGTACTGCAGACACTGTAATCCATAAGATCCTTGTATGAAAGACCTCTTTCTCCCAATGCAGCCAGCTGCAATTTTGGATTTTGATGGTATGTGCAGACACAGACAGAATGAGTCCCACCACTACCGGCAAGCACACAATATGATGGCCGTAATTTTGCAAATGTGGAAAATCCTATTTTGGGATTCTTTCATCATTTTTATATAGTTCAAACATCTCTCTTAAATTCCCGAGGACCAATCGTTTTGCACCTCAGCACTGATAACTTTCACGCAATCCTTTGGCCAGGACACTACGACTAACCTCTTCTGACTCATAGAATCTTCTAACTATATCTTTGTGTTCTTCAGATATCACTTTTCCTTTGCTCATTAGTGGAATCTTCGAAGGATTCCATGTTCTGATTTAAGTGAATGGCTTCTTTTCACCATGTATGTTGTAGTTTGAAAGAAAACTAGCTGTTTTTTCAATTGTGTATGGTGAGTGTGTCAATATTTGTAGTTTGTGATGGTGACATTTGCTCTCCAGGAATGACTGTTTCAATTCATTCATTAATTTGTCTAGATGTTTTTCAGATTTAGTTTCAGGTTTTGAAGTATCACTTACCTCCTCGGTAATTTGAACACCATAACTGAGTTCTAGCCTCTCCTTCAGGTATTTCTGAGCAGATGATAGCTTACCACGAGCCTTGCGCTTTTTCTGGCTTAATGACAGCCCTTCTGAAAAAACAGAAAAAAAGGTTTCACACACCTGAATATTAGTAATTAAATATTAATTATAGTACCTTAAATGCTATATAATTGGCTATATAGTAGATCAAACAGACCTTGTAGTAAAGTATAAGTTATTATATTAATTTATTACTTACTTTTTTTAACTGGTGTTTGGTCCAGAAAGCTAGAACTGGTTCAACTGAAGTTGAAGGATTTTCCTTTATCAAGCAATCACTGTCATTGTCCAGATCTTGAATTGAAGAGATGTTACTCAAGCCACTGATAGTAGATGATTCATTTGAATCCTGCTCAGACTCGTTGTTTTCAGTGGTACTAAGTATAGTGGGGTTTTTCATTATCAGTGTCCAGCAGTTCACACACAACAATGAGTCTTTTTTCACTCTTCCAGCACATTTTCAACAAGTACATCAGTCACTTTTCTAGATTGATTGTTATGCGTTTCTTGTGTTTTTGAATAGGGTCCTGGCAGTATTTCAAGTGCCGAACCATTGTATTTTGATCTGTAAAGATATAGGATTTACAATTAGGTAATATATATTTTTTAGAAAATATATAGCTGTACACACTTAATATTTTAGGCCTTGATAGTCTCTGAGGCTCATTAAAACACCATACCCACCAGCCACCCACAGTGCTGGCTGGAACTGTACTAACCTGTAGACAAGGAATTTTGCAACTATCTGTGTTGATTCTGCACTTAGACAAGTAGCAACATGTTTCAACAGGTTTGTTTAGGCTACATGTGAGCTTAGTCTTCCCCTTTCACTATTATAACTATTATTGCCAGTGTAGATTAGCAGTGAAATACAATTTTTATTAAATTCTTGGAGCTTGAGGTCAAAATTGATAGCTAAGATATAAAAATTACTTGAAATGATAAGCAATTTATAAATATGGTGTTCACTTATAAGTTAGTTACATGAAAAGTACCAACATAAACAAACTTTTCATGATTGTTTCTATTAGTCAAGAACTCTGACTTTGTTTTTTATATCTATAAAAAATGTAATTTTAATTTCTATAGGTCAAATTATGAGCTTGTGTGAAAAAATAGGTAGAATTGACGCACAACTTATATATGGTGTTCACTTATATGTTAGTTACATGAAAAATACTAACAAACAAACTTTTTTTTGCTGATTCTAATAGCCAATGACTATGCCTTCATTTTTTACATTTAAAAAAAAAATTCTCATTTGATACCCCAGAGGTCAAATCGTGACCTCAAATTTTGGTTACAGTGTAACTTTTTTATTTTTCAAACCTAGAGTTCTAAAACTTGCTATTTGGATTCCTTGTCGTTTTCTGATTCTAAATATATATACTTTTATATAATTATGACAATTATTACCCAAGTTATGGCTCGCCAAATGTTAGTAACCTCGCGAGTGACCTCAAATTGCCCGAGGTCATATCTCTTGAACGTTGGTCGGATTGACCTTATAATTTCAGAAATGGATTCAGGGCTCACAAACTCCCTATAAACCAAATTTCAGCAAAATATGAGAGATGAGGGTGTTAATTTCAATTTTTTTTGGTTGATCTGACAGAGAATGACCCTATATATATATATATATATATATATATATATACATATATACATATATCCCCGCAAGGGGGTTCTAAGCTCGTGCTCTTGAGTGCTCTTTGTGCTCGTTTGTACGTGCTTGTTCCTGGAGGTTTCACGTGCGCCCTCCCGGCCCTAGCACCCAAGGATGATGGGGCTCGACCCTGCAGTCCTTGGTCTTTTTCCACTTCAACTGTCCCTCCACCCTTTCTTTTTCCTCTGTCTTTCCTCTCACTTTTTCTTTGTTTTTCCGCTGAGATATGCCCTTTAAATAGAGGCGAATCGGTTCTTCCTGAACTAAAAAAAAAAAAAATATATACATATATATACACATATATACATATATATATATATATAATATTATATATATATATATATATACAGGGTGTCCCATAAGTCCGGCATCATATGAAAAAAAATAAAAAAAGGCAAAACAAAAGCTTTTATTTACAGAACGTGCTCAATATGACTACCATTGTTTTCAATACACAAATTCAGACGTGATACCCAGTCAGCAAGCACACGGTGAATGATGTCAGGAGTAACGGTGTTACATGCCCCAATAATGCGCTGCCGCAAATGTTCAACACTCCTAATTTTCTCTGCGTATACCAGCGCTTTCAAGTGGCCCCAGAGATAAAAATCTAGTGGCGCGAGATCCGGGCTTCTTGCTGGCCATTCCACAGGCCCTCGACGTCCTATCCAATGACCAGGGAATTGTTGGTACAGGTATTCCCTTACTTGGGTGCTGTAATGTGCAGGAGCGCCGTCTTGCTGGACCATGTTGGGAAATGTCCTTCTTCGTTCAAGACACTGTGAAATGCTTCTTCCTTGAGCATACGTAGGTAGGTGCCTCCAGTGACATGTTCATCGAAAAAGAGGGGGCCTATGATGCGATCCTTCCAAATGCCACACCATACCATCACCCGAGATGCACCTTGTTCCTTTGAAGAGGTATACCAGTGAGGGTTGTTTTGAGACCAGTAGCGGGTGTTCTGTCGATTTACCTCACCATTTCCATAAAAAAAAAAATCGCCTCCAAAGTTCAGCAATATTCTGGCAATAGTATCTCTGTTATTAATTGAGCTAGAACGTTCATTTTTGGCTAAATTAGAGTTCTAAGTATGCTAATGAAGATGTTGAGTTTTTAGAATAGATTTTCATATTTTATATATATATAGATTTTTTATTTTTTTTACTTTCTTATTATGCCGAACTTTGGGTGAACTTTTGGCTGGCGATAGAGGTGAAAAAAGTAGTTCGCTTCATAAGGTTTTCAACCATACTTCTAGTGTCGTAAGGTCATTATAACCCAAACCACGCGATAGAGGAAAGGTGAAAATAGTGATATCCATCAAAAACACGTTTTCGCCTGTGGTGGCGCTTAGGTATCTTAAGACGCGCGAGGGTGCGAGTAAACATTAGCACAGCTCTTCATTCCCGTGAACACCAAGATCCGTTTTTGCACCGTTTAGTGACTGGTGATGAAAAGTGGATACTGTACCAGAATGTTAAGCGCCGTCGACAGTGGGTTTGTGCCGGAGAACCAGCGACACCACAGCCAAAACCAAATCTTCACCCTCGGAAGGTGTTGCTTAGTGTTTGGTGATATAAAGGTGGTGTCGTAATGTAATACACTTTGAAACCTTACCACACAACCAAACAATCACCGCTCAAGTCTACTGTCAACAACTGAATCGATTGAACACTGCACTAAAAGAAAAGAGACCTTCTTTGGTTAATCTGAAAGGAATCGTGTTCCACCACGACAACGCACGTCCTCATACCGCTCAGATCACTTCCGCAAAAATTGAGGAGCTTGGGTGGGAAAAACTTCCACATCCTCCATATTCTCCAGACCTTGCGCCTTCAGATTATCATCTCTTCAGGAGTCTGCAAAACTATCTTGACGAGAAACACTATACTTCTTTAGATGACCTGCACACCAGTCTTTGTACGTTTTTTGCCTCAAAATCGCCTGAATTTTATAAACATGGCATTGAAAAGCTTGTAGGACGTTGGCAGTGTCATTGATTCCGATGGAAAATATATACTAGATTAAAAAAGTTTTAGTAGAGTTTTTTTTTGTCCTTCAAATTCCAATCTAAAAAACGACATTACTTATGGGATGACCTGATTATATATATATATATATATATATATATATATATATATACATTCAACTGCAAAGAACACGCAGTATAAATAACGTAAAGAACGACGCTTGTATAGGAGATATTCCGCGCAAGACGAGAGAGAGAGAACGGAACAAATGAAAAAATGAGGTAACCACCTGGGAATCGAACCCGGGATCTTCCGATTGCCGGTCAGACGCGATACCATTACACCATGGACCTCACTCTTCCAAATGCCGTAATTCTTCTACATACTCGCAGAAACTAATGCCCCAAGGGGGCACCTCCCGCATGCCGTAACATTTCATTTGTTCCGTTCTCTCTCTCTCGTCTTGCGCGGAATATCTCCTATACAAGCGTCGTTCTTTACGTTATTTATACTGCGTGTTCTTTGCAGTTGAATGTATATAATGTTACGGCATGCGGGAGGTGCCCCCTTGGGGCATTGGTTTCTGCGAGTATGTAGAAGAATTACGGCATTTGGAAGAGTGAGGTCCATGGTGTAATGGTATCGCGTCTGACCGGCAATCGGAAGATCCCGGGTTCGATTCCAGGTGGTTACCTCATTTTTTCATTTGTTCCGTTCTCTCTCTCTCGTCTTGCGCGGAATATCTCCTATACAAGCGTCGTTCTTTACGTTATTTATACTGCGTGTTCTTTGCAGTTGAATGTATATAATGTTACGGCATGCGGGAGGTGCCCCCTTGGGGCATTGGTTTCTGCGAGTATGTAGAAGAATTACGGCATTTGGAAGAGTGAGGTCCATGGTGTAATGGTATCGCGTCTGACCGGCAATCGGAAGATCCCGGGTTCGATTCCCAGGTGGTTACCTCATTTTTTCATTTGTTCCGTTCTCTCTCTCTCGTCTTGCGCGGAATATCTCCTATACAAGCGTCGTTCTTTACGTTATATATATATATATATATGAATAAAACCACGAAGGAAAGGAAACACAGAATGGTGCTCAAGCGCTTTCGTCTAATGAGGACGTCATTAGACGAAAGCGCTTGAGCACCATTGTGTTTCTTTTCCTTCGTGGTTTTATTCATCATAAATATTTTTCACGTGTTACTTTCGTGAAATAACGGGTGTAAGTTGACAAGTAGAAGGTTCGAGACAGCAGTTGCGAAAAACTTTTTTACGCATAGAATAGTAAATAGCTGGAATAGTTTGCCGGTAGAAGTAATTAGTAGCACGTCTATAAACATGTTTAAAAATCGATTAGACGCATATGTTGATAAAAAGGGTATAGTTTAAAGTAGTAAAATTAAGGCTTTCTGGGGATAGATCCCATAGCTCAACACAAGTGTTGTGGGATATAGGGAGGCAGCGTCTTGGGTTAGGGGATACTCTCTGTCCTTACACACCCCATTTAAAGAGATTCCTCTGCCGAGCGGTGCCCCCCATAGTACTGTGAGGTATTGAAAAACTCATGATCTTCACTTGCCCCACAAACACCTTTAAATTGGACACACACATTTCTACATTACTGTACAGTCTTTACAGCCACACCTACACTTTTTCTCGTAAGCGTTTTTTTTTTTTTTTTAAGTTCGGGAAGAACCGATTCGCCTCTATTTAAAAGGGCATATCTCGGCGGAAAAACAAAGAAAAAGTGAGAGGAAAGACAGAGGAAAAAGAAAGGGTGGAGGGGACAGTCGAAGTGGAAAAAGACCAAGGATGACAAGGACTGCAGGGTCGAGCCCCATCATCCTTGGGTGCTAGGGCCGGGAGGGCGCACGTGAAACCTCCAGGAACAAGCACGTACAAACGAGCACTCAAGAGCACGAGCTTAGAACCCCCTTGCGGGGGATTCTCGTAAGTGTATATATTGTAATGTATATGATTGTAAATTTTGACTTGGTCCGCAATCGATATGGACCGTGACTTGATGGATACCGTAATGAAATTGACTGGATTCTTTGGATCTAATATATTTGCATGTCCGTTATAAATAGATATAGAGTGTAACATATTTGTGGATAGTAGTCTATTATGACTAGATCCTCTGGATCCAGAGATTCTATCTTTAGTTTTAAATCGATAATTAATTGGTTTTAAATTGATAATTATTTAGTTTCGTAAAAATTGGTCGTTGCCAATTTACCGGCAGTTTTTACATAAATTTCTATGTTCTTGTGGTTCGGAACCCACGTAAAATTGTAGGTCCCCTCCGCCACCACGGAGGACACACACAATACACGATTACGAACACAGTTAGGTAGACCAGCCATGAGTGGATCCTAGGGTCTTTGTTGGTCTGAAACATTATAACAAAGTCAGGATCTATTCTTGTGAAGCACTTGGAAATTATATGGAATTCAATCATAAAATGATAAAGTGGTAACATTTATTAAATAATTAAGAGTAGGATTCGACGTGACGCCCATCAGTATCCCTGCACAGCTCAAATCGTTCCGCAGCATTTCTAAACACATTCTGGAGCATTTGCGGGGTTATGTTATCTGCAGCAGTTCGTATACGTGTACGTAAGTTTTCAAGACTCGTAATCTTCGTCTGATAGACGTGCGATTTGATAAAGCCCCATGCAAAGAAATCTAAAGGGGTTAAATCTGGTGATCTCGCTGGCCAAGGTCTGTTGCTTCCGCGTCCGATCCAGCGATTTGGAAAACGTCCATTTAGATAATCCTGAACAATTTTGGCATAGTGACAAGGAGCACCATCATGTTGATAGACGACGGTACTAACAATCCTATCCCCAATCAGCTGAGGCTCAAGGAATTGCTGCAACATGTCCAGATAAATAAGCCCCGTAACTGTAGCATCAGCAAAGAAAAAAGGACCATAAACCTTAGATTTTGTTAAACCCATCCAGACATTAACTTTAGGCGAGTCTCTCTCCCAATTTTGGACGAAATGATTCGGTCTTTCATCTGCCCAAATTCGACAGTCATGGCGATTTACTTTTCCACACGTATGGAAAGTGGCTTCATCACTAAAGAGAATGTTGTCCATTAAATTATCACTCCAGATTTGTTCTACGAGATCAGCACACACAGCACTTCGTCGAGGGAAATCTTCCTCATGTAAATCATGTAAAACCTGCAAATGATAGCTTTTCTTCTGCAAATTAACTTTCAGAATTTTGTGCACAGATGACGTCGGGAGGCCGAGTCTGTGTGATGCAGCACGAACGGACGTACGTGGCTCCTCAGTGATAATTCCGCGTAATGCATTCCCGGTAAAATCTGACATACACGGTCGTCCCGATCTTGCTTCATCATTTACAGATCCCGTTCGTTTAAATTTGTTCACCAATTTTCGTATTGTCTTGTCTATTGGCCCCAGCTTATGAAATCATCTTCTAAACTTCTCTCTGATGTCATTGTATTTCTTTCCCTCGATTCGCCAAATTACTATTGCCACACGCTCTTCTGTATTCATTCTAAGGGCTTCTGAAAAGAAAAATAGAAAAAAATAATTATTTCACAAAAATAGATCCTGACTTTGTGTACACCCTGTATATATATATATATATATTAAATATATATATATATATATATATATATTAGTTGGATGGGAGACCGTCCGCTGCGTCCAGACTATGTAGCAACTCAAGGTTCGGATTCCACGTAAAACTGTAGGTCCCCTCCGTCATATGACCTTCGTTGTTGCGAAGGAGGTTAAACTATTATATATATATATAATATATATATATATATATATATATACACATACACCGGGTGTCCGAGAATTATCTGTACAATTTTTGGCTGTTATTAAAAGTCAACCATGAAGTGTAGAAATTCCAGTGTTGTCCCATTTTACAGAGAATCTCTAAGTTTTTCTGATACCAAGTTTTGACAAGTTTTTTTCTTTTTGTACGGGGTGACAGACATTGATGATTTAAAAGCAAGAATCACAGCTGCTATTGAGCGAATTGATGTGGATATGCTGCAGCGTACATGGCAACATTTGGATTATCGATTGGATGTTTTGCGAATCACTGATGGTGCACATATCGAATGTTTGTAACAACGTTACTTTAATAAAAGAAACTTTGAAAATACAGATTCTAAATAATTTTGTTTAAGAATTTTACGTGTGTTATCAAGAATTTTATTAAAAGATGAAATTGTACAGATAATTTTCGGACACACTGGAATTTCTAAAAAACTTGTCAAAACTTGGTATCAGAAAAAACTTAATGAGATTCTCTGTAAAATGGGACAACACTGGAATTTCTACACTTCATGGTTGACTTTTAATAACAGCCAAAACTTGTACAGATAATTCTCGGACACCCTGTATATATATATATATATATATATATCGGCGGAAAAACAAAGAAAAAGTGAGAGGAAAGACAGGAAAAAGAAAGGGTGGAGGGGACAGTCGAAGTGGAAAAAGACCAAGGATGACAAGGACTGCAGGGTCGAGCCCCCATCATCCTTGGGTGCTAGGGCCGGGAGGGCGCACGTGAAACCTCCAGGAACAAGCACGTACAAACGAGCACAAAGAGCACTCAAGAGCACGAGCTTAGAACCCCCTTGCGGGGATATATATATATATATATACCCTCGGTGGTGTAGTGATTAGCGTCGCTGACTACGAATTCATCGGCCCCGGGCTCGAGACCCGGTGACGGCAGCCGGCGCGCAGCAAAACCCAGCTGTTCATCCTTCCACACAAAGAAAGTGGTTGGTAGATAAAAGGGTACCCTGGGTGGCCTAGTGGTTAAGACGCTGGGCTGCTGGTGGGGCGTGGTTCGGATTCTATGTTAAACTGTGAGTCTAAGGTGGGGTGAAAAGTTTGACCTTCGTCAGAATGAACAATTTGGGCGGAAGCTAACCAAAGGTTACATATATTTTTTTTCCTTCTTCAATTTACCGCCGATTCGTACCTAGGGAAAGTGGTACATATCTCGGCGAGACAATGGGTGGTGGTGTCACTGAGATGGGGATGGTAGAGAAGGGTAGTGAGTAAAGTTCAGTTGTTGGATAGGCGGTAGGAGGGGTATGTCCTTAGATACGATGAAGCAGGTTGTTAAAAAGTGGAAGGTTTACTGGATGGTACAGACGAGCGGGTGAGGACAGTTAACTCTCTCTAGGGAGAGAAGTGCGCTTTGGGAATCTGAATAAATGACAAAGGAGCTGGCAAAGTAAGTACGTACAATGTCGAGGGCCTCCATAATCGCGAAGAGTTAGAACTGCTGAGAAAACGGAGGCCTCGCGGGGCAGGCTGACGCCTCGAGAAAGCGGCTGGGTCAGTATCACCGCTGCGGCGGCCGTACCAGCCTCCGAGCGGGAACCATCTGTATAAATGGGGACAGTGTCCGGGTGTTGGGTTGCGTATTCTCGGAAGAGTGACCTGTATACCGGAGCGATCATGGTAGTCTTTGGTAGGGCACACAGGTCTCTGCAAAACTTGATAGGGGTGAGGAGCCAGGGAGGGTAGATGCTGTATGAGTTTGGGATAACTGAGGGGGCGGGAGGGCATGTTGGAAAGGTCAAGGAAAGAGTGGACCGCTTCAGTGAAGTGCCAGCTCCGTCCCTGGAGTGGGAGTTCAGAAACCGCCGAGCATAGAAGCGAAGAGAGTAGTCTCTGTGCACGGAGGTATGTCCTTATTAGGAGCAGACCCCGTCGGAGGGCGAGGGGGAGGTAAATTGCAATTCACTTGGAGGCTGGAGGCTGGGGAAGAGCGGAGGCTTGGTTGACCACCACCCGAGTTCTAAGACAAGTAGTAATAGTTTCCATATGGTATTAATGTTGTAGAACACGGACCCAGAGGACGCGAGAAACTGCCTACCGGTGAGAAAGGAAGACAGCGCAAACCGCAGGGGGCGGGTTACCTCGTCCCCAGGGGCCACACCATCGGTTTAAAAATGGGGTCCCGTGATGCGAAAGCTTTCCTCCAAACGGCGCAAAGACCCCAGCCCCCCAAATCCCACCGGCCCGGACACCCAACCATCCGGAGAACAGCACTGGAGACCCGTACTGGGAGCCAAAGACTTTAGTGACTCTTAGCCCACTCTTCCCAGTAGCCTGTCCGGCATGGGTGACCCTTCCTGGGGCTAAGACCCCGCCGACGTAGCCCACTGGGTCAGCACGGGAGCCAACCCACCACGACAAGGTGGCCACAGGCGGGTGTATGTATATATATATATATATATATGTGTGTGTGTGTATATATATTATATACGTATATAAGCACACCGGACAAAAAATTAGTCACCCCTAATAGCACCGATAGTAGGAAGTTCAAGGTCACACAGAGGGCGCTGATGTAGCATTGGTAAGTGACAAGTAGCGGTGACGTAGCACACAGGATCAGATCTGTTTCGTGAGGTGGTGAAGACCAAAGTGTGTGTTGGATATAGTCTGCAAAATGGGTCGTGAGGCAGACGTTACTCAGTGGCAAAAAGGAGCCATCGTGTTTGGCAGAGCCCACGGACACAAAATGTCTGAAGTAGCCCAATTTGTTGGTGTGTCAACGCGTACTGTCCAGCGAGTTTACAAAGAGTGGTGTAGTTCGCAATCAACTGACAATCGACGGCGTAACTGTGGCCGGAAAACAATTCTCGACAATAGGGGCCGCCGCCATGTTTCTCGTCTAGTAACTGCAAATCGTTTTCAAACCAGAGAACAATTGCTCCAAGAAATCAATGAGGTTCTCCAGCGACCAATTTCCGAACGGACATTGCGACGAGAACTGCATGCGATGGACATCTGGAGCAGGGTATCACGGAAGAGGCCACTGTGAACAGCAAGTCACAAATTGGCACGTTATAAATGGGCTCAGAGGCACAAAAACCGGACTGCGGCAGATTGGAAACGTGTAATTTGGTCCGATGAGTCCCGTTTTTGTTTGTTCTCCAATGATGCCTTTAATCCTGAATGCGTCGAAGGTGTTGTTCAGGCTGGAAACAGAAAGTGAAGCGCAAGAATAGACACCCACGGACTCTGGCGGAACTTCGGGACCGGCTGATGAACGAGTGGAAGCAAATCGATGTTCAGTACATGCACAACCTCGTAGAGTCTCTGCCTCGCCGGATTCGTGCGGTTATCAAGGCCAGAGGCGCCGTCACACGTTATTAGGTACATTCTGAGAGGGGTGACTAATTTTTTGTCCGGTGTGCTTGTATATATATATTATATATATATATATATTATATATATATATATATATATTATATATAGTTATATCGACTTTGCATAGAACAACATGGCTGCGTATAGCTGAAGCTTCTTTAGTTTTCAAAGGTTTGTCAGTTCTATGGCTTATGCCCATATGGGCACAGAAACGCGACTCGAGGCTCCGCACAGTGCTACCAATATAGCTCCGATCACATCGGGGACACTTGAATTCATAAACGACAGCACTGCGCAGAGCATCCGATACACGGTCTTTAACATTAAAATATGAGCCAATAGAACGACGGTTAACAAATACTAGTTTAAAATCTATTTGACAATAAAATTTACCAAGAAGTGGCAGAAGGTTATTACGGCAATAGGAATTCAGATATCCCATTTCTGGGAGCACAAGATAATATACATTTTCAGGAACGTTAAAATTATACTTTTTAGGTTTGTAAATGTTAGCTAGAAATCTATTGATAGCGTTTTCTACAATCTGCAAAGGATAGCCATTATTCACAAAATATTTTCTTAAAAAAACAAATTCATTATGCAGACATTGATAGTTGGAACAAATTATACGCTCGGTTAAGTAGGGTGTTTACAGATGCCAGCTTGTATTTAAAATCACAATAACTTAAAAAATTGAGACCAAGACCAGTGAACGTCTTCTTACGAAAAACTGAAGTAATAATAGAATCACTCTCTCTGCTAATCAGTAAATCCAAGAAAGGCAGCTTGGAGTCAGATTCTTCCTCCAGAGTAAACTTTATGTTTGGATGCAAGTTATTTAAAAATGTAAAAAATTGATGAGCACTGCTAGCATCAGTGAGCACTGCAAAAATATCGTCAACATATCGTCTATAAAAAATAGGCCTTATAGGGGTAGGAGGCTGGGTAAACACTTTGGTTTCTAAATAGGTCATGAAACAATCTGCAGCCAAAGGGCCGATCGGAGATCCCATGCCCACGCCATCAATCTGCTGGGCAAATTTTTGGTTAGTTTGCTTTCCCCTTTCTCCAAAAATGAGTATACTATTTCCGATTCCGCGTCTTTTCAAAGGGAACTCCTTAATAAGAAATTTAACTCAAACCATTACTTGGTAAGTTTTGACGTTAGTTCCCTGTTTACCAATATCCGTGGACGAAACTCGTAAAATTATCCTTGACAAGGTTTTTAGTAATTCCCCCAAATTTCAAAGTTTTGATAAAAATGACCTTGATTCTATGTTAGAGCAAACTCTTAAAGGTAGTACTTTTATATTTAATGGATATATATACCAGCAGATTGATGGCGTGGGCATGGGATCTCCGATCGGCCCTTTGGCTGCAGATTGTTTCATGATCAATTTAGAAACCAAAATGTTTACCCAGCCTCCTACCCCTATAAGGCCTATTTTTTATAGACGATATGTTGACGATATTTTTGCAGTGTTCACTGATGCTAGCAGTGCTCATCAATTTTTTACATTTTTAAATAACTTGCATCCAAACAAAGTTTACTCTGGAGGAAGAATCTGACTCCAAGCTGCCTTTCTTGGATTTACTGATTAGCAGTGTGTGTGATTCTATTATTACTTCAGTTTTTCGTAAGAAGACGTTCACTGGTCTTGGTCTCAATTTTTTAAGTTATTGTGATTTTAAATACAAGCTGGCATCTGTAAACACCCTACTTAGCCGAGCGTATAATTTATGTTCCAACTATCAATGTCTGCATAATGAATTTGTTTTTTTAAGAAAATATTTTGTGAATAATGGCTATCCTTTGCAGATTGTAGAAAACGCTATCAATAGATTTCTAGCTAACATTTACAAACCTAAAAAGTATAATTTTAACGTTACTAAAAATGTATATTATCTTGTGCTCCCAGAAATGGGATATCTGAATTCCTATTGCCGTAATAACCTTCTGCCACTTCTTGGTAAATTTTATTGTCAAATAGATTTTAAACTAGTATTTGTTAGCCGTCGTTCTATTGGCTCATATTTTAATGTTAAAGACCGTGTATCGGATGCTCTGCGCAGTGCTGTCGTTTATGAATTCAAGTGTCCCCGATGTGATCGGAGCTATATTGGTAGCACTGTGCGGAGCCTCGAGTCGCGTTTCTGTGCCCATATGGGCATAAGCCATAGAACTGACAAACCTTTGAAAACTATATATATATATATATATATATATATATTATATATTATATATATATATATATATATATACACACACACACACACGGTGTCCCATAAGTCCGGCATCATAGGAAAAATAAAAAAAGGCAACACAAAAGCTTTTATTTACAGAACGTGCTCAGTATGTCCACCATTGTTTTCAATACACAAATTCAGACGTGATACCCAGTCAGCAAGCACACGGTGAATGATGTCAGGAGTAATGGTGTTACATGCCCCAATAATGCGCTGCCGAAAATGTTCAACACTCCTAATTTTCTCTGCGTTACCAGCGCTTTCAAGTGGCCCCAGAGATAAAAATCTAGTGGCGTGAGATCCAGGCTTCTAGCTGGCCATTCCACAGGCCCTCGACGTCCTATCCAATGATCAGGGAATTGTTGGTACAGGTATTCCCTTACTTAGGTGCCGTGATGTGCAGGAGCGCCGTCTTGCTGGAACCATGTTGGGAAATTTCCTTCTTCGTCCAAGACACTGGGAAATGCTTCTTCCTTGAGCATACGTAGGTAGGTGCCTCCACTGACATGTTCATCGAAAAAGAGGGGGCCGGTTTCCTTAAACTTTTCAACAAGTCTGCTAACACAACTCTGTGTTATTGGCTCGCGGTCTGGATGCAGTCTACTAAATTCAGCAGCGGCCTCTCTTTGACTCCGATTTCCTATGAGTAGAATTATCTGGATTCGTTCTTCCTTGCTCACAGACATTATGGCCTGTAGAAAGAGAAAAATATGAATTTCTCCTATGATGCCGGACTTATGGGACACCCTGTATATATATATACTGGTCAAAAAAAGAAACGCAATTTTTGAGATTTATTAATAAACATGAGGACTCGGTATATAGTAAATGATTCTTTAACATAACAAACAGTCAATTCCGCGTATGGCCACCCCTAGCCACAATGCAGGCTTGGAGTCTGGCCCTCATCGACCTCAACAGTCTCTGCAGGAAAGCAACAGGGATGGCCCTCCACTCTTCAATAATTGCATTGGTCAGTTCCCTGATGTTCTGCGGCTGATGCTGACGTCTGCGAACTCGCCGTTCAAGTTCATCCCATGCGTGCTCTATCGGTGACATGTCTGGGCTGAAGGCTGGCCATGGTAAGGTCTGCACCTGTTGTCCCTGCAGGTACGCCTGCACTATCCTGGCTGCATGAGGTCTGGCATTGTCCTGTTGCAGGAGCACCAATTCTGGATGTTGCCTCATGAATGGAAGAACATGTGGGTGAAGAATCTCATCCCTGTAGCGCTGGGCAGTCAGAGCTGATAGGCCCACGATAGGTCACGGTGCTGATAGGTCCATTGCAGGCGTCGTTGCTTTCTTGCATCAGTGAGAAAAGGACCTCTGTAAGGCCTGCGGGATCGGAGTCCTGCATTACGGAGTCGGTTTCTGACGGTCTGGTCACTAATTCTGTTGTTGTGGATACCAGGTGTCTCTGGCTGTCTGACGAGCATTCCGCTGCCGATGACGCAGGTGCTGCAGTACAATGTGGCGATCCTGGCGTTGGGTCGTCACACGAGGTCGCCCACGTCTTGGCAGGTCCTGAACACTTCCTGTGGCATTGTACCGTCTAACAAGCCTAGAGATTGTGCTGGGATGCACATGCATTCGTTGTGCAACTTGGACAGCAGACATGCCTGCATCCAACATGCCCAAGGCACGACCTCTGTGAGTCGTGGCATGCCTCAATCGCGGGAAAAAGTTTGGTTTTCTCAACGGGCAGTGTGTATTCTGTGAAGTCAAAGAAAAAATGCATGCCTTCATAAAGAATACATTCAATTTAATCTCTCTTTATTGTTTGTAACAAAATGGCGTCTTAGCCGGGATTAGTCAGGTTTAAAAACATGCACTAAGTGGCTTTAAAAGATTTGAACAAACATTTAACCATAATCTTGAAACTGTGATAATACCACTAACAACTTAAATTTTACACCATATGCAAGCTAATTGCGTTTCTTTTTTTGACCAGTATATATATATATATATATATATATATATATATATATATATATACGCACATTATAACTGCAAACACGCAGTATAATTAACGTAAAGAACGACGCTTTGTATAGGAGAATTATCCGCGCAAGATGAGAGCGAAAGAACGAAACAAATGAAAAAATGAGGTACCCACCCGGGTAGTGGTTATCATATCTGACCGGCAATCGGAAGATCCCGGGTGGGTACCTCATTTTTTCATTTGTTTCGTTCTTTCGCTCTCATCTTGCGCGGATAATTCTCCTATACAAAGCGTCGTTCTTTACGTTAATTATACTGCGTGTTTGCAGTTATAATGTATATAATGTTACGGCATGCGGGAGGTGCCCCTTTGGGGCATTGGTTTCTGCGCGTATGTAGAGGAATTACGGCATTTGTTTGGGTGAGGCCTGTGGTGTAGTGGTTATCATATCTGACCGGCAATCGGAAGATCCCGGGTTCGATTTCTGGGTGGGTACCTCATTTTTTCATTTGTTTCGTTCTTTCGCTCTCATCTTGCGCGGATAATTCTCCTATACAAAGCGTCGTTCTTTACGTTAATTATACTGCGTGTTTGCAGTTATAATGTATATAATGTTACGGCATGCGGGAGGTGCCCCTTTGGGGCATTGGTTTCTGCGCGTATGTAGAGGAATTACGGCATTTGTTTGGGTGAGGCCTGTGGTGTAGTGGTTATCATATCTGACCGGCAATCGGAAGATCCCGGGTTCGATTCCCGGGTGGGTACCTCATTTTTTCATTTGTTTCGTTCTTTCGCTCTCATCTTGCGCGGATAATTCTCCTATACAAAGCGTCGTTCTTTACGTGATATATATATATTGCAGTTTGCAATATATCATAGTTAATCTACTTTTATTTCTTTTCCGTCAAAACAGTATTCACTTTTCTCTGTAATCGTGAAGATGTTTGAATGAGGTACGTGAAGCCGGCTTCCGTTTACTCCGTAAATTCCTTTCATGAAAGCAACTGTATGCAGTCTTTGAAATTTTTACTGCCGCTAATTCATTGTTTTTAGCTTCAGAATCATTGCCCTTCAGTCCTATACGTTTCTTTGCCCTGTAGTCCGCTGCAAAAATCAATTTCATTTGTTTCCATAATAATTTCTCAAGAGTTTATTGAGTCAGCGAGAGAGAACATTTTATTTTATCATGAAACATGGTTAGTGGATTGTGCCTGTATCCTTAAACCTCTTACCTTCAAATGACTTGTGAATGGAAAATCAACAGTAAAATATTAACCACGTTGATCATTTTATAAATTACCTCGTAAGAAAGCAATATCCAACAAAAACCTTACAAAGTTTTCATGGCTATCTCATTTTTCAAAACCCAATAAATTTCAACCATTCCAAAGCTTAATATTAAAACCCTTTTCAGCGAGCTTCTCTCATTTGCACCAACCTTCCTAGTTTTTATAATGAAGCCAGTATCTTAAAATTTCCTATAATAATGCATATAATCAGATTATACGAAACTGCAATAACCGCAGAAATTTTTTAAGAAAATGTTAAATAAGATCCGAATATTCCGATCTTATTTTTATATTTTCTTGCGGTTTTTTAATGTTTCTTAATAATGGCTGTTCTTTTTTTAAAAGTTTCTTAACCGAGCCAAAATGAGAATTTTACCTTCAACGTTGTCGAGGGAAATATTGGCATCGGGGTGTTCAACAAACTCTAGCTTCTCCTCCAAAAGAGGAATGGTCGTATCCCCACAAAGAGCGAGTTCTTCCTGTAGTTGTTGGCGCCAGTCCTCCGTCTGGAGGTTAATGAGCAACTCGTGACCACCAACCTGTCAATAAAAGCTATTTAAGCTGCCAATCAGGTAATACCAACTTGCGTAAGGAAATAAATGTTTGAGTTCACAAACTTCCGATTAGATTAAGCAAGGTTTGATGAATGAAAAATGGTTACCACCTTTTTATCTATAAAAACTCGTATGAATATCGAGAATACTTTAAAAAAATTCTATCCACCGGAAGAGCGCGCGTTCATCAAAATATTTGATAGCTCTTGCGACGTACGCTCATAAATATTTCTGTTTAATGTAAGCTTAAGGAGAGGACAATTATCTTATACTGCATCATTCGTTTACTTGTATCGTGGAAGACTAAGTAATTTCAGAATATATGCAAAGATACATCCTGAAAAAAAAAAATTTAGTGAAAATGCTAAGTTCTATCACGGTACCGAACAGTTTAAAAGAAATGTAGTTTATGATATCTACCTTTATGCAATTCAAGGCCACAGCTTTCAAAGCCACTTGCGAATCTTTGAATGTAATGAGAAGGGTGTTGTCCACAAATCTCAACAAGACTACTTTTCCAATCTCTTCTAATTTGGCCTTTAAGTCCTCAAGAATCTCCTCTGAGATGAAAGACTTCACGTTTCGTCCTTCGCCTATTCTATTCATCTGCAATGAGTAACTTTTCTAATAAAAGTCATTAAGGAGGAAAATAGAATAGACCCCTTCATTCATAAACTTCTGGATCAAACTGTTTTAGCTGATTTTTGTAAATTAAACGAAGTCCGTCAAGATGAACGGGCCTTGCTCGAAAACCTTCGTCTAAACTGGTGTACGCGCGTTTCATACACTTCAATCAACCAGTGATAAAGGAAAATTTCAAGGGGGAAAAAAGTTAAAGCAGAACTACTTCACTTTAATTTCATTCAATTAAAACAATCCAAAATGATTCATCTCATAGTTTACTCTTAACCATAATATGCTAAAAAATTTCGAAGTTCATAAACCTGATGAAAAAAAAACAAATCCCTAAATTCTAAAAAAATCTTAATACTTCTTCGATAAACAAACATTCACTTACACGTAAATTTAAAATGGCGCAACTATAACTTCATATACCTTATTCTTGATAAAATAATCGATGGTAAATTCCTCCAAAGATTGGATTACCAACATTTACGACCGACTCATCCGATCCTAATGAACTATAAGCTACAGTGCACTTTAAACTTCTATTAACCCATTAGTGCCGTTTGGTAGAATTCCCTACAGACAAAATTGTTTGTCATTATTGCATCACTTTTTCTTGTATTCACGTCATATCAATGACTCATACCAAAGACCACACGTGAATACAAGAAAAAGTGATGCAATAATGACAAACAATTTTGTCGGTAGGAAATTCTACCAATGGGCACTAATGGGTTATTGCTAAATACTATTATAAAACAAAATTAACAAAAATACGGGGGGGAAAGTTCAAAATTCAAAAAATCACGTAAAAAGAATTTTACATGGTCACTCGGTAAACGAGACGAATTCATACTTACTTTAATAACTACAGTACAATCAGTTGGTCCCAGTGATTCAACTACACTTTGGTAAACTTCGGTTCTCTTCCTCTCCACGACTGTTTTACCTTCGACGTCTATGATTGCGAGAACGGGTCTGTGGTCGCTCTGTTTTAACTCTGCTCTTCCATAATGAATGATTTTACCTGGAGAAAAACACTAAAATTAGGAACCCAATCTCTAAGTGGAAAGCTAATTTGTTAACAAAAAATGAGAATAGTATAAAAAATACAAGCGCACTACACGCGGTTCTCCATTAACACGTTAGACAAGCTAAACACCAAACCTGGTTTCCACTGGGGGTTATTCTTGTCCTTTGGGTATTGCCTTGCCCAGAACAAGACACGATCAGTCCACGCGGGTACTCGGCACTTCTCACTGGTGTCGTAATCATCGGAGAAGAGGTCGTACTTGTAGGTGGGAAGGAAATTGACCTCCCCTTCCACAAAGCCTTTAAAGCACTTTCCATCCTTTTGGCTCACCTGATTAGCAATATCCAAATATTAACTTTTGCAATGAAATACTATATATTTTTTTTTAGGATTTATGAACTAGAGAAATCCATTCAACTTGTTGATTTGCGTTTACCTTCAGTTGATCGTGTTCCAACAACATGCCCCATTCTTGCCTTTGGATTAGGTCGACAACTTCATCTCGTGGCAAACTGATTCTGTAGTTAAAATCTCCACACCAGAATACATAATCATGCGCCCACAGAGGAACACCCTGGAATAACAATCATTAAATAGGTTCATATATGTGCCGCTTCAAGACATTAGATTCCGTAATGCAGTCTTAGGGATTCGATTCGGAACGTAAAAGTCTGATTCGACTCTCGCCACCGCTACTTAGGGTTGCGTTAGGTTAATCACCTACCCTGCTAATGCTCAGGCTGAGTTGCCTCTCTGAATTTACGTCATTCGTTTTACTCTTAAAAATAATTTACACCATAACTACTTCAGCAAATCATTAATTAGCACACCTGTAGAGGCCACGCAACATATAATGAATACATGGTGGTATGGCTCGTAGAAAGGCTCTAAAAGTGCCTGATCGGAGTATGTCCCTCTGGCCATAATTTAGATATTCACCCGATAAAGGACTTCTTAAACATTACCAGATTGAAAACGAGTTTTCTGACGATGCTGTCGTAGTCATTGTTCCGTTCGTTTACTTCCTTCTGACCTGCTGCGAAATGGGAACACAAAAAGGCCATTGAAGTGTTCCTGATCACCATTCGAATTCCTACTCCTCCTTTGTTTCCTGATACACAATTCCAATGCGGGTAAAAAAGAAAAACACTTCACTAATCATCAACATGAACATTAATACCACCCACCAACACTATCTCCATCCTACAAACAATTTATAATTTCAAGTTTGAAAATAAATTTAGGGTCAGAAACGAGCACAAATGTTTGAAGCATTATATTACGCTCTACAATTAAGGATATATTGTTCATGGAGGAACTCCCATTTACAAATGAAGCTTGCGAGTTCATGCAGTGAATACAGTACAATGTAATTATTAATTGTTTTCCTGCACCAAATATGAATTAACAGCAAGAAATGTGGAAGTGAAAGTTGGCATACCGGTGGCTCCTTGCATTCCTGTTTTAACGGTTTCTACGCTGACATCTCGAACGAATCCTGCGTGCTTCTCATGGACGAAAACGAAGAGAGCAACGCCAACTAACTGCTTCCACGTCACCATTACGTACTTCTCATCTCTCGAAATCACCTCAATGAAGAAGAGAATTATTCTAATACATTCTAATACAGTTTACTTTTATCAACTACTGATTTGCTATATGGATAAATTGTTAAACCCTGATATGACAATCATACGTAGTAGTTGACATAACCCTGCCTCGCATGAAACCCCAATACTAGACAATACAGGGGAAAAGGTTTCTTCCATCACTATGTTTAACCTCTATAATGAAAAGTTTCAAGTTCCTTGAAATAATAAAATTACTTTATTTAACAAGTCAATCGGTGGTCGAACGCAAGAAGGTAAATTTGGAGGTGGTAATAAAATCTACGGACTCTGTTAACTTCATTCATGTAATGTCGATTCATTTTGCTCATCTGAACTACAATTTTCTTTTTCTTTTTTTTACTAATTCTAAAAGGAGTCTTTAAAGTCAAATGTGCCTTTATGGTTCAACACTGTTCATGTTATACTGGAGCAAATACGAACATTAAGGTTGAATCCAACACGAGGACTTCTTAAATTTCGTGTTCAGATTGTCCAAGTGCTTATGTTGGATAAATTTCGTACTCAGAAAGGAGAACGATGATGATAATTTAGTTTTACACTCTCAAAGAATTGACAGAAATCTAAATTTCAAATAAATTAGGTTTCACCTCGCTGGTCCTCACTAAATAAATTAGAGAAATCGACTGAATTCACTTACTAATACTACTTTGAAATGATACATTTATTTCACAAATTATTACATACATTTTAGGTTAGAGGCACATATCAACCTGTGTAGGTCTTAGTTACCGTTATTTTGTGCCAGCAACCGTAGCTGAGTGGGTAACACAGTTTCCCAATAAACGAAGTGAAGAGATCGAGATAAGAGGTTCGATTTCCGACGATGCTAGTAATAATAATCCAGGAAAGAGTTAGAGCAATGGGCCGCATTAGTTGGCCTGAACCCTGTGCAAGTTTTTGGCTCTCCTCATGGATTATTATTACCGTTGTTTGGTCCCTGCCACCAATTATTTTTTTGGACGTGAACAAAAGGAGACAGAACCGGCAAAAGGATAGTACCGAAGCTTTTATAACCAAGTATTTGCAATTTTATTACATTTTTAAATTCTTGCAGTGATTGAAAATTAGTTAGTGTTAAGGTTATCATCACAAGGTTGGTTAATATACGTACATTATCTGCACCAGCTTTTTATTACCTTGTTTTTCCCAATGGCCGCATTTGTTCTGTACTTTTATAATCAAATTCTTTATAACCCACAAGCTCAGCGACTGCATGTCGCATTACAGGTTAGGCCTAGTTTACACACATTATTTAGTTTTCCTTAACCTATACTATACCTAACCTAACCTACGAAAGCACTTCATTTGGAGCTACATTTGACCACTGAGCTCGTCGGTTCTGGGTAACTTAATTATTTGAGGGAATTTCAGTTGTATTAAAGCAGCGTATAGTATTTTCTTCAAAACCTAATACTATAAAAATCTACCCCAACGCTGGCATCGGAATTTTAAAAACTGAAAAAGATTCAAACCCCCCCTTTTGTTTGGAACAAAAAGTTAAACCTAAATTAATATTAAATCACAATGTTGCTGGTTCAACCTACCTTTTGTAGTTCTCTTCCCCAAGAATTCGCATTTTCTGACCACTGAGTATTTTGTACAATATTTTGAGCTGTTAGATCGACTATTTCTTCGAATCCAATGGCAAATACATCAGCAGGTGCAGTGTCGATGTCTTCACTGGATAGTGATGTGTCTATAAGTACTTAAACAAAATTCCAAAGGGATAAATGAATAAAAGGTAGTATAAATAAGGCAAACAAAAAAAATAAGTTTAGAAAATAAATAAAAAATTACGCCAATTTAAGGAAAAATAAGTATTGGATTTGAGCGACGTCGGAGGAGGATGAGGATGAGGATGAGGATGAGGAGAGTAAAAGGGTAAAAGAAAAAAACGAAGTCAGTGTTAGTGGGCAGTTGTTTAGCAGATCCATCATATTAGTAAAAAGAGTTAGACACGTCCTACACGTTACAGAGAGAAGATTTACGTAAGAATAAAGTAATTGAGGCAATGCAAACTTTTTCAAATTGATAAAAATTCAGACGGATGTTAATTAAATGAACTTACGGTGCTTCCCTTCATTTTTCTGAGAGTCAAGCAGCCAATCGTCGAGCGACAGATGTTTGTAAGCCAAACTGCGGAAGTGTTTACCTCCATTCACATTAAAAGTGCCAACGGCAACCCTCAATAAAATGGACTCGCAAAACTCCCATGCTCTGTCACACGTTTGCTTCAGGACATTTAGAGGAGCTGAAAAGGAATTTAAAAATAATTCTAAATTAAAAGCATTTATATTCTCGGAACCGCTCCACCCACTCGTTAACAATCACTACTGAAGCGAGTAGGAGCTTACGCGTTCTTTTACATCAGATATACTAATTCTTAATCAGAACTACAAGTTCCAACAGCAAACTCACCATACAAGTAATTAGGAGGCAAGAGCGATCTGGACAAAGTGGCAAGATAATTGTTCAAAAGGTTTCCATGCAACATTATGTCTATCGCTTCCTGTTTGCTGTTATCAAGCAAATTGTTCTGGATCATCCTACCAGCAGATCTTGCACCATCAATTAGCTAAAACAGATATGGCATTAGGCTTGTCTTTAACTAGCAAGTGACCAAAGTCACCAAACGATACTCATTCCATATTGTTAAATATTAGATTCAGGACCAAAATTAAACTGATATAGGCCACAGATACTGTGCTATCTCGATAAAATTATTACACCTGTTAATATATACTGGGTGATGCATAAATGTGTTCCATGAGTCACAAGGTGTATTTTTGAGACAAGTGTTTCATTTTTCTGTCGCATGCTATAGCTCAAAACCTACGGGTTTCTCGAACTATGTTTATATGGTCTTTTTTTCTTTACTTTGTCTCAAGAATACACCCGCTATTTATAAAACATTTATGCATCACCCTGTATAACTTAGACTTCGATACACGCATCACTAAATTATTTCCCATTATGGAGTGGAAGCGGCAGTGAACACTTTTAGAATCAGAAATACACTACCAGTGACCAATTACACAGAATTCGCAATTAAATTTCGTCTACTGGTATTGTACTGGGAGAAACTTATGACCAAAATAATGGTTTCTTAAACACAAGCTCAACCCCTTACCTTAGATCCTTGAAGAGCACCAGTACCGGCATAATTTTGACTGATTCTGTTCCCATTCTCCTTCCACATCTCCTCTAGCTTTGCAGTAAACCTTTGTACAATTACCCCACTGTTCGCCACTCCCATTATCTCGAGTTTCTTGTGCATGATGTCAAGAGCAAGGTAGCTCTGTACTCGGTTCGTTCTGTCTAGACAATCCAAGCAATTGGTTCTCATCACTCCAGACTGAAGCTGAAGGAATGAATTTAAATGGTCAAACGGATCTTTAGCGTTCATGACACATAATGCTTTAACATTTGGTATATATGACAAAGAACCACTTAAAAATTAACTATAAACACGCACTTATCAATTAGAGTCAAACACTAACTCGTACTGAATGAATACTTATATTCTGCAAGATTCCTACTTTCGATATCTGTTCTTCATTTCATTTATTTTACACATAGCTACGCGCACGTGGATGAGAGTCCAATTTAAAATATGAAATGCCACAGCGGCTGTGAATTACTAATTACCCTTTCAACTTTGTCATTTCTGGAGCAGAAGAAACCGAAACACTCAATTTTATTACGAATCTGAGGTCGAAGTTTCTTGTCAAGTACCTCCGATGCCGCTGCTCCTCTGCATTCTTGATGGAAATCAAACACGATATGCGGAGCATCTCTGCTCCACTGGCAATTCAGATGTTGGAACTGAAATTTGCAAATCATATTTATTCAGCACTTTCTTTTCCTTCATTGTTTATAAATCATATAGCCTATACTGTACACAGACTTCGATACATGAAACCTCACTATCTTTCAGCTTATCTTACACAGGTTACCAGTCCTTTATTACCAACGCCGATCCTTTATTTCCCGCAGAAGTTGAAGCTTAATAGAAGCTAGGAAGCCGTCAAAATAGGCTGACCGACCAAATACGCACATTACAATTATAGTATTGCAATAAAGCTTTCAGAATCCATAATTAACAACTTAGTTCCTAAACCCACACTTGAGAAATGGGGAAGTGGGGGATTAACTAATATAAATTGCAAAACATTTCCTCAATTTTCAAAAATTGCACAATGACAAATTACAAGTTTTCCATATATACAATAATAATAATAATAATAATAATAATAATATTAGAACGGCAACTTTCTAATCTAAGGTATTTTTTTTATATAAAAGTTTACAACAATGGGACGAGGAAAAATGTTCCAAGACAGTTCAATTTGACTTCAGGTTGGTGGAGGGAAAAAAAAAGTGCAAAGACTGATGTATAGAGATAGATTCTATTTACGTCCGTTTCTCCATTACATAAACAGGCCGTTCTAATACATTAAATCTCTGTCGTGCCCACATAAATGTTGCAGCATACCTGGAGAGGTTCCCATCAAGGTATTTTCTCTCTCGGGAGCCGCCGTTACAACGGACTTTGCTATCTTAAAATTGCTTTTAACCAACCTGAAACAAATGAGAAAGCGCGGCCTCTCCTTGTCGTTTCCCAGTTACTCCAGTCCCCAGCAAGTTAAGGACCACTTGTTCCCCGTACTTCTCTCGTACGTACCGAACGTGCTTCCGGAATGCTTGTACGGATACTTCCGGTTCTCGAGACATTTTAACTTTATGAGATCCAACCTACAAAATTACAGAAGGCTCATTTCATTTTCTTTCTGATGAAGAAATTACACACGAAATTATACTGTTAGTAATTTAACAATAATGACACTCGCGTAAAAAAAAAATGCTAATCTTAATGTAGTAATTTAGCACAATTTCTCTCAGCAAAATTACAATGTTCAAACAACATAAAAACACTGCAGAGTTTAACAGATACTACACATTTTCTTAAGAAAATGTAAAAATCCTTTGATTAACTACAAAATCCTACCAACACTATGAACCCATTACCCATTCTCCAAAGAGAGAGAGAGCAGAAGGCTTGAACTCGGACCAAAGATTCTTAAATCAATTGTACACACGAGGATACATAATCCTCGAAAATATCACGTATAGTCTCTTTCCACAACAGGTTCTAAGAGGGTAGGTGTGATTTCTTCACCCACGCTCAGTTGCTGTCTTCTTCGCCCGACTGTATAGAGTATGCTTCTCATGTGTGGGGTGGTTCAATCTACACAGCAGTACTTGACTGGGTGGAATCAAAGGCTTTTCGTCTCATCAATTCCCTGCCTCTTACTGATTGTCTTCAATCTCTCTCTCTTCGCCGCAATGTTGCCTCACTCTCTCTTTACTATCGCCATCATAACGGACATTGCTCTTCTGAACTCTCTAACTGCATGCCTCCTCCTTTAAGGAGAGCACGCAGTACCAGACTTTCTATACGTTCTCATTCCTTTCCTGTTCAACTATCTAATGCAAGGGTTAATCGATATTTTCAGTCTTTCATCTACTCAACCAGTCAACTCTGGAACAATCTTCCTCAATCCATCTTTCCTTCTGTCTATGACCTCTCATCTTTCAAACGCAGAGTGTCTAGGCATCTCGAAAACCTCGGACCTTGACTTTGGCTCTTCTTCTTCTATGGGAGGGGCGCTTTTGCGGGCATTTGCCCGTGGCCCCTCCTTCCTGCATAAAAAAAAAAACTCATTCCTTTTCTGTCCAACTCTCTAACACAAGCGTTAATCGGCATTTTCACTCTTTCATCTACTCGTCTATTCAACTGGTCAACTCTGGAACAATCTTCCTCAATCCATCTTTACCCCCGTCTATGGCCTTCAATCTTTCAAACGCAGTGTCCAGGCATCTCGAAAACCTTGGGCCTTGATTTTGGAGTTTGCACAAACATGTGAGAAGAAGAGAAGCAACAGCGTGGCGGGATGCCGAGGTTGCAGCAACGGTTGAGGATAAAAGGAGAAAATTCGTGTTGTGCATGTGGGGTAAGTGTGATAAAGAAGAAAGTAGAAGAAAGAGAATGTATAGAGCAAGATAAGTGTGAAGAGACTAATGCGGCAGAAGAAACCGAGTAAATAACGATTTTGAAAGGGTGAATGAAAACTACAGTATGTCGAAAATATAAAGTTGTTCTGAAAGGAAGTGCAGGAATGAAACTACTAAGAAAGTATGAGAGTAAAGGATGAAAATGGAAGAATGGTTTGATGGCAGGGGAGGGAGAAGAGCTCAGAGGAGTGCAAATATAAACATGGTAGGATTTGGCGGTGAGGAGGATGACACGTGACAGACTAAATGAGAATATAACTATGGATGAAGAGAAAGCAGCAGTTCACAAACTGAAAAATGGAAATGTGGCAGGTGTAGATGGAATATACAGTATAGGGAAATGATTAGGTATAGGTGAATGAAAGGGTTAAGTGGTTGTGGTATATATGTCACAATGCATGGACAAATGGGAATGTGCCTGAAGACTGGAAGAAAGTAATAATTGTTCTACTTACAAAATAAAAGGAGAAAAGAGTGAATGTAAGAATTAAAGAAGTACAAGTCTGTTGAGTGCAGAAGGGACGGTGTAGGTAGGATAGTGATAGAGATCTCATGGTATTGCAGACTGTTTGGAGAGTGATGAGCAAGGAGGGTTCTGAGGTGGAAGAAGCTGTGTAGATCAAGTGTTTGCAGTAAAATACGATTGGGAAAGCATGTGGAAGTGACTGCAAGGTATACATGGCTTTTATTGATATTGAGAAAGTGTATCATAATACAGAGAAGCAGCGTGGCAGGTCTTCAGTATATGGAGTCGATGATACTCATGAATGTGGTAACGAGTTTCTATGATGACTGTAGTGCATGTGTAAGTAAATAAAGAACTGAATGATTGGTTTGATATAAGTACTGGTGTGCCTCAAAAATGTGTGATGGTTATTCAACCCATTTATAGATGGAGTGATGAGAGGTGAAAGTGCAACTGCTAGAAATAGGAGCGAGTCTAGTGTGTGATGGCAATAGGTTGGGGCTGTTGAATCTGTTGTATGCGGATGATGATGTGCTATTTGCTCAGAATAATACACAAGAGGTTGCTTCGAGTTTCTTGGTGGTATACAAAAGAAAGTGTTGAAAGTGAATAAGAGCAAATTATTGACTGTGGAGAGAGGGAAATTCGGGTTATTATTGACTGTGGAGAGAGGGAAATTCGGGTTGTCATGTGACAGTGAAACACGAGGTGATAGTCTTAAGTATCTGGGATGGGTACTGAACAAAAGAGGTGCGAGTGTGAATGAAGTTAACAGCAATGTGAATCAAGGAGGAAAGGTGGCGGATGTGCTGAAAGTTGAGACTGGATAGACATGCTGCGAGATGTTTACATGGTGTTTGTACTGACACTTTGTATGGGTGTGAAACATTAACAGGACACGAGAGGGGAGAAGTCATGAGAAAGGGCAGTTGAGATTAACAACTTGAGAAGTATGCGTGGCGTGTGTCGGATTGACAGTGAGAAATCGTGTGGTTCTGGACAGATGTAGTGTTCAGATGTCTGTGAATGTGAAAACAAAGCATGTTAAAGTAGTTTGGACACGTTGAATAAAAGATAATAGTTGTGAAGTGTGTGCATAAGTGTGTTTGCAAAAGTAGGAAGAGGAGAGAAAGGCCAAGAAGATGGATGGACAAGGTGAATGACTGTGCGAGTAAGCATGTACTTCATCTGGATAATGCATGAGAAGTGGCTGCAGGTAGGTTGGAAAGGAGGATATTTGTCAGATGTAAGTTCAGGACTCTGTCTCTCTTATTTTTGACAAGGCCTTGAAACATCACCATGCATGATGTATGAAGCTGGTTCACCAGGAAGCCCGTATAAATGAATGTGTATGCTTTAGTTTCTGCTTCTTTTTGCTTTTTCTCCTTTTCACTGACTTCAGTACCCGTACTTTACATCCAGGTTGTTTCCTGCCTTGTCATCCCAAATCCTTAGGGAATGAAATTTTATGTATAATGTAATGTATTTTCACTTTTCCACACTTTGTGACATCTTTCATAGCCATTTAACAACCACTCTACCTCTATATTTATAATTTAATTACATACCCCATCAGTTCCTGTCACTTTCC
The DNA here is from genome assembly GCA_023014485.1 of Bathynomus jamesi. Classification (NCBI taxonomy): domain Eukaryota; kingdom Metazoa; phylum Arthropoda; class Malacostraca; order Isopoda; family Cirolanidae; genus Bathynomus; species Bathynomus jamesi. The sequence continues at coordinate 261,285 of JAJOZX010002333.1, read as the reverse complement.
CCTTTTCAGGTTGTGTACTGCGCATTCAATTTCCTTTTCTGCTTTCTGGTAAATCCTTCTATGTACGCCAAAATTCAATGGCATTCACAACTGCTTTCCCTTCATCTACTAGCTCACTAAAATACTTTTCAAATCTCTTGCTTATTTTTCAATCATGCACTAACACTGCCATTCTAAACTTTCAATGTATCAATCATTCCACTAGTTGACCATTGCACTTTTGTAATTACTTCTTTCCAGAATAATTTTCATCTCCACATACTGCTTATTCATCTCCCAAGTCTTCCATCTACTCTTTTTTTTTTACTCCTTTTCACCAGTGAACTTTCTACTTGCATTCTTTGTACAACTCATTTCATCTACTTCCACGTAGGAAGAACTAGAAAGTCATCAAGATGGGTTTACCAACTGAACACACACACACACATTACAATTAAATTAACATGACAAACCTTTCAAAAATGTACAATACACAGTCTGATCTCAAAATTAACACTTAATGAAAACAAAATATATACTTTATATTTATAAAAAACAAACATACTGTAAAAAAGGGCATCTTCAATTTTAAAAAAAGTTTGCACACTTAACTATATATTACAAAAATGCTTTACATATATACAATCATTAGAATAGAACTTTTTCAATTTCACATACTTTACTCCTGATGATGTATTTGCTGAAAAAAATATTGTTCCAATATTCCAAATATGCAATAATTTGAATGATACCTTTCCATTTTAAGGTATTTTTCATAAAGGTTTACAATGATGACAACGAATGTTATAAAATAGTTTCACTTAGACCCTCCATCCTTAAACATAAATTATGTCAGGCACTGCGAGTATTTCATTATGGGCATATGCTATTACAACTTAAATGTTATTCCTGAAAAAACTCACATTCAATCCTGGTTGTTCCCAGAAGAGTGGAACTGTTCCTCTGATTTGTATATGAGACAAAACGAGGTTATCCAACGAGTCAACAAGGATCAACTGCTCTGTTTCCACGAAGTTCGCCACATGGCCAGCATCGTTAACGCCTCGCACATTAAATCTGCAACAGTAGTTACCAATATATTCAGTATCAAAACCCCATTTTTTTTTTCTCCTCCATGAGGTAGATTCAATGAAAGAATATGAAATTTATTTATTCCTCTTTGATAAATTTAGCCTTGTAATGAAAATTTTGTAAATTCATTATTAGGTTCTTCATTGCCTAAATTACGGACCTTGTACACAACTACAATATGCTATTTAAATGTTAGGTTTTAGCTTAAAAGCATTAAATGTTTGAATTAAAGCACTTAATCATCTCATGTTAGATTTTTCATAGCTACAATACCACTGCCATAATTTATAAAAACAACAAAGAACATCTAAGTGTGGTGCCCATACCTTGTTCCAGCTCGTTCACAACTTAGCCTGGAGATGATAAACAACTTCGGGGTGTGATTGTTCATGTACAGGGTTGAAAATTCTATGCCTCCACACATTACTTTGATTAACCATTTATTTGTATCAACACCAAAACGTTTTGGGTGAAGATGCAACATTCTATTCCTGAAATGCAAACCAAATGGCATGACTTGTGTACAAAAAAGTTTTAAATCTGACTTTCATCTTCAAAAACTGTTTACACCTTAATAAGAATAGAGAAATGAACAAAAGTAACTTAAAATTACTACTGTCAGAAGCCTAACAATAATAAAGAAATTACCAGAAAAATCTATTATCTGTACCAGCTTCCTTTGCCCTCCTTTGGGCACATAAGGTGATATCAAAAGCCTCCATGCCAGAGAGTGGGACACTGAAGTAGTAGCTCTCATTGCCAAGCAACTTCTTCAATTCCCTAATCCAGGGCTCTTCATCCTAGGAGGAGATATTTGGGAGAAATACACTTTGTACTAAATGTTTCAACAAACTTACGTCTATAGTACCACACAAACTTTCATAATTTAATTTGTTGTGTGGATCATTACCAAAATGAAACTTACTATAAAAAAGTTGCAGCCAGATTTTAATCGGCAATTAAAATTATTTATATTTAATTCTTAATTATCACACTAAGAACTAATTACCAAACTAAATTCATATAATACTGAAATTTTAAAAAAATATCACTTATTGTTTGGATTATCTAATGATGACTTTTAGTGATCAACTACAACAAAATATATAAATGTAAACAAACTAATTAAACTTTTGACTAAACCTATAAAAAAAGACTATTAAAACCATTTTCATAAATAAAATGGCCAAAAGAAAATGAAGTAGCTAAAAGTTAACTAAGCTGAAGTTAAAAATAAAAATAAAGACCTGAAATTAGCGTAACTATAAAGGTGTCAAATTAAATTAAAAAAAAAAAAAGTGTGAGCTGAAAAACCACAAAACAAAATAAGCTTAATTAAATATCAAATATAATTTAAAGCTTGTCTATATGAATGTGAAATATAAATAGCTCATTAAAGCAGAGGATTTGCATTGGATACACGTCTTGGTGAAGAAAAGTATAAAATTTAATACATTGGCCTACTTAAAAATAAGCATTGAGTAAACTACTATATTTTGTAAATGGGTGTTCATACAGTATCGAGGGTGTCAAACACTTATTTGGGAGAGAAAACAAAAATTACATCCAAATCACAAATGAAAAATTCAAGATGAAATGGACACCTGAACAAAAGAAACTTATCTTCAAAGAGAAAATGATTAATCCCAACTGTTGCAAAGTTATGACATGTTCATTTTGGATAAAGTACCTACTGCACAAGAAAAAGTAAAATGCTAATACTTTTCTGAATAAAACTCAAGTTAACAAATAAATTGGTGCATCATAATGATATATGATCTCTGTACAAAAAGGAGGATAATCACATCATACAAACTTGAATTTGAATAATTACATATCATTTCTGTTTTATGTCAGCCTCTATCTTAAACAAAATTACTATGCAAAACTAATAACAATAATGTCAGAAATAATTTTGTATTTCATCTGTACGTGAGACTGTATTCATTTCTTCATACAGGTAAAATTAAAGTAGCTACAGGCCAAAATAAAGCTCTTTAATTTTGAGCCAAATTAAATGGTAAAACCCAAATGCTTGAGACACATTCCAATTATGAAACGAAGGGAAGGAAAGGGTTTTAAACATCCAACAATCTAATTATGAGCAGGGAATCAGAAGTCAAGGAGTCCCATGGCCAGGATTTGGATTAGATTTAGCCTCATGAGTTAGAATAGATGAAAGGTGGTCAAATGTTGTAACATTAAAACAATGTGTGTGTGTGTGTGTGTGTGTGTGTGTGTGTGTGTGTGTGTGTGTGTGTGTGTGTGTGTGTGTGTGTGTGTGTGTGTGTGTTTTTGTTTTTACATACTACTACTATCACTCATTGCAAATAGACCAATGCTTTGAGGAAAAAAAAGTATATATATATTAGGGATGTACTGATATATCGGTAGATTTTTAATGACATTGGTATCAGCCAATATTTCAAAAGTATGATTTTTCTAAAATTATGAATAAAAGACTATTTAGAAGATGAAATTTCCAATATTTTTTTGTTTTATCACTTCACATAACTCATCATTTTTTCATCATAGCCTTTTATTTTATTTTAATCATAGCCTAGGTCCTAAGAAATGTAGCGCACAAGTTTTACTCAATTTTCTTTTCAAACAGCCAATCAAACAAGTGTAAATCCTTTAAGAAATAGATATAAAGCCTAGAAAATGAAAAAAGTATCTTTTAGTCATAACTGACAATATTAACCCAGCTAGCTGGTTAAAACACATTTACTAAGCCAATATAGGCCTGCAGTTCAATTGTATAACAAACAAAACTATGACATCTAATGCAGTGTTGCCATCTTTAATGAAAAGGATTATTGCTTTGTTGCCAAATTTTCAACACAGAAAAAAATTATGAATATGTTACAAAAATATGACAAACTAATAAACCCTAGCTAGATATCAATATTGGCTATCAGCTGATACTATTTTTAATATTGGCATCAGTATTGGTTATCAGCTAAAAAGCGATATCGGTACATCCTTAATATATACAGTATATAAATATATATGGGATGAATTTCACAATTAAACACATGAAATGAATGAGTGATGTAAACTCACAAGGAAAAGGAAAAATGATTCCAAGGCCTTTCGTGTATTCAGAAGTACACCTCATCAGGAAAAAAATTCCTTCTGCCTCTCATTAAGTCTTGTTAATTATGTGCTAATCTCTCTGTTTCCCTCCCACTGTACAGTATATATTGTGGGCATCTTGCCTGCTCTTTTCATTCCCTGATGAGGTGTACTTCTGAATACACAAAAGTCCTTGGAATCATTTTTCCTTTTCCTTGTGGGTTTACATCACACACACACACCAAGTCAATACTAGAGGCAGGGCCACAAGCCTGAACTGCAAGTAATAATGGCACAGTCAAGCTGAATGGTTAAGGGCCAAAATAAAAGTCAAACTGACAATTGCTCATTGTGTTATTTTACATCAGATAAGAAGATGTAATATTTATTTCACAAGTAAATAATTTTGAATTTTGATTGATGCATGTGATTACCATATTTTATGCCTCATAAGACACACCTATATTTAGCAAAGAATATTTAGGAAAAAAATATTTCAAAGATTTATCAGCCTGACAAAAAATATATTCCCATAACTTTATTAAAAGAACATTAAACAAAACAATAACATATGAGCCCTGAAGTGATTTTTGGAGACGTTTTTCAGGAAAAAAGTAGCATCTTATGAGGCGTAAAATATGGTAATTGACTGACATTTACACTTGGAGAGATTTAAGAAAATAAGTGAAAACTGTGAGGCTGAATTACATTTGAATAAATCTTTTGTGGTAGTTACTTAGCAAATTAGCTCATAATTATAATTTCTTTGCTAGTTTTGATATCAATTGGAAATGGAGATAGAATAAACATTCTCAGATCAATACTTATGTAGCCTCTCTTTTTTTCAGAAAATTCTCACAGCATTACTTTGGTCTTGTATAACCATGATTCAAACTTGTCACGTGAAATCCAAACCCTACCCATAACCTTTTGACCAAGAAATAAGAGAATTTCGAAACTTAGTAATAGTTATCTCGGCAGATGAACACCAAAAGAATGGTCACTCTCGGAGGATGTGGTTGGTTGCCATGGATTAAAAGTGGCCACACAATTATGAGTCAAATTAACATTTACTATTTGAGGTTTATACTTATAAAAGAGGGTGAAGGGAACATCACATCAAACAGTAAAAAAAATAAAGACTTGCTAACGATATGAACCTTCTCAATTATACTGATACTAGGCCTAATATACTGTACAGCATTTATTTATTTAATTTTTTTTTTTTTTTTTTTTTAACTACTTAAGCACTTTCTTAATGCTACACTATAAAATATTGTTGGAGGTAATTCATCACATTTAAACTCCCCTACCTTGTATGCAAGTTGCCAATTCAACATTAGATATTGAATCCCCTAGTAATTTATTAGGTAACCAGATATACAATTTTAGGCCTAGAGTGCTACATTAACTTGTATTAATCCTACAGAATTATAAAAGCTAGAAAGGTAGGCTATAAACCAAGTCGGCCAAAATTAATGTGACAAATGAATATTTCTAAAAAGGAAAACAAAACAGATTAGTTGGCCAATACGAATCAAGAAAGTAAACTTTACTTACAAATGTTAAAATCTGTAAGAAAGAAAATGAAAATAGAAAATTATCATAGCAAATATATATACGCTGAGGAGGAAAGCTTGAATTACATACAGATGGTGTCAGTTTATGCTTAATATTAACTGATATAGCCAATTACTATATATATACAGGGTGGAACAAAAGTATGTTCTCATAGGGGAATAAGATATAAGCAAAATTGATCATGATGAGTTTGTATGTATTACATGGCACTTGATCCCACTCAAGTACTACTTGCAGGGCCACTTAAAGTCTGATGTTTATGAGTCAAGACCTCAAATGATCCAGCAGTTAAAAGAAAAAAACTACAGATCAGTGTAACAGAATTAATGCAGAAACCAGGCTTGGGTTCAAGTACAAGTACTTGTACTTAAGTGCAAAATTTTGTGTACTTGTACTGGTACTTGGGATTTAAATAGTCAATGTACTTGTACTTAGCCCATAAGTACTTGAAAAATCAAGTACTTTTCAAGTACATGTTGCGTGTAAACAAAATTAAATGTTTATTTAATGTCAACAAAGTAATTATTTTATTGCAATTGTATTTTCATTGTTGATAAATTATTTCTATTATTATAAATTGTTATTTATTAAAATTGGCATACTATAAGCCCCCCAATGGTACTATCTGGCAACTCTGTTTTGTCTCTCTCAAGTCTCAACAGGCATCAACATGTTGACTTTGTGCCACTCTTCACTTCAATCTTTCAGTAGCTACCAGCCTACCACAGTAATCACACATAGCTGTACGAGTGTGCATTAAGTATAACATTTTTATTAAACTACCTATAAAAATGTACTTGTAATTGTACTTAAATACATCATTATGTAATTGGACTTGGACTTAAGTATTATGCGAAAACTCTGTACTGGTACTTGTACTTGAATTTTCCTTTAGTACTTGTACTTGTCCACAAGTACTGCCGCCAGTACTTAAACCCATCCCTGGCAGAAACACTTCAAAATGTAACCAACAGCTTACAAAGACAAGTAGAAATGTGTCAATAGTTACATGGAATGCAATTTGAGCATGTACTGGATTAATTGGCAAGTTGATTGTATTGTTTGCAATATCTAGTTAAAACTATTTTCTCATTTAATTCTGTTATACTAAACTCCCACTATTTCATGATTTTTGCCCCACCAAATAACTATACAGATTTTGTCAGATTAAACAAAAATCACAAAATGACCCACATGGTAATGTGTATAGGACAGTTCCTGTATGATTGTGTCAGGGCTTTATTATTAAAAAACTTGGGTTTATTAATTTTCTTCTTTGTTCTTAGTAGGTCTTATACTGTCAAACATCAAAACATGTCCATATAAAGCAGTAGTGAGGAAAATAAGGCAGTACTGAGTGGTTATTTCTGAATAATCACAACCTTGGTGCAATAATCAGAGATTTCCATGATTCCCACAAATTTTTCACAATATACAGTAGTGAAGAGAGGTGTGGTAAAACCACAAATTGGGGAAGTTCAAGATGTTGGGATAATTCATGATTTTCAGTAATTTGATTAAGCCAGAGCCCTGAGGGTCATGAATTAGCGAGGGTTTAGTGTATCTTATTTCCCTATGAGAATGGACTTTTGTTATATATACAGGGTAGCCCCATTATTTCTTTCAAACAAAACTCAATGGGGGCTACTTTATCTTGGGCCACCCTGTATACATCACTTTAATATTCCTCAACTGTTTTAAGAAAAAATTTCTATAACAACCCTCCATAACACTGTAGAATAATGGAATAAAATTCTGGTTTACTTTCATGATCTAATTCACAATAAATATATAGTTATATCAGTTCTGTTCTATTCACTTTCGTAAGCAAACTATACTATCAAAAAGTACTATAGGCAAGTAGATACTGAGGGAATAATTTTCCATTTTTTAAAATTTATTTTGTCCAAGAAGGACATACAATTTTATAATCTTTTTTATATAATACATAAATACGGCTGACATGTTTAAGTTTTTACAACAACTGTCCGTGACCTCTGCAACTGTATTTGGTGCTTAGATTTCCTGGACATATTATTTGTGGATTTTGTTTTTCTACTTTTAATATACCTACAGTATTTAGATTAAGTTAAAACATTAAACTAAGGACCTATATAATCAGTAACAGTGATTATTTAAATATCAATCTATAGAGAGAGCAAACCAAATCATGGGAAACCAGTTAAGTTTTACCTGAGGCTTCTGATTTTGAGATCGCATGGAATGCAAAGAAATAACATCTACGTCTTGTATTTTGCAAACTGCCGAATTCTCTATGTTGCATATTTTGATACATCTTGTAACAACCATGAGATACAACTGGGTATGTTCACCTATTAAATTAAAATGTGTTAGCTTAAAAGATAGTTCCAAACAAAACCACATTGGAATGACAACAATGTCCCCTCCTATATTTGTGGCCTTGACCTTTGGTACAAGAACCTGATTCTTGCTAATGACACAGTCTTGTGATGGTACATAGGTGTATGAAGTTTCATCAATTTATATTAAGCAACTCAAAAGCTATGAAGTGACAAACTAGTTCCATTTGACCTCTATTTGTGACATTCACTTTTGATGCAGGAACCTGATTCTTGCTTATGACGCATCATGTGTATGAAGTTATATTAATTTATGTAAAGTGGTTAAAAAATTATGGTGCAGACCTCCACTTGACCTTTGACCTCTATTAATGACTTTGATCTTCATTGCAATGACCTGATTCTTGCTTGCAACATATCTTGTGATGAAATATGCGTATATGTATCAATGTCTTCTCATGAGACAGTTTTATGATGATCCCTATAGGCCCTATATGTGAAATTTCACCAATTTATGTTTAGTAGTTAAAAAAATTATGGGATGGACCTCCATTTGTGACCTTCTCCTTTGAAGCACAGACCTGATTCTTGTTCATGACACCATCTTGTGATAATTCATGTGTAAAGTTTCATCAATATACTGTATATAGAGTGGTTTCAAACATCATGCAGCCCAGACACAAGTGCAATCCAGTATGGCTGCTCCAAATTTATGTGGTAGGAGAGCGAGACATTCACCCCAAAATGATATTTAAAAAGATGGGGAAAAAGGTCTCTCCCTCTCTGCTTTTAGTTAATGTGGCTGAAGAAATCTCTAAAGATTAAACTCAAATGAAATGTCACAAAACAAAAAAAAGAAAATCACTGACCTTCCCATGAGATCTCTTTAGTGTGCATATAAAGAAATAATTTGCTTAGTTTACATGAAATTTACTACCTAAACACAATATTACTTCAGGGTTATATGAATGACATCAAAATGCCCCATATAGAACCTACATTATCCAAAACTCACTTAACCCATTGTCAACTGGGTAGGTTCAATTCTGATTGTATATATTGTTAATGCTGCACAATAATTACATCTCAAAATCTATTTATGATACTGTACAGTACAGTACAGTAGGCTAGGACTGGGAATAAACTAAAAAAAATCTGTAAAACATCCATTTTTAGACATAAGGTACAAATGGTTCCAATAACTGAAACATTGAACTATAAGGTAGGTGTGGTCCAGTGTATCCTGACTATCAGAACCACTGGTACCTCCCTAATAATTATGATGCCTCCATTGCTCTGCAAACAAGCATTTCAAAGACCTACATCAAATGGGCCAAATCTCTCTTATACTATCTAAAATCAAACCTAATTAGCTTTACTCTAAGAGCAAGAAATTAAGCTACAAAATACAATGAGAAATTCCATAAATACTTCAATTTTACTGACTTTGGTTATAAGGTGATCTTTTCTATTTTGGTCCCTTAGAGAACCACACCTTCACCCTCCTCGTTTGGTAGTGAAATTACAATACTGATACCTACTATTAATCTATCCTTAACTTAATTATGAATGGTTTTTAAATAGTTCTTGTTAATCAAATGTGAAAATATTGAGTTTTAGGTTTATTCAACAGTAAACTAATACCATAACTAATGATTCCATAATTTTACCCACATAAGGTGACAGTTACGTACAGAGCAGCAGTTATTTATAAATTAGTTATAAAACTCGTGGATCATCAATAGCTACTAAAAACTTACTTGGACAAACATGAAGAACTCCAAGACAACCATAAACATCCATGAGTCTTCCATAATGTTCTCCTCTAATAACATCAGTATCAGGTTGTGCTAAAATTTTGAAATTATTGTCAAAAATCTGAAACTAAGTATAGTACACTACAGGACTACTTAATTAATTTTAACCTTTTCATTCATGAATATTTTTTTGGCACTTATTCCCCCCCCACCACAATTTCTTTTTTCCTGGTTAAGTCAATTGTACACTCTTGACAATTGGTTAGGTTAAGTCATGATATTTTCGTTAAAATATTCCACTTATTCCTTTTCAAAATATTTTAACAAATATCATGACTTAACTTAACCAACTGTGAAGGGCGTACAGTTGATCTAACTGGGAAAAAAGAAATTGCAGGAGGGAAAAAGGAATAAGTGCCATTTTTTCTTTAAACCAAAAAGTATAGGATTTATTGTTATTCAAAAACAAATATTTTAATAACTAACAAATTGTAAACATTTTGGGTTCCTTTCCTGACAACAAAACTAAACTTATATTAAATATCTAGAAACATGTAGAAAAGTTGCATTTTAGTTCAAAATATATATATCTATTATGGGATCCAAGGGCCCAACCATGACTGAAAGAGTTAACCCATTAATGCTGAATGTTTTTGTAGGGTTAAGTCTAAATGCGTGTATTTAAAACAGTACATATTCGACCCAGTTGCCGTTAGAGGGTTAAGGTAGGCCTGGAACTAGGTTTAATTGGTAGCCTAGGTCGAATAGGGCAAGTTTACCATAATTTGGCAGTAAAATCACGAACCAACAGAAAACTTAGATTAAGGTTAATAAGATCCAAGATCATTTTAGACTGTGTTACAGATATTAATTAATAAATTAGGTAAATAAACTACTCTACTGTAATTTAAACTAATTTTACAAACCCTTAAAAGAAGTACGGTAATTTCTTTTGTAACTCAGAGTATCTGTGACAGTTATTATAAATATACTCCTAAGAAAATATAATTGCAATCCATCACAATCACTAATTCATACTTAAAAAAAAAGTACCTTACCTAATGAAGAAATTGTTCCTGCTTGAAAAAGCAAACTTTCTTTCGATTTCTTGTTTTCCAACAAAACTGAAAATTCTGCATTAGGATTTATTTTCTGATAAACACGAAGACTCAGAGAAGCCATGGTTGTTACAGTACGCTACTGTACTTGGTAAGAATAACAGTTTAAATTAAAATCCACCTTATAATACTGTTATAAGTCAGCTGCAGTTTTAGCTTCAGTTTGGAAGAGGTGAACCACATTACGTGTAGGACTTAGGCTTAATCTGTCCTGTAATTGGCATAGCATAGGCTTACACCCATAATTCAGGCTGTATTAAACTAATGAAATGGTTAAAAAAACTATAATAAATTAGTAATTCTACAATGCAAAAGTTATGGCATGGACACAAAAAAACTATTTCATCCTTGACCTTTGATGTAGAAACCTAATTCTTGCTCAAAACACAGTCTTATGATCAGGTGTGTGTGTGTGTGTGTGTGTGTGTGTGTGTGTGTGTGTGTGTGTGTGTGTGTGTGTTTTCATCAATTTATGTTCAGTGGATCAAAAATTATAGCCTAGACCTCCATTTGTAATTATGACCTTCAGTGCAACCTAATTCTTTCAATGATACATGTGCCATTGTAAAGGCAATACCTCCAAAAGTTCATCATGTGTGTGTACAACCTGATCATCTTATGATCATCCATACATTTGTGAAATTTCATCAATTTATGTAAAGCAGTTCAAAAGTTATGGCATGGACCTCCATTTGGCCTTTAACCTCTATTTGTAACCTTGACCTTCAATGCTGATTATTTTTAATGACATCTTTTGATGACACATACATGTATGAAGTTGAATATTCAGCAGTTCAAGTTATAGTATGAACATAAAAGTGTGAACAGATAGACAAATGGACAGATAAACAGATCTTCCAAACCCCCTTTGTTCATGAATATTTTTTCTTTAAACCAAAAAAGTTGATTTATTGTTATTCAAAACCAAATATTTCAGTAACTTGTCACTTACATTACAAACATTTTGGGCTTCTTACCCAAACAAATTAATCTAGATTCAATGCCCTAGGAGTAGAAATACAGGCTCACAACTGGAGGGAGGTACCAGAATATGGTGCTCAATTGAACTTTTAGATGAGTCAGTCAGTTTTTCTATAAATAATTAATTTTCCTAATTTTTACACAAAATAATTAATTTATTTCCTTTTTCATTTCAGACCATCATTCTGCAATAGTTTGTGAACAAGTTATAACATAATGAAATACTCTTTGAAGATGAAGCATTGATATTGAACCTGGGTAAGGAGAAACACGGGTACAAAACAAATGAAGAAAGTTTCCAAATAAATGATGGACAACACCTGGACTTCAATATCTCTTAAAGAAAATAGATATCACAGGGTTGACCAAACAAAAAGAAGGCAGTGGAAAGCCAAAAACATCACATACTGAGGAAAATATTGACAATGTTTCATCCATGATATGCAGTCAAGAAGAATGGCCCAACACCCACAAGTCCATTAGAGAAATTTAAAAAACTACTGGTATTTCTTGCTCTAGTGTTTGTTGTATAGTAAAAGATGATCTGGGTCTTAAATGTTTTAAAAGAGTTGAAGTTCATAAGTTCTCTGCATCAAATAAGCAAGCAAGATTTGAAAAATGTCATGCTCTGTTAGAGTAATTCCCAGACAGAGAAGTGTTGAAAATATGGTTCAGTGATGAGATCTTTACGGTTGCTTCAACAATAAACACACAAAATGACCAAGTTTATGGAAGACAGGACAAAAAATCTATCAGTCTAGATCAACTTTGCAGGGAATATCCACATTTTTCTCAAAAAGTCGTGGTTTCCATCTTTATTTCAAAGTTAGAGAAGTGAGAGATTGTTTTTGTTGAAAAAATGCCAAACTCACTGCTGCTTATTACCAAGAAAAAAATCCTTGATGCAGTACTGCCATCAATAAGGAAGAAGTCAAGGTTGCAAGCATGCATTAATAATGGAGGAGGGCACATTCACATAATCTTGGACTCAATTAGGTAGGTAACTGTAGGTAGGAAACAAAGTTTTTCTACCTCTGTCTGTATAACAGCGAATTACAAAATAATGTTTACAATTAGCAAAAATCCAACTTCACCATGAGATAGACCATGAATTCTATACATGACACATATATTGATTGTACAAATAACATTTGATAAGTAAAATTATATTGTTCAAAATCAGGGTAATAGGTTTTTTTGGCCCACCCTGTATATAGTTTAGGTGTGTGTGTATATATACACAATGTATATATATTAGGTTAAGTACAAGAGTTAGAAGACTCCAATTTTCATTGATATGGTTCATAATAATTAAATTAGAATTGATGAGGGATATTCTACCATGTGGTTATTTGCCAGCCATTTTGATTTAAATTCTAATAGAAATAGTTAGTTAAATAATACTGAAAGTACTTTCTTATGTTTTAAATACATTAAAATTTAAAATGAAAGAAGAAAAAAAAAAGTGTTTCCAATATTAACTCGGGTATTATTGAGTTTGTAATACTTCTCTTACCATACAACAAAATCTGTACCCTAAATTGTATCTTTGATCTCAGGATTTTACTTACAGCTTCCAACCATCCATGAGTAATCTCCAAGTTCAGCTGTCAGTCAGTGATGAACAGGTTAATTTATTTGAAGTGGCTCTGTGGTTGGCACGCCAGCTGCGTAATTTGTAGGCTACATAGCCAGTGTGACAGCTGCTCCCAAAACACAAGAATGGTTCTGTAACCTGTGCAAGCAGGACTGAATGCCAAGGATTCCATCTTTTTTTTAGCAAGGTGTATTGTTTTAATGTGTAACCTGAATGCATGGTTAAGTCAACTGTACACCTTTGATGCTTGGTTAGGTTAAGTTGTGATATTTTTGAAGTAACTGTGAAAAACTATAGGGCTATGGGTTGATTGCCTGATACCCTCATCTGATGGAAATTTCCAGCAGATTACACTGAAGAGTTAATGACAAAAGCCCTACATTTTTTCATTAGCGAGCTATGTATGTGTAGGTCTTCAAAGGACCTCTGGGTCATTCCAGCTCAATTGGTACAGGGGTGGTCGGGTGACCATCTCCGATTTTCTTCAAATTTTCAGGGTTGATTCATACACCATTCAATAGCTTAAATCTAAAATTTTAGCTTCCTCAGTCAAAAACTTTTAATTTTATGGTCGCTTAAATGGCCCCCACATTCAACAAAAAATGCCCATGTTGGGCTTCATCGGCCAATGCCTTCATTTTGAGAGGCCTTGAAAAGTGTCTTCTAATAGGAGTAGAAGCTTCAAATTTGTCATGCCAATACAACTTCTGGTGGGCTTTTCAATTTTGCAAGCAAAAAGGCTGTGGAACAAATAGTTTCTAAATTACAAGGGCTTAAATATGGCTCCATTTTGAAGCTTGCATCAATTCCTCCCACTTTTACAACTAACATTTTCAAAAGTTTTAGTTCTACATCAATCACAGCTGTTTTAATACTCCTAATAGTCTCTATGGGTTGTAAATTTATGAGTGAAATAAAAAAATAACCAAAAAAGGATTTATTTCTATTTTTAAAAATTTCCAAAAGTTGATATTTTCACAAAATTTGCAAAATTAACATCAACTTTGGGGCTTAATATAAAGGTGTCCGAAATTAGTCAGGGAGTTGATACTTCTAGTAAAGAAAGATACATATGTGTAAAAAAATATATTAAGGAATAGATCTCAACTCAACTCCTTCATATAGTTTTGGTGATTCAAAGAAAAGTGCTTTTTGTGAAAAATCTCAAATTTTTGCAAAATTTGTAAATTTTTAAATTTCTATTTATGACATTGAATTGTAATTTTACTTCCATTTTATTACTTATTAAGTTGATTTACAATTGTAATATGTAAATAAGTCTAAAACATACAAGAAATTTAATATGTCTGTCAAAACAACCAGCGACTCAAAGGGCTCTGGGTAGCTCATTTCGCTTTGTATATTCTTATAAATGTAAAACATGATGGTTAATCATTAATGTCCAGGCCTATTTTATAGATCATGATCTTTTATTTTCAGAAAATTTAACTAGAGCAATTAACTTAATTTTACTGCCTGTAATAATGGCTTATTCTAATCAAGAATCAAAGTGCAGCTTTGGTATGTACTTGGATGATCCATGTCATGAACACAGACTCACCAGGAAGGTGGGTATGTATACCTTACATGAGCTGACAGATGAAACAAGGAAACTGCTATTGTGGAGAACAAAAGCAACTGTAATCAACCCAAATAGTGCTACTGTATGCTACCACCATGAAAAAATGTTTGGAATGCATTACCAACAAATGCAACGTAGCTGCCAAGATCCATGGAGAAATCATCGAAAGAAGATAAGTAAGTAAATATAGGTACTAATATATTTATATTTCATAAAGAAGTTTATATTGTAAATTGTAACCTAAATTAGCTATTTAATTTTAATAGGGTAGGCTATATACTGTGCTACTGAATGCATATGTTTTGAATATTTTATACGAATAGCCTATAACCAAATGTTGAGGTTTTAAAATTATTTTCCAATGTGTTTAGAGTTTACATTACCCTACTTTATTTGCAGAATCACTACAAATTATTGACAAAGACATAGCAACTAGACTGAATCTGATACCAGGACAGAAACTTTGCTCAACATGCTTCTCTAGAGCCAAGACGATTGAAGATGAAAAAGACTCAGGTAGTGATGAATATGTTCCAGAAGAAATAGTTAAGGAGACATTTGACGAAACGTTAGGTTCACTAGAATGCTCACCCATTAAGTATGTAAGAGCAAGAGATCGAAAGTTTTACGCGAAAAGGAAACTAAAGCAAATTGAAACATCAACAAAATCAAAGCTGTCAAAAGTACTTCATATGAAGCCTAGCATTTTGGATGAGGAAGCGGAGAAACCTATAGAGAGTGAGGAAGAAAAGTGTTATCAGCATATGATAGAGGAACTGAAAGAAAAGTGTAAAACTAGTACCAGACAAGAAAAGATACAAATTCTAACACTCCTTCCAATTGGTAAAACCTGGTCCAGAGAAAGAATTATGAAAGAATTTGAAGTGTCAGCCAGAATGGTTAATGCTGTGAGGGCCTTAAAGAGAAAAGAAGGTATCCTTCCTATAATGAGAAATAAAAAGAGTAGCAAGGGTATAAGCGATGAAATAAAGGAAAGAGTGATAGAATTTTTCCAAAACAATGAATATACTAGAGAATGCCCTGGTAAAAAAGACTACAAATCAATAAAAACACCACAAGGGAAGGTTCACAAGCAGAAAATACTGTTGTTGACAAATATCAGAGAATTATATACGCTTTACAAAAATAAATATCCAAACAAAATCTCCAAATCAAAGTTTTTTGAACTGAGACCAAAATGGTGTATGGGTGTGGGGAGTAAAGGATCACACAATGTATGCATTTGTGAAATACACCAGAACTTTAAACTTTTATGTGAATCACTCCCCGTCAAAGTAGAATTAAGAGAGTTACTAGGGAAAATAGTCTGCAACACTGAAACCAGAAACTGCATGATTAATAACTGCAAAACATGTCCTGGTTTAAATGAATTACGGGATTGGCTTCTTACCATTTTTGAAAACAATGATTATGACATGGATGATGAGGTTTCCTTTAAGCAGTGGCTTCATACAGACCATACCCAACTGGTCACAATGACAAAAAGTGTTTCGAATGTAGTAGAAGACATATGTGAAAGTGCAAAAAAGTTGAAAGTACACCATTTCATAGCAAAAGCCCAATCAAAATATTTGTCCGACTGTAAAGAAAACCTCAATGATTCTACAGCATTAGTGCTTGTTGACTTCTCTGAAAACTATAGTTTTATAATTCAGGATGCCGTACAAGGGCATCACTGGGACAATACCCAGGCTACCTTGCATCCGGTAGTCTGCTATCAAAAAGTTGATGGTGAACTAAAAGTTACAAATTTTTGTGTAATATCAGATTCACTTACACACAACACAACTGCAGTTCATTCTTTTTTATGTGAAGCCTTGAAATTACTTAAAAGTCAGAATCCTAAACTAAAACATATTTGTTACTTTAGCGATGGCGCAAGTCAATATAAAAACTATAAAAACATCATTAATTCAGTGTTACATGAAAAAGATTTCCAACTAACATGTGAATGGAACTTTTTGCCACCTCTCACGAAAGAGCCCCTGTGATGGTGTTGGTGGCACTGTCAAAAGGTTAGTTGCCCGGGCAAGTCTACAAGCAACAAGTAAAGGTCACATCACCAATCCAAAAGAGATGTTCGATTGGTGCAAATCTAATATTAATGGTATACAATTTCTGTACATTGATTCAGCTAAAATTGAGGAAAATGCTAATTTATTTGAGTTAGAAAAAAGGTATTCCTTAATTAAGACAATCCCAGGAACCCGTTCATATCACTGCTTTAGACCTTCATCAACAGGCATTAAACTGTACAAAATTTCTAGTGATCTTTAACGTACAACTTTCCTTCCTCAATGCTACACAAGAAAATGTGGCTTACCAATATAAACCTGGTACATATGTGGCCTGTTTCTATGAAGGTGACTGGTTTGTTGGAAACATAGTTGAAGTGTGTGATACTGAGAAGGATCTATTAGTAAATTTCATGAAAAAGAATCCTTTTAAATGGCCTGAACAAGAGGACGTTTGCTGGATTCCATTCCAACATGTTTTGTGTTCAATTGAACCACCTACAGTTGCTGGGAAAATGGGGAGACAACAAGTTTTGATAATTGTTTATCTAAAATTGAGGAGTATTTTAAAAAAAGCCTAAGTAACTACAGACCTGTATCAAGCTGAATAATAAATTGCCAATTTATGGCTGTGAGGCCATGGAGTGTTGAAGACAATCAGACTTAAAGCCTGAGTACAATAATAAATTCCTGAGTCAGTGTCTAAACATAAGAGTTATTAGCTATATATAAGTTTACATACGAATTTACATAAAACAACACATTAAAAAAAGAATATGAACTTATAGCCAATAATTCACATGCTTAAAAACTCAGGAATTCATTATTGTATATAGCTAAGTACTGTACACTTGTATTAAGGGAAGTAATACAACAAAGCTACTTAAATTTAAGGTTTTGTACTGAAAATGGTGGTTACTGCTAGTTTATCTGTACTAACTGCATAATTTAAATTACTAGGAAGTGCTTAAAGAGCAGTAGAAACGGTTCTACATGATTTACTTAGGTAGATCCAAGTATTGAGCCTACAAGCTGGTCCATCTGTTGTGTTAACTGCAAATGTAGTAATAATCTAGGTATATATTATGTCTTTTTTATGAGTAAAACTTATTTAGATAATTTAACATTTGTGAATTAACTTACCAAGTAATAAAATGGAAGTAAAATTACAATTCAATTGTAAAAAGAAATTTAAACATTTCAAAATTTTGAAAAAATTCAGAATTTTTCACAAAAAGTACTTTTCTTTGAATAGCCAAAACTATATGAAGGAGTTGAGTTGAGATCTATTCCTTAATATATGTTTTTGTACACATATGTATCTTTCTTTACTAGAAGTATCAACTCCCTGACTAATTTCGGACACCTTTATATTAAGCCCCAAAGTTGATGTTAATTTTGCAAATTTTGTGAAAATATCAACTTTTGGAAATTTTTAAAAATAAAATAAATCCTTTTTGGTTTTTTTTTTTTCACTCATAAATTTACAACCCATAGAGACTATTAGGAGTATTAAAACAGCTGTGATTGATGTAGAACTAAAACTTTTGAAAATGGTAGAGTCATAAAAGTGGGAGGAATTGATGCAAGCTTCAAAATGGAGCCATGTTTAAGCCCTTGTAACTCAGAAACTATTTGTTCCACAGCCTTTTAGCTTGCAAAATTGAAAAGCCCACCAGAGGTTGTATTGGCATGACAAATTTGAAGCTTCTACTCCTATTAGAAGACACTTTTCAAGGCCTCTCAAAATGAAGGCATTGGCCAATCAAGCCCAACATGGGCATTTTTTGTCGAAGATGGGGGCCATTTAAGCGACCATAAAATTAAACATTTTTGACTGAGGAAGCTAAAATTTTAGATTTAAGCTATTGAATGGTGTATGAATCAACCCTGAAAATTTGAAGAAAATCGGAGATGGTCACCCGACCAACTTTCTGAAATCTGTACCACTTGAGCTGGAATGACAATGAAAGTTGTTATAGGTTAAGTTATAGGTTATTATTCATTTTTTGACCCAGTCACACCCAGCTATAATAGCAATATATATTGAATAACCAATCAAAACTGAATAAGAAAATATATATATTATCTTGTGCAAATTTGTATAAAATGTTTTTTTATTAAAATATATTTCCTATTTTTGGCATTTTTTCAATATATTTATATCGACTATTTGGTGAATATTTCTTATTTTTGGCAATTCTGGCTACTTCTGCGTAATTCAATTTGTCCTGTTTTACAAATAAATCATTTTTAGCAATTTTGTTCTTCTGTTGAACTCTGTTCAGTTTGTTTTTTTGGTGACTAGAAGTATGACGTGTTAGTTATGCATATTTGATTTTGAAGATGTGATCCGCCATATTGCCCTTGATAAAGACAAGAATTTAGACCTTTTTTTCAATCACAGAATAATTAAGACATCCATGACCTGCCCTAAATGCAATAGTGCTTGTATTTTAAGAAAAGACCAGAAGGTCTTTAGGTGCCATAAAAAAATCTTAAAAATAAACGTGTGTCATTTCAGTTTAAGGGCAGGCAAAATTTAGCAGACTACCCATGCAAGGTTGGCACATGTTATTACATTATCATTTGTATAATTTAGGTCTCTGGGGTACAAAGATCATGCATCACAAATTGATCGGTCCAAATGTTTTGCACACAGTTCAGTACGTGATACTGGTTAGGTCAACTGTACGTCCTTGATGATTAGTTAGGTTAAGTCATGATATTTTCGTTTAAATTCATTAGTTTAAACAAGTGCAAATTTTTCTAGTTAATTTTCAGGTGTTTTGTATGAAACTGCAATCCGTTTCCTGTGCAAATGCATAGTTTTCAAGATGATGATATCTCGAAAACTACGCATTTGCACAGGAAATGGATGGTAGATTCGTGCAGAACACCTCAAAATTGACCAGAAAAGTTTGCTCTCATTATAAAAAGAGACTGGGTCAAAAAATGAATAATTACCTAAGTTTGGATAGGTCAATTTTGAAAGTGAAATTTGTTTTTCTATGGTTTTTGATGTTTTGAACGAACCTGACCTTCAAAACTATCAGCTAGGGGGAAGGGGGTGTTATCTCAAAAATGAATCATTTCTGATGGTTTTGAAGGTCAGATTTGTTCAAAACATCAAAAAGCATAGGAAAAATATAAATTTCACCTCCAAAGAGAGACAGGTATAATACTATAAATTTACCGTATTTTGGTGTGTTTTGTTTGAATATGACCTTCATTTCTTGTGCAAATGAACAGAAATACAGTTGTCATTGCACGGCCCAAACACATGTTTCTGTTCATTTGCACAAGAAATGAAGGTTATATTTGAACAGAGCACACCAAAATATACTAGAAAAATATATTTTTGAATTCAACTTCAGGTCATGTCATTTTCTGCATAATGACCAAAACAAATTAAACTACTGGGATAGGCTCAGAAACCTTGACCTTTAGGTAAATATTTACATTAGGGTCTCCACCCAATTTTGATGCCAAAATACATTTTCCTAGTAGTGTATGATGTGCTTTGTTCAAATCTGGCCTTCATTTTATGCAGAAATGAACCAATCAAAAGTTATGAGACTTCAAAGTTTTAACATATTTTGGTTCATTTCCCCATAAAATGAAGGCCAGATTTTAACATTGCACATCAAATACTACTAGAAAAATGCATTCGTGTCCAAATTGCTAGAGAACCTACCTTACCTAACCTAACCTAACCCTAATATCAATGGATTCATCGAAGGAATACTCAGATCTATACTTTCTACATTTAAAAGACGACTGTAAAACACCATGTTTAACAAAACTTTCTACAACAGAATTATCAATATTGTTAATATCTATAAGACCATCTTTGAAATACGTTTCACACCCTTCACCATGACTCCAGATTTGAAAAAATTTACTGGAGCACAGCTCTGAATTTACTTTTTTTCCCCTTACACCACTAGATAGGTTAATGATAGTAAACTCTTGAATTGACGACATACCAATTACAAATTGTTTTAGCTAAACATATTAATACAATAATGTACAGTTTATAACTCACCTTAAGTTTATTTATTCATTGCAGCAGCAACAGTGGACGATGTTAGACCTTGCATGTAGGCATTTGTTGTGAATTTACCGCCATGTATGCTTGGCCACTGATCAATGGCTTTCTGTGTGATCATTACAGCAGATCTAGTGCCTGGAGCTGGACCCTCCTTCACAATTCTGCACAGCTTAGTCAAATGAGATGGCTTAATGGATCCTTTGTGTTCAACAATGTAACCAAGAATGGAGAATGTCCCTTCAGCTGGTGCTTCACTCCAGGCAGTTGATCCATCTTTATCAAAATGCTTTAATCTCTCTGTGATTCCTTTCCACAGCTGTTCTATATATTCTGTCAGCCAATTTATCACTGAGTCTTTTGTAAAACTACTTTCAGATCTGGTTCTGGATGGTTTAGCAACTTCAGCAACCTGGTAGTAATCAGAACGTTTCTTGATGTATTTGTAAACTTCATTTAGGATGTAATCCTCAGCTGTTAGTTCCTTTTGCTGCTCTGTGGTATCGTGCTTAAATTCAGAAACTACATCATTTGCATTTCCTCCATTAGCTAATTTGGAAATTGTTTCCATCACTCTTAACATAACAGTTTTCCCTCCTTCTTTATAAAATATATTTTCTACAAATTCTGCACTAACTGTGGTTTTTTGAGCTACTTGCAACATAATCTTTGTTACATAGGAAATCAATACATAGAACTTGGCACTAATTTCTTTCTCTTGTGGATGATAAAAAAAAAAAAACAATTTCCACAAATCTGTCAATTGATCAAATTCGTAATTAACCATGCGAGTATCAGATTTGAGTTTTGGTCTCTTAAAACCAATGATATTGTCAAGAACCATATTGGTATAGTCAAGGCCTGATCTCAGATTTGAAGTGTGATTCTGAATAAAGTCTAAAAGCTCACTTAGTTTACAAATTTTCTTCAATGCATCAACGTGGGCTCTGTTCACAAGATGCATTAAGTCCCATCGAAATTTGAAATTTTCTCCAAACAACTTTTTCATTTCATTTTTAAATGGCTCGTTGTCCTTACAAAAGCCCCATCTCCAACCATTCCAGATACCTTGGATTTAATTGCTTCTTCAGATAGTTTCAAGTGATTAGGAGACTTCAACACATCAAAAATTTCATTGGCCAAATAAACTCCTGATTTGCTGCGTACTAAATTTATCCCAGCAAGTTTTACAGTCTTATCTTCTTCACTCATAACTAATACAACTAGCATGCTTAATCCCAAAATTGTTCCAATGTCAGCTGTTATTGTTACTGAAGTTTGTTCTAAGAACCACTTTACAGTTTGTTCTTTAAGTTGATTATCTAATAGCTCACAATTGTCTCGCACGCATGTGTGCTATGATTCAAATTTCCAACCTCACAACCTGACCTATGTAATATAGCTAGAAGTACTGGATATAGAGCCCATGCAGTGTTTGTTTTCATTATGTAGTATAAGATGTTGCCACATAAGTCTTCTATGCATTTAGTAGTGTTCCGAGAAGATGTTTTCATCACTTCATAAACAGCATGCCCTAGATCCTTCTTTTCCACCAATTTGAATGTAGATTTGATCAAATCATTGTTCAGGATTTCTTGTATTGATTTACACTTGCTTAAATGGGCTATGGAAATGTCAAATTTGTTGCTTTTTGCTTTATTAGATTTGGATGCAACACTTGAACTTGAAGACATATTTTGACTCTTCTCTTTATTAACCACAATAGCTTGGTGAGTTTCTTTTGTTAGGCGCAAAATTGCATTCAATGTCTTCTGGATTTGGGAATTTTCAAATTCCTCTAAAGTAGGGGTGTGCCGGATAGTATTTTTTACTATCCGGCCGGATACCGGATAGCCGGATAATAATAAAAAATATCCGGCCGGATATCCGGCCGGATACCGGATAATATCATTCAAATAATTCATAATTTTTTATATATTATTTAGCTATTACTTGACTAATTGACTATACTATCAAATTTTAATCACTATTTGATGTAAATTATAGCTATCTTTCAATAACTTTACTAATTACCTATATTTTATCCTTTTCAGGATTGTTTCATTGCCTAAATCATATAGCTATATAGCTAGTTAGTATTAGTTATAGGCTTACAGCAATATTTTAACATTATTTACCCCTAAAATGGCTAGTTTTATTTGGAAAATATTTACAATACATGAGACTAATCCAACAATAGCTATTTGCTCCCTATGTTCCAAACAGATTAAAAGGGGATCAGAGAAATTGGGTGCTAGGTGCTATAGCACAAACCTTTGCACAATCATGCAAAGATGCTGCATTCAAAAGAATATAAAGAAGTGAGTCAACTTAACAAATCATCTGAAAATCAAAATCAACCTATAGCGACCACCTCAATGGCTCTGAAGGAGAAAAATTAGTTGCCATGGAAAAGCAACTCACGTTAGAAGAAAGTTTTTCCTTTAAGAAATTATGGGATATAAATGACTCAAAAGCTCAAGCTTTACATAAAAAGATAGGATTAATGATGGCACTGGACAACCATCCTTTTAGTTTAGTTGAACAAGATGGCTTTATAGGACTGA
This sequence comes from Bathynomus jamesi, assembly GCA_023014485.1. NCBI lineage: Eukaryota > Metazoa > Arthropoda > Malacostraca > Isopoda > Cirolanidae > Bathynomus > Bathynomus jamesi. The sequence continues at coordinate 237,545 of JAJOZX010002333.1, read as the reverse complement.
TGGCCCACGTACAGCCAAGGTATTTGCTACCAAATCGAACATATTTTTCAGAAAAAGTCATACCAAAATCTATGAAGAACTCAAAGAAATTGTTATGAATAAATTGAAAGAAGGGAAATACATTAGCTTCACTTCCGATATTTGGACCTGCTCTTCTTCAAATGAATCATTCATTTCCTTGTCAGGTCATTGGATCATGAATGACTACACTCATTGTAATGCAGTATTGCATTCAGCTCATTTTTCAGGATCGCATACAGGAATTAATATAGCGGACAAATTGCAATCTATGTGGCAATCATGGAATATTGACAGATCAAGGCGTAATATATTGGTCAGAGATGGAGCTTCTAACATAGCTTTGGGATGTGACCTTGCGGAAATACCTTCTGTTCACTGTTCAATTCATTTGCTACAGCTAGTGGTGAATGATGCATTAATGGCTCAATGATCTATAAAAGATCTTTTGGCAAAGTGTCGACGTTTAGTGACACATTTTAACCACTCCCCACTGGCTACTTCTGAATTTAAAGCTCTCCAAACACACAGGGTCATGTTCCTCTTCTATTGGTACAGAGATGTTTTAACGTGCTGGAACTCATCTTATTTGATGCTAGAACGTATGGTTAAGTTGAAAAAATCAGTTCAAATATACCTTGCTGATCATAGTGAATTACTTGTTATTTCATCTAATGAGTGGTACTTGATTGAAAATCTTTTAAAGCTTTTACAGCCATTTTTTAAACTCACCCAAGAAATGAGTACAGAATATAGTTTACTCTCTACTGTTATCCCAAACATGTGCGCGCTTGAAAGGTTTCTTTCAAAAATTGGCCAGGATGATCAAGGAGTCCAAACTATAAAAGATGAACTGTTGAAGTCATTGCGGTCATGATTTTTTGCCAATGAAAGCAATGAAAAAAGAAAGTGTCTAAATGTCTTAACAAATCGGAAGTATGCTCTAGCAACTGTCATTGATCCACGACTTAAATTTTTGTTTTTCAAAGATCAACAAAAGGAAAATATTAAGACATGGTTAATTGAAGAAATAAATGAAATAAACAACCTAGAGAAAATTAGAGATAAATATTTTGAAGAACAGGCTCACAGCAGCGACGATTCTAATTCTTCTTCCTCCTCAACAGGAAGAAAAAAGGCAAAGTTTGATGATGATCCACTCTCTGCTTGTTTCAGGGAACTAACACAAGAAAATTCAGAAAAGATACCTGGTGAGAAAAAGTTTAAAAAAAGCCGTAAGATGGCTTCATTCGCAGAAATAGCAGAGGAAATTGAGCAATATGCAAAAAAAACCATATCAGACAGACGACTATCTCCACTTGAAATTTGGAAAAATGAAGAATCCTTTCCCTCTCTCAAGAAAATTGCTCTAAAATGGCTAGTGACACAAGCATCTTCAGTTTTCTCAGAAAGAATGTTTTCCGAATACGGAAATTTTTTGAAGAAAAAAGAAGTACTTTGCTACCAAAGCGAGGGGAGATGCTTCTTTTTATCCATCACAATGGACGAAAATTTGATTTAAACTTGTGAATCTAGTGTCTTGAACATAGTATTAATTTTTATTGTTTAATGTGAGTTTTTACTTTTTAAGGTTTTGCTATTTTAAAATTTCACTTACCTTACTGGTATATTTGATTAGGCTATATGTTTTATTTTTATATATCAAATCTTAATAAAAGGTTTCGCTAATTCATATTTTTTCATATTGTAATTTGCAATATATATAAAAATAAAAAATAAAAATAAAAATTAAAAAGTAAGGGAAGCTGGGATCTTAGCTATGCGTCACACTTTTAGCTGGACCAAACATTTTGCCTTTTTAGCAGTGTTAATATAGTTACATACTAGTAGTGGTACATGCTTATTTATCAATTATTTTAATTTTAGATTTTTGTACAACTATATTCAACTTTTGCTAGCTAAAGGCTATGCAAGCTAAGATTGGAAAGGGGCGGGCCAGATGGTATTCCCATTACAAAAAAGACTATCATAAATATCCGGCTATCCGGCCGGATACTGACATCTATCCGGCCGGATACAGGATACCGGATAATAGCTGTTATCCGGCCGGATATCCTGCCGGATAGTGGTATCCGGCACAGCCCTACTCTAAAGCAGTTTTGTTGGTCTGATGCGCAGATTCCTCACTTACCTTTTCTTTCTTAGGTGGAGGAGAAGCACTTTCTTCAGTCTGTGAAACATCTAGTGAAAAAGTTTCATTTTCTAGATCAGCAGTTGATGAAGTTGGTTCATTTTTCTGAGGTCTAGCACTAGCACATTTTGTGAACAAACTAAATGACTGCTTTGCCGTATCTCTTTGCTGCACTTCATCCTGGTATTTCTTTACTGCAATATCTAAGCTTGGGCCCAAACTCTGGGACCTCTTGTATTGTAAGTTACAATACAAGAGGTCCCAGAGTTTGGGCCCACAGCTTAGATATTGCAGTAAAGAAATACCAGGATGAAGTGCAGCAAAGAGATACGGCAAAGCAGTCATTTAGTTTATTCACAAAATGTGCTAGTGCTAGACCTCAGAAAAATGAACCAACTTCATCAACTGCTAATCTAGAAAATGAAACTTTTTCACTAGATGTTTCACAGACTGAAGAAAGTGCTTCTCCTCCACCTAAGAAACAAAAGGTAAGTGAGGAATCTGCGCATCAGACTAACAAAACTGCTTTAGAGGAATTTGAAAATTCCCAAATCCAAAAAACATTGAATGCAATTTTGCGCCTAACAAAAGAAACTCACCAAGCTGTTGTGGTTAATAAAGAGAAGTCAAAATATGCCTTCAAGTTCAAGTGTTGCATCCAAATCTAATAAAGCAAAAAGCTTCTTTGAATATTTGTTCTTGCATTGACCACAAAAGTAACCCCTTTTAACACCCTCACTTTTCTCTCCAACTTCATCAATATTAGGATCCATTATTGATTATTGACTACCTGAAAAAATACAAAATAAGTAAAAGTTAGTAAATATAGTATGGTAAAAGTGAGTAAAAGTAAGTAAATATAGTACAATGAAAGTAAGTAAAAGTAAGTGCTTTAAACTTAGTAAAAGTAAGGAAGAGTAAGTAAAAGTAGGTAAGTTAAAGTAAGTAAAAGTAAGTTTAAACTTAACTAAACTTTTCAATTCTAGAGTAATGGTGAATTACTTAAAACCGCACAAGTAATTATCTGGCCAATTTATAAAACCTGGCCGAGATCAATGGAACATAGTCCAATCCTGATAATTTTATATTAAAAAAATATACATTTTAATAAAATTTTAATTATCAAAACATTGAAGCTTAACAAAAAATAAAAATAATTGTTAAATATGGAATTACCAACTAAACTTAAAATAACTAAATTTATAATTTAAAAAATTGGTTTGTACAAGAACGTATACGCAAAAAAATTGCATAACGTCTAGTGGATGAACAAAACCCAAACCCAAATTTACTTTTTCTCATGGTCAAATTTACTGGAGCAATGCTCCCAAGATCCCAGGAATCTGGAGTCATGCCCTTCACACACCATATTGGAAAACCAACTAATGAAGAAAACGGAAAATACTCTAGCCGCATACCTCATTTTTTGTAGACAAATGTGATTTTTCCACCCAAGTAGATACACTTATGATGACGTCATTCAAAAATTATGACCAAAATAGAGTTAAGAAAATAATTTCTTTAAAAGCCTATAACATTATAAATACAATTGCGCTAATAATAACATATACCATTAGACTCCTAAAATTATGCCGAAATGTTTGATAATAGCCAGTATTGTCAACTTGGTGGAGACCTTAATATAAATAATTTCCAACCTTTATTCCATAGAACGGAGGTTTGAAAGATACATCCTAATCTACACCTGTAAAATTCTAGAAAGGCTTTTAGTTGCCCCCAATATTGAAACAATTGTGCCCACCTTGACAAGAACTGGCAGAATGTGTCAAAAACATCATCTCCCACCAAACAGTCTGAGAAGATTCAAACCCTTCAATATAATAGTATCTCTAGATAGGGTTCTCACCTGTTTAACTCCTTGCCTCAGTACCTGAGAGATATAAGTGCAGGGTAATTATATAGAAAATGGCGCAACCCGAAGTATGATGTAAAAAACATTTTATTAGGTCAATTTCGATGTGCTGAAGCCAAATCTGTTAACCATTTGGTGTGCAAATGCTTCAAATTAGAGTAAATGTTATTTATATTTCACTCTTATTTTGAGGCATTTACCTAAAAAATGGCTAACAAGCACATGAAAACTAACCTAACCTAAGAGTAAAATAACCACACGTTGGGCACGACAACTCAGAAAGCAAAACACCATGTTTTTGGAAAAATAGAATTGCTTCTTCATCATTTTTGTAAAACTTTACAATAGCTTCAATGTATCTAACAGAACACCCTTCACACTCCATTGCTATACCAACATTAAAGGGTGTTCTGTTAGATACATTGAAGCTATTGTAAAGTTTTACGAAAATGATGAAGAAGCAATTCTATTTTTCCAAAAACATGGTGTTTTGCTTTCTGAGTTGTCGTGCCTAACGTGTGGTTATTTTACTCTTAGGTTAGGTTAGTTTTCATGGTTATTATGTATTTTATCACACTCAGTCATTTTACACACCAAAATATATTTTTCTAGTAGTATTTGATGTGATTTGTTCAAATATGACCTCCATTTCCGTCGGAAATGAGATCCAACAGTTATAGTACTTTGAAGTTTGGCTCATTTTCAAGGGAAATGGAAGTCAAAATCTAAGCAAAACACATCAAATATTACTAGAAAAATGTATTTTGGTATTAACCTAACCTAACCTAACCATGGCTAAACGAGCTCTCGTCTGTATCCACCACCTAATCCATAATAAGGTAATACGCTAGGCTCGTTTAGCCAGGGTTAGGCTCGTTTAGCCACGGTTAGGTTAGGTAAGGTAGGTTAGGTTAGGTTAGGTTAATTAATACCAAAATACATTTTTCTAGTAATATTTGATGTGTTTTGCTTAGATTTTGACTTCCATTTCCCTTGAAAATGAGCCAAACTTCAAAGTACTATAACTTTGTTGGATCTCATTTCCGACGGAAATGGAGGTCATATTTGAACAAATCACATCAAATACTACTAGAAAAATGTATTTTGGTGTGTAAAATGACAGTGTGATAAAATACATAACCGTTTTCATGTGCTTGTTAGCCATTTTTTAGGCAAATGCTTCAAAATAAGAGTAAAATATAAATAACATTTACTCTAATTTGAAGCATTTGCACACCAAATGGTTAACAGATTTGGCTTCAGCACATCGAAATTGACCTAATAAAATGTTTTTTACATCATACTTCGGGTTGCGCCGTTTTCTATATAATTACCCCAGGGTATTCCTCTGCCAGACCAGCCCCCAAAAATTCAATAGGGGACCAAATCGTATGGCAGGAGCAAGAGAAAAGAAGGGTGGCGACCCCGTCGTGGCCCCACCTCAGGAGGCGCAGTGCGGACTTCGTGGTAAATTCAAGGTAAACTAGGGCCTAGCCTTATTAAATCCTAACACTCCGACTACGCCTGAGTATACACTGGTATAAATTACCATTAATATATTGGCTATTTTAATGCTGAGGCTAGTTGCTATCATACTCAGTATTTTTTATATCACTACTGACAAGCCAAAAATATTCCCTGTAACAAATATAACAAACAGAACATCAGGAAGAAAAAATTTCCTGTCTGGAATCATAGTCGCTCGATCATCGAATTTTTCGAAGTGCTGGTTGGTTGGTTATTCCAATTTACATCTTCGTCCAACCATAGTCAAGGTAGTATATATAGTGTAACACAAATATGTAAATTTCAATACGCCAAATTTGGTTGAGGCTTATAACCTGCGTGCAAGATGGCTGACAGGTTATTTTCGGTAACGGTTCAGAATAGGAGCGCCACTTCAATTTTTGTTTTTTTCCACCAAAACATGCTAAAACCATTGGTTTCCTGTTGTTTAGGATGAATGTGACCATCGCCATTACAGTAAATTATTGCTTGAAGTGATTTCACCCCCCCAACAATCTGGGGGGACCACCGTGGGAACCCGGAGTTTTAGGTGGGGGAACACAGCACAAGCAATAAGAACATAAGAAATTTGGTAAATGTACAGTATTACACCCGTCTCCCTTTCGAGGTGAAATTTGTTTTCCTATGGTTTTTGATGTGTTTTGAACGAATCTGACCTTCAAAACCGTCGGAAATGACTCGTTTTTGAGATTCCCTCCCCCAGCCGGCAATGTGGGGGAAATCACAAAAAACGAGTCATTTCCGACGGGTTTGAAGGTCAGATTCGTTCAAAACACATCAAAAACCATAGGAAAAACAAATTTCACCTTCAAAATTGACCTAACCTATCCTAACTTAACTAAACCTAGCCTATCCTAAAAGAAAAATAGGAATTACCTTTAAAATCTAAGACAGAATAATCACAGTACCGTCTTTTCTTCGTTTTAAGCACAACGTAACTTTTTCTACAACGCCACAGTTTCTGGTCTTGACGATATGTGCACTCCATTTTACAATGTGGACACTTCACTACTGTCGGTAGAACACTGTGAGCACGCAGAAACTCAACACTTTTTTCTAAATTTTCATAGAAAGCGACAATACAGCGGTAATAATCGAATGAACACATGTCACACGAAGCCATTCCGGTAGCAAACTAATTCAAATTCGAAATGGATGGAGCGCTCTGATTGGGCAGACATGTGACGGCAACACAAACGAACATACAAACGAAGGTACGAACACACAAACGACCGTACAAACACACACTACATACACACCAAAAAAATGTTTATATCTCGAAAATGAAGCATTTGCGACGGAAACGCTATAGAAGGAAAGTGTCTTAGAATTAAAAAATCTACTTAATGAACATATAATAATTGCTGGACGTTAGACGGGTGTAATAGTAGAATAATACCAGAAATTTTTATAATGGGCACACTAGGGGCCACTTCGGCCCATCGAGGTGGCTCCACTATGTAAAAACTACCTGTACATTGGCAATAACCAATTTTTACAAAACCAATTAAGTATAAATTTAAAACTAATTAATTATCAATTTCAAACTAAAGATAGAATCTCTGGATCCAGAGGATCAAAGTCATAATAGGCTACTATCCACAAATATGTTACACACTATATCTATTTATAACTGACATGCAAATATATCAGATCCAAAAAATCCAGTCAATTTCATTATAGTACCCATCAATACCAGTACCGTGCCAACCAAAATTAAGTCACGGTCCATATCAATTGCGGACCAAGTCACAATTTACATCCATATACATTACAATATATATACTTAGGAGGAAAAGTGTAGGTGTGGCTGTAAAGACTGTACAGTAATGTAGAAATGTGTGTGTGCACCCATTTTGGGTCTCCCATTTAAAGGTGTTTGTGGGGCAAGTGAAGATCATGAGTTTTTCAATACCTCACAGTACTATGGGGGGCACCGCTCGGCAGAGGAATCTCTTTAAATAGGGTGTGTAAGGACAGAGAGTATCCCCTAACCCAAGATGCTGCCTCCCTATATCCCACAACACCTGTGTTGAGCTGTGGGATCTATCACCCAAATGCACATAATATATATGAAATAAACTAGTACCATTCATGCAATAAAAATGGGCTTAAACACCATCACCAGATGTCCCTTGCAGACATCAAACTATCCAACCTTCTTTTGAAAGAATCAAGTGTATCTGAAGTCACCACTTCTTTTGTCAGACTGTTCCAAAATTTAATTACTCTGTTTGTAAAACTGTGTTTTCTTAAATTTGTTCTACATCTTGGCTTAAATAATTTCATACTATGACCTCGTCTGATTATTGTGATCTTTAATGAAAAGAGACTCAAAATCTATCTTATCCAACCCTTTTATCATTTTATACACCTCTATCATATCACCCCTTAACCTCCTCCTTTTTAATGAGAACATGCTTAGATACGCCAGTCTTTCCTTATATGTCAATTGCCTTAGAGATGGGATCATTCTTGTTGCTCGTTTCTGTACTTTTTCCAGTTTTTCAATATCTTGTATCAAATAGGGACTATTAAATTGAATGCAGTATTCGAGGAGGGGTCTCACATATGAAATGTAAAGTTGCTTTATAATATTGGGTAATTTGTATTCAATGTGTCTCTGCATGAGATTGAGTCTAGCATTTGCTTTATTTCTGATTACCATACAGTGATTTGAGGGTTTAAGTTCATTTGTCACAGTGACACCCAAGTCTTTCTCTTTATCATCATTTTTAATCCAAAGTCCATTCACATTGTATTCAAATTCTGGATTTTTTGGCCCAATATGCATAACCTTGCACTTATCAACATTAAACTTCATCTCCCACTTATCTGCCCAGGCTGTTACTCTGTCTAAGTCTTTTTGTATTGTCATTGCTCCTGCTACTGACTTAACATTATGGCCTAATTTTGTATCATCAGCAAATTTTGAGGTTTTACATGATAGGCCCTTCTCTAGATCATTTATATAGACAACAAAAAGCAGAGGTCCCAGAACAGACCCCTGTGGGACTCCGTTCAATTTACTGTAATAGCGATGGTCAGATTTATCTTAAACAGGAAACCAATGGTTTTAGCATGTTTTGGAGGAAAAAACGGTAATTATTTACATTACCGGATGTATTTATTCCAACATTTTTTACACATCAAATAGTACTAGAGGATGCATAAAAATGTGCAAATTAGTAATTAACCTAACCTAAATTAACGAGGGGGCTGAGCCCCCCTCGACCCCCCCTTATGTAAAATGTAGGATGGTGCCGGTTGTAAATGTGCGTGGTCAAAAAACGTACCAGCGAAAGCAGACTTCTTACGTCTCTTGACAGTCTTATTTCCACGAATAATGACGCGTCTATCACAGCGGAAACTATTATCAGCCGCAATGTTCACCACACTATCGCAGGACGAACAGACAGAGGTAACTTTTATTAATTTGTGGTCTGCAAGTAATTTAATTAGTTTCGTCCGATTCTCCAACATGGCCGCGAGTTCTACTAGCGTCACCGCACATCCGTCACAGACCGAAGCCATTTTTAAACTGAAGTGAATGAACGATAGTAGGTTTGCCAACTCAAAATTTCCTAGATTCATACCCAAAAAGCACTAAAAAGCACTGAAGTAGCAATATATATATTTTTTCGTAATTTTCTAACTTCGTTTTTTTGACTATGCGACACATGTAATCAATGTATTTCAATGAGAGAAACAACTTTGTCTCTATGGTATTTTTCGAAATTTTGTTTAATTAAGTGGCGCCCGTATTCTGAACCATTACCTTATTTTCTTATTTTTTTTGTTAGAGGCCATTATTCCAAAGTATTAGTAGGTATTGAAAAACTCATGATCTTCATTTGCCCCACAAACACCTTTAAATGGGAGACCCAAAATGGGTGCACATACATTTCTACATTACTGTACAGTCTTTACAGCCACACCTACACTTTTCCTCCTAAGTATATATATTGTAATGTATATGGTTTTAAATTGTGACTTGGTCCGCAGTTGATATGGACCGTGACTTATTTTTGGTTGGCAAGGTACTGGTATTGATGGGTACCGTAATGAAATTGATTGGATTCTTTGGATCTGATATATTTGCATGTCAGTTATAAATAGATATAGAGTGTAACATATTTGTGGATAGTAGCCTATTATGACTTTGATCCTCTGGATCCAGAGATTCTATCTTTAGTTTTAAATTGATAATTAATTAGTTTTAAATTGATAATTAATTAGTTTTGTAAAAATTGGTTGTTGCCAATGTACAGACAGTTTTTACATCGTGGAGCCACCTCGCTGGGCCGAAGTGGCCCACTATAAAAATTTCTTATGTTCTTATGTTCTACTTTTCAGTAACATATTTTTTCATGTTATTATGTAATAATTTTATATCATAAAAAGCTAAAATAAAATAATTTACAATTTCGATGTTGTTAGATGAATATTCATATGACAGTACTTGAGAACCGCCTAATCGAAGTGATTGGGGATTTGTTTACAAGCCACTGAAGCAAGTAGTCACGCCTTGATATTGTTGACCTGAAAGTCCTGCGTGTTTAATTATTAGTTATAATCGTTAAACATTTTTTTTTGTGTTGTCAAACTTTGTAATAATAGGGATATTTAAGAGGTAAAGAAAATTGTAACTGGCATCTTAACCGTGAGGTGAATTGGGGATTGCAGAAATTAGAGAATAATTAAATAATTTGGCGTTGATTTTTTCTTTGCGGAAAACTAACCAGACTGACTGAGCACAAGCAAAAAGTTACGTGATCTGTAAACTTCCTACTGTTAAGGGACTATGGTCCATCTGAGGGCACTGAGAGGAAGCGGTACCGCCACCAACCTGGAAAAATAAGCGTCTTTAATTAAAATGAGAATGGGTTAAACCAAATACGTTACTTGCATTGTTTGGCTCGTCACCGCACCCCCGTCCCCTTTCTCAGACTGGCTTCGGACAGTCCATTCTTGGGTCCATCAGAACGTATTAGCACAGTCTAACATACAATAAAACATTTTATGTCATTTAGGAGGTTTCATCCTAATGAAAAGACTGTAATATTTCAGAACGTACAAAAGTGTTAAGAAACTGGGAAACAAAGAAAAAAGTGAGAACACCATAAACGAAGCGGCCTTAACTTGCACGCATATGAAATTTGAATACTTAAAATATTAGCGTTTAAATTTGAAAACATCTATAAAGCTTGGTTTATGTTTATAATTAAAATGAATGTAACCCAGTTCAATAAAAATTCTCAGTTTCATAGGTCATATTTCAACACAAAACAATAATTTACATTATCTTATATAACTACGAATTGCCTCGATTTTGGTTTAAAAAGCCCATCAGAGATGAAAGAAAATACTGGAAGAAATCACAATGAAAGGTTACGTGAAAACAAAAATATCTCAACTCCCTCTGCCTAAAAATATGAATAAAAATATAATATGTAAATATGTAATATGTAAAATTCAATGCGCCAAGTTTGACCTAGACCTATGACCTATGCACAAGATGGCTGATAGGTTTTTTTTTATTAGATTGCGTTATCCCACAGTCATAGTCGGTATTTTTCAGTAATATATTTTTCATGTTATTATGTAATAATTTTCTATCATAAAAAGCTAGAATAAAATAATTTACAATTTTGATGTTGTTAGAGGTATATTCATATGAGAATACTTGAGAACTGGCCAATCAAGGGAGTGGGGGCTTGTTTACAAGCCACTGAACCAGTAGTCATGCCTTGATATATGTTGAATTGAAAGTCCTGATTGTTTAATTATTAGTTTATATATTGTTAAAACACTATAACTAATTATTTTTTGTGCTATCATACTTTGTAATAACCTTCACGTTTACGATAGACATCGGGCGGTTGATGTAGTGTATTTAGATTTTCAAAAAGCGTTTGACACCGTGCCGCACAAAAGACTGATTGAAAAAACTAAGGCTCATGGAATCAGGGGTGTAGTAATAAATTGGCTAGAAGAATGGTTGCGAAGCAGGAAACAGAGGTGGTCGTTGATGGAGCGGAGTCGTGTTGGGCTAATGTAGCGAGTGGCGTTCCTCAGGGTTCTGTATTGGGCCCTTGCTTTTTCTTATATATATTAACGACTTAGATGTCGGCCTAGTCAGTACAGTTTCAAAGTTTGCGGATGACACGAAGCTGGGTGGTAGGGCGATTAATGACGAAGATAGAGGTAAAATTCAGGAAGATCTGAATAAAATCGTTGATTGGTCAGTCACATGGCAAATGAGATTTAACGTGGATAAGTGCAAAATTATGCATATAGGTTCGCGTAACGTAATTTTGCGTATAGTATGTCAGGGAAAGATTTAACAAGCGTAGAGCAGGAAAAAGATTGGAGTTATAGTCACTGGTGATTTAAAAGTAGCGAAACAAAGTACAGCGGCGGTCAATAAGGCGAACAAAGTGTTAGGTTTTATAGCTCGAAATTTTGAGTACAAATCGCGCGATATTATAGTTCCTCTTTATAAATCATTAGTTAGACCCCATTGGAGTACGCGGTCCAATTTTGGAATCCGCATATGCGCAAAGATATAGACAAAATCGAAAGAGTTCAAAGACGAGCAACTAAGATGATTCCGTCTCTTAGGTCAAAGTCGTACGAGGATAGGCTTAAAGAGTTAAAATTGACTAAACTCGAGACTAGGAGGTTAAGGGGTGATCTAATCCAGGTTTTCAAAATTATGAATGGGTTTGATAACGTAGATAGAGATAGCTTTTTCGAAATATCTCAATATAATAGGACTAGAAATAACGGGTGTAAGTTGACAAGTAGAAGGTTCGAGACAGCAGTTGCAAAAACTTTTTTACGCATAGAATAGTAAATAGCTGGAATAGTTTGCCGGGAAGTAATTAAGTAGTAGCACGTCTATAAACATGTTTAAGAATCGATTGGACGCGCATGTTGATAGAAAGGTATAGTTTTAAGGTAGTAAAATTAAGGCTTTGTGGGGATAGATCCCACAGCTCAACACAAGTGTTGTGGGATATAGGGAGGCAGCGTCTTGGGTTAGGGGATACTCTCTGTCCTTACACACCCCATTTAAAGAGATTCCTCTGCCGAGCGGTGCCCCCCATAGTACTGTGAGGTATTGAAAAACTCATGATCTTCACTTGCCCCACAAACACCTTTAAATGGGAGACCCATAATGGGTGCACACACATTTCTACATTACTGTACAGTCTTTACAGCCACACCTACACTTTTCCTCGTATGTGTATATATTGTAATGTATATGGTTGTAAATTTGACTTGGTCCGCAATCGATATGAACCGTGACTCGATGGATACCGTAATGAAATTGACTGGATTCTTTGGATCTGATATATTTGCATGTCCGTTATATAATAGATATAGAGTGTAACATATTTGTGGATAGTAGTCTATTATGACTTGATCCTCTGGATCGAGAGATTCTATCTTTAGTTTTAAATCGATAATTAATTATTTTTAAATTGATAATGTATATGGTTGTAAATTTTGACTTGGTCCGCAATCGATATGGACCGTGACTTGATGGATACCGTAATGAAATTGACTGGATTCTTTGGATCTGATATATTTGCATGTCCGTTATAAATAGATATAGAATGTAACATATTTGTGGATAGTAGTCTATTATGACGTGCTCCTCTGGACCGAGAGATTCTATCTTTAGTTTTAAACCGATAATTATTATTTTTAAATTGATAATTATTTAGTTTCGTAAAAATTGGTCGTTGCCAATTTACCAGCAGTTTTTAAATAAGTTTCTTATGTTCTTGTGGTTCGGAACCCACGTAAAATTGTAGGTCCCCTCCGCCACCACGGAGGACATACACGATTGCGAACACAGTTAGGTAGACCAGCCATGGGTGGATCCTGGGGTCTTTGTTGGTCTGAAGCATTATAACATTATAACATTAAACTTCATCTCCCACTTACAGTATCTGCCCAGGCTGTTACTCTGTCTAAGTCTTTTTGTATTGTCATTGCTCCTGCTACTGACTTAACATTATGGCCTAATTTTGTATCATCAGCAAATTTTGAGGTTTTACATGATAGGCCCTTCTCTAGATCATTTATATAGACAACAAAAAGCAGAGGTCCCAGAACAGACCCCTGTGGGACTCCGCTCAATTTACTGTAATAGCGATGGTCAGATTTATCTTAAACAACAGGAAACCAATGGTTTTAGCATGTTTTGGAGGAAAAAACGGTAATTATTTAGATTACCGGATGTATTTATTCCGAACATTTTTTACACATCAAATAGTACTAGAGGATGCATAAAAATGTGCAAATTAGTAATTAACCTAACCTAAATTAACGAGGAGGCTGAGCCCCCCTCGACCCCCCTTATGTAAAATGTAAGATGGTAGCCGGTTGTAAATGTGCGTGGTCAAAAACGTACCAGCGAAAGCAGACTTCTTACGTCTCTTGACAGTCTTATTTCCACGAATAATGACGCGTCTATCACAGCGGAAACTATTATCAGCCGCAATGTTCACCACACTATCGCAGGACGAACAGACAGAGGTAACTTTTATTAGTTTGTGGTCCGCAAGTAATTTAATTAGTTTCGTCCGATTCTCCAACACGGCCGCGAATTCTACTAGCGTCACCGCACATCCGTCACAGACCGAAGCCATTTTCAAACTGAAGTGAATGAACGATAGTAGGTTGCCAACTCAAAATTTCCTAGATTCATACCCAAAAAGCACTAAAAGCACTGAAGTAGCTATATATATTTTTCGTAATTTTCTAACTTCGTTTTTTTGACTATGCGACACATGTAATCAACGTATTTTAATGAGAGAAACAACTTTGTCTCTATGGTATTTTTCGAAATTTTGCTTAATTAAGTGGCGCCCGTATTCTGAACCATTACCTTATTTTCTTATTTTTTTTGTTAGAGGCCATTATTCCAAAGTATTAGTAGGTATTGAAAAACTCATGATCTTCATTTGCCCCACAAACACCTTTAAATGGGAGACCCAAAATGGGTGCACATACATTTCTACATTACTGTACAGTCTTTACAGCCACACCTACACTTTTCCTCCTAAGTATATATATTGTAATGTATATGGTTTTAAATTGTGACTTGGTCCGCAGTTGATATGGACCGTGACTTATTTTGGTTGGCAAGGTACTGGTATTGATGGGTACCGTAATGAAATTGATTGGATTCTTTGGATCTGATATATTTGCATGTCAGTTATAAATAGATATAGAGTGTAACATATTTGTGGATAGTAGCCTATTATGACTTTGATCCTCTGGATCCAGAGATTCTATCTTTAGTTTTAAATTGATAATTAATTAGTTTTAAATTGATAATTAATTAGTTTTGTAAAAATTGGTCGTTGCCAATGTACAGACAGTTTTTACATCGTGGAGCCACCTCGATGGGCCGAAGTGGCCCACTATAAAAATTTCTTATGTTCTTATGTTCTACTTTTCAGTAACATATTTTTTCATGTTATTATGTAATAATTTTATATCATAAAAAGCTAAAATAAAATAATTTACAATTTCGATGTTGTTAGATGAATATTCATATGACAGTACTTGAGAACCGCCTAATCGAAGTGATTGGGGATTTGTTTACAAGCCACTGAAGCAAGTAGTCACGCCTTGATATTGTTGACCTGAAAGTCCTGCTTGTTTAATTATTAGTTATATATCGTTAAAACATTTTTTTTTTGTGTTGTCAAACTTTGTAATAATAGGGATATTTAAGAGGTAAAGAAAATTGTAACTGGCATCTTAACCGTGAGGTGAATTGGGGATTGCAGAAATTAGAGAATAATTAAAATAATTTGGCGTTGATTTTTTTCTTTGCGGAAAACTAACCAGACTGACTGAGCACAAGCAAAAAAGTACGTGATCTGTATAACTTCCTACTGTTAAGACTATGGTCCATCTGAGGGCACTGAGAAGGGCGGTACCGCCACCAACCTGGAAAAATAAGCGTCTTTTAATTAAAATGAGAATTGGGTTAAACCAAATACGTTACTTGCATTGTTTGGCTCGTCACCGCACCCGTCCCCATTTCTCAGACTGGCTTCGGACAGTCCATTCTTGGGTCCATCAGAACGTATTAGCACAGTCTAACATACAATAAAACATTTTATGTCATTTAGGAGGTTTCATCCTAAATGAAAAGACTGTAATATTTCAGAACGTACAAAAGTGTTAAGAAACTGGGAAACAAAGAAAAAGTGAGAACACCATAAACGGAAGCGGCCTTAACTTGCACGCAATATGAAATTTGAAAATACTTAAAATATTAGCGTTTAAATTTGAAACATCTATAAAGCTTGGTTTATGTTTATAAATTAAAATGAATGTAACCCAGTTCAAATAAAATTCTCAGTTTCATAGGTCATATTTCAACACAAAACAATAATTTACATTATCTTATATAACTACGAATTGCCTCGATTTTGGTTTAAAGCCCATCAGAGATGAAAGAAAATTACTGGAAGAAATCACAATGAAAGGTTACGTGAAAACAAAAATATCTCAACTCCCTCTGCCTAAAAATATGAATAAAAATATAATATGTAAATATGTAATATGTAAAATTCAATGCGCCAAGTTTGACCTAGACCTATGACCTATGCACAAGATGGCTGATAGGTTTTTTTTTTATTAGATTGCGTTATCCCACAGTCATAGTCGGTATTTTTCAGTAATATATTTTTTCATGTTATTATGTAATAATTTTCTATCATAAAAAGCTAGAATAAAATAATTTACAATTTTGATGTTGTTAGAGGTATATTCATATGAGAATACTTGAGAACTGGCCAATCAAAGGGAGTGGGGGCTTGTTTACAAGCCACTGAACCCAGTAGTCATGCCTTGATATATGTTGAATTGAAAGTCCTGATTGTTTAATTATTAGTTATATATATTGTTAAAACACTATAACTAATTATTTTTTGTGCTATCATACTTTGTAATAACCTTCACGTTTACGATAGACATCGGGCGGTTGATGTAGTGTATTTAGATTTTCAAAAAGCGTTTGACACCGTGCCGCACAAAAGACTGATTGAAAAAACTAAGGCTCATGGAATCAGGGGTGTAGTAATAAATTGGCTAGAAGAATGGTTGCGAAGCAGGAAACAGAGGGTGGTCGTTGATGGAGCGGAGTCGTGTTGGGCTAATGTAGCGAGTGGCGTTCCTCAGGGTTCTGTATTGGGCCCCTTGCTTTTTCTTATATATATTAACGACTTAGATGTCGGCCTAGTCAGTACAGTTTCAAAGTTTGCGGATGACACGAAGCTGGGTGGTAGGGCGATTAATGACGAAGATAGAGGTAAAATTCAGGAAGATCTGAATAAAATCGTTGATTGGTCAGTCACATGGCAAATGAGATTTAACGTGGATAAGTGCAAAATTATGCATATAGGTTCGCGTAACGGTAATTTTGCGTATAGTATGTCAGGGAAAGATTTAACAAGCGTAGAGCAGGAAAAAGATTTAGGAGTTATAGTCACTGGTGATTTAAAAGTAGCGAAACAAAGTACAGCGGCGGTCAATAAGGCGAACAAAGTGTTAGGTTTTATAGCTCGAAATTTTGAGTACAAATCGCGCGATATTATAGTTCCTCTTTATAAATCATTAGTTAGACCCCATTTGGAGTACGCGGTCCAATTTTGGAATCCGCATATGCGCAAAGATATAGACAAAATCGAAAGAGTTCAAAGACGAGCAACTAAGATGATTCCGTCTCTTAGGTCAAAGTCGTACGAGGATAGGCTTAAAGAGTTAAAATTGACTAAACTCGAGACTAGGAGGTTAAGGGGTGATCTAATCCAGGTTTTCAAAATTATGAATGGGTTTGATAACGTAGATAGAGATAGCTTTTTCGAAATATCTCAATATAATAGGACTAGAAATAACGGGTGTAAGTTGACAAGTAGAAGGTTCGAGACAGCAGTTGCAAAAAACTTTTTTACGCATAGAATAGTAAATAGCTGGAATAGTTTGCCGGTAGAAGTAATTAAGTAGTAGCACGTCTATAAACATGTTTAAGAATCGATTGGACGCGCATGTTGATAGAAAGGGTATAGTTTAAGGTAGTAAAATTAAGGCTTTGTGGGGATAGATCCCACAGCTCAACACAAGTGTTGTGGGATATAGGGAGGCAGCGTCTTGGGTTAGGGGATACTCTCTGTCCTTACACACCCCATTTAAAGAGATTCCTCTGCCGAGCGGTGCCCCCCATAGTACTGTGAGGTATTGAAAAACTCATGATCTTCACTTGCCCCACAAACACCTTTAAATGGGAGACCCATAATGGGTGCACACACATTTCTACATTACTGTACAGTCTTTACAGCCACACCTACACTTTTCCTCGTATGTGTATATATTGTAATGTATATGGTTGTAAATTTGACTTGGTCCGCAATCGATATGAACCGTGACTTGATGGATACCGTAATGAAATTGACTGGATTCTTTGGATCTGATATATTTGCATGTCCGTTATATAATAGATATAGAGTGTAACATATTTGTGGATAGTAGTCTATTATGACTTGATCCTCTGGATCGAGAGATTCTATCTTTAGTTTTAAATCGATAATTAATTATTTTTAAATTGATAATGTATATGGTTGTAAATTTTGACTTGGTCCGCAATCGATATGGACCGTGACTTGATGGATACCGTAATGAAATTGACTGGATTCTTTGGATCTGATATATTTGCATGTCCGTTATAAATAGATATAGAATGTAACATATTTGTGGATAGTAGTCTATTATGACGTGCTCCTCTGGACCGAGAGATTCTATCTTTAGTTTTAAACCGATAATTAATTATTTTTAAATTGATAATTATTTAGTTTCGTAAAAATTGGTCGTTGCCAATTTACCAGCAGTTTTTAAATAAGTTTCTTATGTTCTTGTGGTTCGGAACCCACGTAAAATTGTAGGTCCCCTCCGCCACCACGGAGGACATACACGATTGCGAACACAGTTAGGTAGACCAGCCATGGGTGGATCCTGGGGTCTTTGTTGGTCTGAAGCATTATAACATTATAACATTAAACTTCATCTCCCACTTATCTGCCCAGGCTGTTACTCTGTCTAAGTCTTTTTGTATTGTCATTGCTCCTGCTACTGACTTAACATTATGGCCTAATTTTGTATCATCAGCAAATTTTGAGGTTTTACATGATAGACCCTTCTCTAGATCATTTATATAGACAACAAAAAGCAGAGGTCCCAGAACAGACCCCTGTGGGACTCCGCTCAATTTACTGTAATAGCGATGGTCAGATTTATCTTAAACAACAGGAAACCAATGGTTTTAGCATGTTTTGGAGGAAAAAACGGTAATTATTTACATTACCGGATGTATTTATTCCGAACATTTTTTACACATCAAATAGTACTAGAGGATGCATAAAAATGTGCAAATTAGTAATTAACCTAACCTAAATTAACGAGGGGGCTGAGCCCCCCTCGACCCCCCTTATGTAAAATGTAAGATGGTAGCCGGTTGTAAATGTGCGTGGTCAAAAAACGTACCAGCGAAAGCAGACTTCTTACGTCTCTTGACAGTCTTATTTCCACGAATAATGACGCGTCTATCACAGCGGAAACTATTATCAGCCGCAATGTTCACCACACTATCGCAGGACGAACAGACAGAGGTAACTTTTATTAGTTTGTGGTCCGCAAGTAATTTAATTAGTTTCGTCCGATTCTCCAACACGGCCGCGAATTCTACTAGCGTCACCGCACATCCGTCACAGACCGAAGCCATTTTCAAACTGAAGTGAATGAACGATAGTAGGGTTGCCAACTCAAAATTTCCTAGATTCATACCCAAAAAGCACTAAAAGCACTGAAGTAGCTATATATATTTTTTCGTAATTTTCTAACTTCGTTTTTTTGACTATGCGACACATGTAATCAACGTATTTTAATGAGAGAAACAACTTTGTCTCTATGGTATTTTTCGAAATTTTGCTTAATTAAGTGGCGCCCGTATTCTGAACCATTACCTTATTTTCTTATTTTTTTTGTTAGAGGCCATTATTCCAAAGTATTAGTAGGTATTGAAAAACTCATGATCTTCATTTGCCCCACAAACACCTTTAAATGGGAGACCCAAAATGGGTGCACATACATTTCTACATTACTGTACAGTCTTTACAGCCACACCTACACTTTTCCTCCTAAGTATATATATTGTAATGTATATGGTTTTAAATTGTGACTTGGTCCGCAGTTGATATGGACCGTGACTTATTTTTGGTTGGCAAGGTACTGGTATTGATGGGTACCGTAATGAAATTGATTGGTTCTTTGGATCTGATATATTTGCATGTCAGTTATAAATAGATATACAGGGCTATTCAAAATGATTCACCTGATTTCAAATGAGAATATTTTTTAATGTTACAAATACAGTGTGATTTGTGATACATCAACCAAAAGAAAAACTGTCCAAATTTTGTCTCTCACCTCATAAATGCTCTATGTGACTTCCCCTAGTTACACGAGCAACGTCGACACAATAGTCGAATTCCTCCCATACTCGCTCCAGCATGTCCGTTGTCACTGACTCTACGGCAGTAACAATGCGAGTTTGGAGCTCATCCAAAGATGTGGGCAACGGTGGCACGTACACAGTATCCTTAACGTACCCCCAAAGGAAGAAGTCGCACGGTGTAAGATCTGGCGACCGATTTACAGCTCGAAAACTGCAACACACAAAACGCCTTCTGCTGTGCGGACGCCATTTTCACACTGACTGTTTGTTGCTAGGCTAGGCCACGGCGTGACTTTGGAGCCCTCTCGCGGTGATCTTGTAAAACTCGGAGATTTCCTCTTTCATGTGGTGTATGCCCAGTTGATGCACGGTTGATAGGTACGGAAGTATTCTCAGTTGAAATCGGATGAATCATTTTAAATAGCCCTGTAGAGTGTAACATATTTGTGGATAGTAGCCTATTATGACTTTGATCCTCTGGATCCAGGGATTCTATCTTTAGTTTTAAATTGATAATTAATTAGTTTTAAATTGATAATTAATTAGTTTTGTAAAAATTGGTCGTTGCCAATGTACAGACAGTTTTTACATCGTGGAGCCACCTCGATGGGCCGAAGTGGCCCACTATAAAAATTTCTTATGTTCTTATGTTCTACTTTTCAGTAACATATTTTTTCATGTTATTATGTAATAATTTTATATCATAAAAAGCTAAAATAAAATAATTTACAATTTCGATGTTGTTAGATGAATATTCATATGACAGTACTTGAGAACCGCCTAATCGAAGTGATTGGGGATTTGTTTACAAGCCACTGAAGCAAGTAGTCACGCCTTGATATTGTTGACCTGAAAGTCCTGCTTGTTTAATTATTAGTTATATATCGTTAAAACATTTTTTTTTTGTGTTGTCAAACTTTGTAATAATAGGGATATTTAAGAGGTAAAGAAAAATTGTAACTGGCATCTTAACCGTGAGGTGAATTGGGGATTGCAGAAATTAGAGAATAATTAAAATAATTTGGCGTTGATTTTTTTCTTTGCGGAAAACTAACCAGACTGACTGAGCACAAGCAAAAAAGTACGTGATCTGTATAACTTCCTACTGTTAAGACTATGGTCCATCTGAGGGCACTGAGAAGGGCGGTACCGCCACCAACCTGGAAAAATAAGCGTCTTTTAATTAAAATGAGAATTGGGTTAAACCAAATACGTTACTTGCATTGTTTGGCTCGTCACCGCACCCCCGTCCCCATTTCTCAGACTGGCTTCGGACAGTCCATTCTTGGGTCCATCAGAACGTATTAGCACAGTCTAACATACAATAAAACATTTTATGTCATTTAGGAGGTTTCATCCTAAATGAAAAGACTGTAATATTTCAGAACGTACAAAAGTGTTAAGAAACTGGGAAACAAAGAAAAAGTGAGAACACCATAAACGGAAGCGGCCTTAACTTGCACGCAATATGAAATTTGAAAATACTTAAAATATTAGCGTTTAAATTTGAAACATCTATAAAGCTTGGTTTATGTTTATAAATTAAAATGAATGTAACCCAGTTCAAATAAAATTCTCAGTTTCATAGGTCATATTTCAACACAAAACAATAATTTACATTATCTTATATAACTACGAATTGCCTCGATTTTGGTTTAAAGCCCATCAGAGATGAAAGAAAATTACTGGAAGAAATCACAATGAAAGGTTACGTGAAAACAAAAATATCTCAACTCCCTCTGCCTAAAAATATGAATAAAAATATAATATGTAAATATGTAATATGTAAAATTCAATGCGCCAAGTTTGACCTAGACCTATGACCTATGCACAAGATGGCTGATAGGTTTTTTTTTTATTAGATTGCGTTATCCCACAGTCATAGTCGGTATTTTTCAGTAATATATTTTTTCATGTTATTATGTAATAATTTTCTATCATAAAAAGCTAGAATAAAATAATTTACAATTTTGATGTTGTTAGAGGTATATTCATATGAGAATACTTGCGAACTGGCCAATCAAAGGGAGTGGGGGCTTGTTTACAAGCCACTGAACCCGGTAGTCATGCCTTGATATATGTTGAATTGAAAGTCCTGATTGTTTAATTATTAGTTATATATATTGTTTAAACACTATAACTAATTATTTTTTGTGCTATCATACTTTGTAATAATTGGTATGTGAGGGGTAAAGAAAAATTCATAACTGGCATCTCAGCCGTAACGTCGACTTGGGTGTTGCAGAAATTGAGGGATGAATGGGGGAATAACTTAGCATTGAAAATTGGCTTTTTGGGGAGCGGGAACGGAGAATCAGCCAGACTGACTGGGCGCAAGCAAAGAACGCGATGTCTGTGTGTCTATTTACTGTTTTGACTCTGACATAAACAAGAAAAAATTCACAAACTTGTCAGATGGTAGCGAACGTTGTGACAAAGATATGTTTAATCTTCCCTCAAAGTTTGTGAATAACAGAACTCCAAGACGGTATAAATATAATGATAGGACTACCTGAACAAACTCTAGACCTGATGGCCTCCATCAACAATTAATGACCTCAAAGGTCTCAAGCAACAGTTACAAATTACTATTACTGGGCCGCAAGGCCTACTTCAAAAAAGTGCGCAGAAACTTCTAAGGTACGTAATTTTAACAGTTTCTTGTGCAGGTTTTTTCTACCGTACTGTGGCTAGACGATTAATCTAATGGAAACAAGGTCTCAATTTAACCCCACATAAATTTATAAAGAAAAGCTGTCGGTTGGTTGTCTATTGTTTAGACCAGGAGTTCTTAACCTTTTTTAGGCTGCGAGCCAAATTCTGGTCTCGGGGCTAGCTCGGCGACTAATACCTTCAAACAGTTTACTCGTAATAGATAATAAAATAAATAATAATGGTAAAATGATTCGGGATAACATAAATAAATGATAAATGACAATTTAATGACCCAAGTTTGTGTCGCGACCCAGAGGTTAAGAACCCCTGGTTTAGACAATTCCGTTTAAAATTTCTACCGGATCGTCTGGGCTTTAGGCGATCTGTCAAGGACTGGTAGTTTTTCTATACTACGAACTAATTGTAATATACTGTATTTTTATGAGTAAAAACAGCTTATAAGTAACCTGTTGTATTATATGAGAGTTAGACTATGGTATTAGGCAAGGTTTACCCAAAATGCTAAGGCCGTACAGATAAAAGGGGGAGCCACAGGGGTTTGAGCCCCTGCCCTTTTTCCTTCATGACTCAGAAGTGCCCTTTTTTCAGTAACTTTTATATATATATGAATACAGTAAACTTTTTTTTTATTCTAACTTAGTATGGTGAAAAAATGGCCTTTCCTGTCAACGGGGCGGGGGGGTTACACTTCTATTTAGGCTATTAATTTAAATTAGCTACAGTAGTCTGAAAATTTGCCCCAGGAACGCATCCTCTATTATAACACTAAGTATATGGGAAAAAAGTGTCCCATTTACAACACTTAACATACAACAAAATATATTAAAATTTTTATGTTTTTATTTACACTCAGTAGTTAAGTACTGGCGACTGACGTCACAGGAGGAGGAAGGGGCCGAACTGCACTCTATCCGCACATATTTAGTAAGTATCTTTTATAACTAATCTGTAATGTGAAAAATCTGAAAAATACATAATAAAATTACTAGTTCTACGTTAAAACTCCTCTCTCAAGCAGTGGTGTAGTCCGTGGGTAACGCAAGGTAACGGCGTTACCCTACTGGTTTTATTTTACTTTATATTTTTTATATTTTTTGCTGTTTCTACTGAACATTTTTGTAATACATACGCTTTCAACTATATTTCTTTCCTAACCCCTTCAATTTCAACGTGTTTTTGGGGATGTACATAAAATGTAAAAACGCTGTAGGATTTTATAGAAACGCTATATAAGAAAAATTGTTGTTGCGTTACCCCACTGAAGAAATTACGACTACACCACTGCTCTCAAGACACACCACAATGTACCACCTGGCTGTGAAATTATTCCGGACCCCGAAAGAGTTGCCCATTTTTGGCCTTGAGCCCCTGCTCCTTAAATGTTCTCTGCACGGCACTACAAAATGCTAGAGTTGGTTGGTTGGTATGTTCATTTTACTGTACGTTTTTCAATCAGGAAAAATAAATCAATCATATGGAAGCCATCATGGTCGAACCGAATACATTAGGAACAGCGAACACGCCACGTACTGCTCCCATCCACATTTTTCATATGATGGTTGGTTGTTCCGTTTATTTAATATTTATTTCACTTTCCTGCCTGGCGCAGCACTATACAGTAGAAGTTTAGTTCGTTTAATATATGTCACTTTGTCAACTTTTTATCTGCAACAAAAGTGAATAAAATGTGGTCTCTCTATTCCTGTCACTACAGGAGTCTCGTCATCCCCTACAAAATGTACATATTGTAATACCAATTTTATTTTTGGGTGATTAATTGTATTTATATTAGTGGTGCACCGATTAATCGGTATCGGCACCTGGCATGCCGAATAATCGCCATTTTGCCGATTAATCGGCATGCCAGGTGCCGATACCGATTAATCGGTGCACCACTAATTTATATGTGGTAGGTGTAATTTAAGAAACAAGTCACTAGCAACAATTACTTCAATTACAGTAAATGCAGTTACTAATTAAAAATATCTGTGTGCACCATCATTTTCGTAACAAAGGATTATGACGGACAGTATGGTTTCATGCCGAGATCTTTTGTCATGTGATCTCTCATTGTGGACATGAGGACTGCAAGTTCTTGTGATCGTTTCCGAAGTGATTTTTTCGGTGAACGAGCCAACGATGCAATCACACCTTCACATTGTTCT
The DNA here is from genome assembly GCA_023014485.1 of Bathynomus jamesi. Classification (NCBI taxonomy): domain Eukaryota; kingdom Metazoa; phylum Arthropoda; class Malacostraca; order Isopoda; family Cirolanidae; genus Bathynomus; species Bathynomus jamesi. The sequence continues at coordinate 212,592 of JAJOZX010002333.1, read as the reverse complement.
GCTCGCGTTGTTGGTCTTCCCGACCGTGGTCTGTCCTTGATGGAGCCAGTTTCAAACAGCTTTTTCTCCCAGCGTAATACCGTCTTGTTTGGTGGTGAAGCCTTATTGAATCTTGTGTTGAAATCATTCTGGATATCATGCATCGTTTTGCCAGTATGTGAGCTTTCCTGAGCCCTTGTGCTCATCACTATCCTTTCCTCCAGTTAGCAACAACAACAACATAAATAAATAAATAAATAAATATTATTTATTTCAATTTACATGAAGTACCTATTTCGCTTTGTTATACTAATTACAAATGCAAACAACTTTAAAAAGAAAGAAGACTTTTAACATCAATTACATATTCATCTTTATTCGTCCTGAGTTTTCTTGTGAGATCTACTATCCATTTTAGCCCCCAAAGTTCACTTTGCCTGTTATTCCCATATATTTAATTTTATGTTCTATTATACCGTGATCACATTTGTCGAAAGCTTTAGCAAAATCCGTGTATATGACATCGTAGTTGTCATTGCCTTCCAGTGCATCTACGATATTGTTGTAGTATTCTATTAGTTGTGATAGGCATGATCTACCTGATCGGAATCCGTGCTGATTTTCGTTGAATCTTTCCAATGTCTCCAAGAAATCATAAATTTTCTCTCTAACTATTCTTTCAAATACTTTGGTGAGGTGGGACGTCACACTGGTCTATAGTTCTTTGCTTGAGATTTGTACCCTCCTTTATATATAGGAACAATGTTTGCTCTTTTCAAGATGCTCGGTATTTCCCCAGTGTCTAGGGATCTTCTCCATATCCAGTATAAAGGTGTAGCTATTTGATTTCATTTTTACAGTTTTTAATCAATAATGCGTTCCAATTGTGCGGACCTCCAGTTGAATGTGGCTTCATTTGTCCTATAGCTCTCGCTACATCTTCTGGTGTAAAATCAAAGCCTGTTATACACTCTCCTTGCAATTTCTCTTCAAAGAATGCATCTATGTCAGGTATCGCTTTGTCACTTTTTGGGGTACTGAAAACTGATTCATACTAGGCTCTCAATGTTTCAAATATTTCTTTTGGATTGTCGGTTAGTTCATTATTTCTCTTCCTTAAGGGCCCATTATGGCGCGCGTTTTTGTTTTCCTTTTCGCATAGCTATAGAAGTATTTTGGATTTTCCTTTATTGCTTCTACCGCCTTTTGTTATAATGTTATAATGTTTCAGACCAACAAAGACCCTAGGATCCACTCATGGCAGGTCTACCTAACTGTGTTCGTAATCGTGTATTGTGTATGTCCTCCGTGGTGGCGGAGGGGACCTACAATTTTACGTGGGTTCCGAACCACAAGAACATAAGAAACTTATTTAAAAACTGCCGGTAAATTGGCAACGACCAATTTTTACGAAACTAAATAATTATCAATTTAAAAATAATTAATTATCGGTTTAAAACTAAAGATAGAATCTCTCGATCCAGAGGATCAAGTCATAATAGACTACTATCCACAAATATGTTACACTCTATATCTATTATATAACGGACATGCAAATATATCAGATCCAAAGAATCCAGTCAATTTCATTACGGTATCCATCAAGTCACGGTTCATATCGATTGCGGACCAAGTCAAATTTACAACCATATACATTACAATATATACACATACGAGGAAAAGTGTAGGTGTGGCTGTAAAGACTGTACAGTAATGTAGAAATGTGTGTGCACCCATTATGGGTCTCCCATTTAAAGGTGTTTGTGGGGCAAGTGAAGATCATGAGTTTTTCAATACCTCACAGTACTATGGGGGGCACCGCTCGGCAGAGGAATCTCTTTAAATGGGGTGTGTAAGGACAGAGAGTATCCCCTAACCCAAGACGCTGCCTCCCTATATCCCACAACACTTGTGTTGAGCTGTGGGATCTATCCCCACAAAGCCTTAATTTTACTACCTTAAACTATACTCTTTCTATCAACATGCGCGTCCAATCGATTCTTAAACATGTTTATAGACGTGCTACTAATTACTTCTACCGGCAAACTATTCCAGCTATTTACTATTCTATGCGTAAAAAAGTTTTTCGCAACTGCTGTCTCGAACCTTCTACTTGTCAACTTACACCCGTTATTTCTAGTCCTATTATATTGAGATATTTCGAAAAAGCTATCTCTATCTACGTTATCAAACCCATTCATAATTTTGAAAACCTGGATTAGATCACCCCTTAACCTCCTAGTCTCGAGTGTAGTCAATTTTAACTCTTTAAGCCTATCCTCGTACGACTTTGACCTAAGAGACGGAATCACCTTAGTTGCTCGTCTTTGAACTCTTTCGATTTTGTCTATATCTTTGCGCATATGCGGATTCCAAAATTGGACCGCGTACTCCAAATGGGGTCTAACTAATGATTTATAAAGAGGAACTATAATATCGCGCGATTTGTACTCAAAATTTCGAGCTATAAAACCTAACACTTTGTTCGCCTTATTGACCGCCGCTGTACTTTGTTTCGCTACTTTTAAATCACCAGTGACTATAACTCCTAAATCTTTTTCCTGCTCTGCGCTTGTTAAATCTTTCCCTGACATACTATACGCAAAATTACCGTTACGCGAACCTATATGCATAATTTTGCACTTATCCACGTTAAATCTCATTTGCCATGTGACTGACCAATCAACGATTTTATTCAGATCTTCCTGAATTTTACTCTATCTTCGTCATTAATCGCCCTACCACCCAGCTTCGTGTCATCCGCAAACTTTGAAACTGTACTGAATAGGCCGACATCTAAATCGTTAATATATATAGAAAAAGCAAGGGGCCCAATACAGAACCCTGAGGAACGCCACTCGCTACATTAGCCCAACACGACTCCGCTCCATCAACGACCACCCTCTGTTTCCTGCCTCGCAACCATTCTTCTAGCCAATTTATTACTACACCCCTGATTCCATGAGCCTTAGTTTTTTCAATCAGTCTTTTGTGCGGCACGGTGTAAAACGCTTTTTGAAAATCTAAATACACTACATCAACCGCCCGATGTCTATCGTAAATGTTAACCACGCTTTGGAAAAATTCTAAAAGATTAGTTAAGCAAGATTTGTTTCGCCTAAAACCGTGCTGCGTATTTCTGACCAGATTATGCACTTCTAAGTGTTCGACTATACGATCCCTAATTATTGATTCCAGTAGCTTACCTACAACAGACGTTAAACTGATTGGCCTATAATTTCCCGCCGCACCTTTATCGCCTTTCTTAAAGATAGGTGTAACGTTTGCTAACTTGAAATTATCTGGTACGCACCCCTCAGAAATAGACGCATTAAAAATCTTTGTCAGCGGCACAACAATGCTATCTTTTAATTCTTTTAGTTGTATGGGATATATGGAATCCGGACCCGGTGATTTACGCGGTTTCATTTTATCAATATAGCGCATTACTTCCCCTTCACTAACGACAATATTATCCAAAATATTACCATTATCAAAAGGTATTATGTCTATGACCGTAGGGATATTCGTTACATCTTCTATAGTAAAAACTGACGTAAAAAATTCGTTTAACAAGGTAGCCATTTCCTTGTTTTCAGAGACGATCTCCATTTCCATTTTTTAATGGACCTAAGACACTTTTTACTGGATTTCTATTATTGACGTATTGAAAGAATCGCTTGGGATTTTCTTTACCGTCACGAGCTATGGAGATTTCAAATTCGCGTTTTGACTTTTTTATTACACTTTTAGCTTCACGCCTTAGAGATATGTAGTTGTTTCGTAACAACAGATTATCTTTATCGCACTTGTATAGCCTATAAGCCCTCTCTCTACTCTTTATAATGTCTCCTACTCTAGAAGTAAACCACAAGGGCTTGTTGTTTACTTTCGCACGCTTAATTTTGTACGGTACACATTCCTCATTTATAGTCCTAAATACCGTTACGAACGATTCCCACATTAGTTTTGCGTTGGAGTTCCCCATTACGTTTTCCCAATTGACGTGTGAAAATTTATTTCGAAATTTACTAAAGTCTGCGTGCTGGAAGCTAGGAATTTTAGTCGAGTTAGTTGGTTTCGAGTGACTTACTGAGAGGACAAACTCTACCATATTGTGATCGCTATTGCTCAACGGTTCTATTACTTGAAGATCAGTAATTAGCCTATCATCCGTAGTTATTACTAAATCTAAAATACTGTCCAACCTCGTAGGTTCCCCAACCTTTTGAATAAGAAAGCTATCCTCGAGAAAATTAACTAAACGATTACCTTCCGCGTCTCCCTGCATTGTATCGTAATTCACGTTGGCGCAATTAAAGTCACCCATAACTAAAGCCTGCTCACTACCGATTATTCTCTTTAGTTCACGATATAACGCTTCGTCCGTATCAGCTGTTTGATTTGGGGGCCTATATATAACCGCAACAAGAAGTTTGAAATCGTTCAATTTAAGTTCTGCTATAGTCGAATCTATCGGTTCTGGAATTGAGTGCTTTACTTCTATAACGTTCGCAATATTATCTTTGATATACAACATAACACCGCCTCCTCGCCTACCTATTCTGTTTTTAACAAAAAGTCTATAACCTTTAATTTGATACTCCCCTACAAAGTCACGTGTTTCAGTGCTAAGCCACGATTCATTTATCGCAATTAAATCATAGTCTTTACAAGCAATTAAAGAAAAAAATTCGTTTATTTTATTTCGTAGGCTACGAGCATTTAAGGATAGAACCTTCAAATTGTTTGTAATTGCGACACCTTCGCGAGCGCGGGGGAAATTTGTGGAATTTACGCTGGGACCGTTCGGCTTACGGCAGCCTGAAAAGAAGAGACAGTATTATGAAATAGTCTTCCTAAACGCGCAGCTCCAACTTCATTAAGATGAAGTCCATCTTCGAGGAACAAGTCCCTCCTGCCGTAGAAACTGTTCCAAAAATTAGCAAAATGCACTCCTTCCTGTTGGCAAAGAGACTAGGTTATTGTTAATATAGGTCGCCTTGCTGTAGAAATCGCTTCGTTGGATAATTCGAGGAAGTATACCTGTTAAAACAATCTTATTAGTTTTCTCCTTTAATCGCTCTAATAAGTCCCTGTACCTAGCCAGCAGTTCTTCCGATCTAGAATTTAAAACGTTATTAGTACCGACATGAATAACATACGTTGTGTCCTCGGCGGTACTGTCTGTAAAATGGTCAACATTATTAGTTATATCCTCCACCCTTGCACCAGGGTAGCAGTAACGGCGCCTACGACGAGGGTTTCTCCCACAGAATTCCTCGAGCTGCCCTCGAACAATGGAATCACCAACGAGTCGTATTTCCGGTTCATCAGTATCTTCGAACCCTAAAACAGAAAACTTATTGCTTGTTATTACTGGTAGACAAGGCTTTGCTTTTCTCAATGGGGCTCCACTTCGCACTCGAACGAAGGGTTGGGAACTAGGGGGAAGAGAGAGGGCTATTAGTACTATTTATATTATTAATAGAAACTGAGGCAGGAGAGGTCGTAAATGGAGTCTCAAGGGATTCTAATTTTGCCGTCAGGAGCATCACGCTTTCTTCAAGTCTCACCCTGGCCTGCCTCTCACGGTCTAATTCGTTCCTCAGCACTTCCATGCTTGAGCACCACCTGCAAACTAACTGATCATTATTATTAGCCATTGTAAACGCGTAAGCAGCAAATTTCCCTTCACAGCGACTGCAAGTACTTGGGGGTGCCATGCTTTTAATTAGTTAAACAACAAAAAACAAAAAGAAAAACAAAAAACGAGCGTTTGGAAATTAATAAATTACAACGTAGGTCCACCGCGTTCTTGAAACGCAGAAACAGGATCTTGTAACACAAATTTATTACTAAATTAATATAGAATTAAGCTACCGACGAAAGAAATGTTAAAGAAAAAGTATTAAATGGAACTTATCTGGTCGTTGTTTACTGACTTAATCCTTTTTTTCCCACGGTACTTTCCTGGCATTATCTCCGCAGTTGGCTAACTTCGCCTCCACTCTCTTTCTTTTGCGGAATATTCTTCTCTTTTGCCTCTCTAGCCAGCTCCTCTTTCCTTTTGGCTGTGATTTCGGAGCATATTTTTCTAAAATTCTCAGCGTTTTTTCTTTCAAGTTTGTTGCATTTCTTCAGTTGTTTTATTCTCTAAAACTGTTCTTCACTCTATTTGGGCCATGTGCGATCTGATTGCTTCCCAATTTATAGTCTTGGAGTTTAAGTTAAAGGCCCCAAATTTGCTTCTTTCCTCAATATGTCTATTGTCTTTTAATGTTGCCATCATATTTGTTGATATCTCGATTAAGTTGTGGTCTGAGATAATGGTTGGGGTTATTTTTATATCAGCAATCAAGTTCGTGTTATTGGTGAATACCAGATCTAGGCAGTTATTTTTTCTGGTATTTTCTGTTATCTCCTGTGTCAACATAAACTCATTTGTGAGAACCATTAACATTTTTGCTTGCTCCTGGTCTTCTCTTGTGCCCCTCTTGTCCTATCCACTTTTTTGTTTTTTACAACTGGGAAGTTAAAGTCTCTGCAGATCATTATATTAGGGGATGGCCTTTATTAGTTTTCTGATATCATCAATGGCCTCCGAGAATTTTTCGGTTGGGGTGTTTGGAGGTCTATAGATGACTATCAATATCACGTTTAGTTTTTCTATTTTCAATGCTAGGAGTTCCACAACGTGTTTGATTTACTTATTATCGTCTCTGTCGCATGACCTTCATGTACATATATAGCACAGTCACCTTTGCGTCTCGTTGTTCTATCCGCTCTTAGTAAGTTGAAGCCCTCTATATTTATCTCTTTCTTATCAATACAATGTTTGCAGTTTTCACAATTTCCTTGGCAATCCTTAAGATGAGTCGAATTGAATTGAATTGAATAACCTGTATTAATAATAAAATAAATATATTCGTTTCAATTTACAATGACATGAATAATTGTGAAGCTCGACTATTTATTTTATTTAATTTGGCCCTCAAGCTTTAGGCTTTACTGAGTTTCTGTGAGGCATGCGATGTCCGCCCTTACAACTCAGTTAAGTGATTGGTTTGGTCTTATTCCTTGAATATTAGCTAGGACAATATTTATGTTCTTTGTTTTTCGTTGCCCCTTGTGCACTTCAAGTTCGTTTTCCTTCAGTATCGCTTGTTTTGTTGCCCTCTGGTCTTTCGAGAGAGATCCGTTTCCCCCTACCTGTTCTGGTAGCTTCTTGCCCGGAAGCGGTTTGGCTCGGGGGTTTCCAGCTGTGTCAACTGCATGCGTTGGATAACATTTAGCAGCCGTATCGTGTGGGCGATGTTGAAAAATTTCTTTTGTTCCCGTATTGTGTTCCTGTTGTTATGCCTATTGTCATTTAAACTTTGCCCTTTGTCCTTTGGGTTCGTCGGGAGATGTTGATAGTAGCATTTTTTCCCGTATTTGCAGGTTTCATATTTTGCATAAGTCCTGCAGATGTCTGGATGGTAGAATTTGCATCTGTCTCCAAATTTACAATGACCATTATTATAGAAGAAATTGCATATTGGGGGAATGTTCATATATACATTGTCCTCTTTTAAATCTGCAGTTATATACAGGGCGTCCCAAAAAAATGTATACACACTTTAACAGCTGATAGCTCAATTGATGTTTCTTTCTTTCCAAGTTAAACCCATTAGAATTAATAATGGCAGTCAGACTAAGCTTTGAACAAAGGAAATTCATTCTAAAATGCTACTGGAAGTGTGAAAACGCAGTTGTAGTGCAAAGACAGTTTAGGAGGGAGTTTCAAACAGATCCACCAACGCGACTTACCATCACTCGAATTAGAGATAAGTTTGAAGCCGATGGAACTGTTCAGAATGTCCACAAGAAGCGTTCCGGAAGACCACGGACATCGACAAGCCCCACAAAGCAAGAAAGAGTACTGGAAACGTATCACCAAAGTCCAAGAAAATCTGTGCGGCAAGCGAGTCGTGAGGTAGGAATTTCAGAATCGTCTGTCCAACGCATTTTGAAGCGCTGTCAATGGAAAAGTTACATTCCAAGATTAGTCCATGCTATTAATGAAGATGATGATCCGGACCGAAGAGTGGAGTATTGCGAGTGGTACTTGGCACGATGTGGATGTGGATTGGACGAAGGGGTTTCGTAGAATACCCTCCGCGTTCACCAGACCTCACACCACTAGACTTTTTTTATGGGGATACTTAAAAGACAAAGTCTACGCTATAAAACCTGCAACAGTCGCTGAATTGAGAGCAGCCATTGAACGAGAATGCACACAAATACCAAACGAAATGTTTCGTGATGTTTGCGATTCCATTGCTTCGCGTTATCAGCAGTGCCTGGACCAGAACGGACGTCAGTTTGAAAACAGGCGTTGACAAAACAATTAAATAATGTCTGTAGATTCTATTACATTTTGAAAATGAAATGTATTTTAATAAACACTGCCTTTATAATTATTTAAAGTGTGTATACATTTTTTTGGGACGCCCTGTATATATATATATATATATATATATATATATATATATATATATATATATATATATATATATATATATATAGTGGTGTAGTGCTGTGGGAACGCGTGCGAACGGCGTTCCCTCACTATTTCAAATAAATCCGAACTTACAAATCTCTAACGTCATGAAATTTTAATTCCCACCCCTAGAAGAAATATGAGAAAGAATCATTAACTGTTTCATTTCTTTCAGCTTCGACTGAGGCAATGCTAGCCTATAAAGATCTGGTGAAACAGTCACCACGGCGTACCAGTTGTTAACTTTTTTTTAGTTAATCATTCCAGGTGTTAGCTATTTTTATTGATCGTACTGGATGTCATATATCTAATGACACTGGAAATACTGCATCTTCAACCTTGGAATATATCCTAATATCCAGTGCATATGACCTCAAAATATCCCTGAAATTGGTCAGATTTCAAAAGATTTCCCGGGGGGGGGGGGCTTACAGTGCTCCCGGACCCCCAGCTGTATGGGCTCGCCGCGCTCGCCATTGTCGCCCCCGCATCTGAGTAACACTTTCAAAATGCGTTCCCTCACTTCTTTATTTAGCACTACACCACTGTGTGTGTATATACAGTATATATATATATATATATATATATATATATATATTATATATATATATTACACACAGACCGTGCATGGATCAAGGAACTCTTCTGGGAAAACTAAATCCACTATAGTCCGAATAAGTAATGGTAAATGACAAACACTATAGTTTTTTCTTTTTCATGATGTTAGCCCGACGTGGGCAACTGGTCACTCGCAAAGAGGCCCCAAAAATATAGCTTCCCTCACCAGCTATCTGCAAAGCAGATACGTAGGATCCAGGGTACCATTCTGAGTTCAATCCCATATATATATATATATATATATACACACACGAGCATATGTGTGGGTTGTGTGTATATATGCATACCAAACATCTCTTGGCCTACATTATTTTTTGTTATCTCAGTCAGAAGAAATAAAGGCGGGTAAATAATCTGATGTTAAAATACTTATCATCCAGGCTGAGAAAGTGTGAAATAAATCGTCCCGATTGACACCAATCTTTGCTGCGCCACGAATAATTTCTCTTTAGTCAACTTTATACCAACACAAAGTTCGCTTATTTACCCTTCTAAAATTATTTGTATAGTAAACAGTTTATGTAGTATGTAACTGATTTTTCAAAATAATTATTTATAATAGAATACATGAGGTCGTAGACTCGCAACAAAATACAATTATAAAAGTTACGTATATTCTATCATCGAAAAATGTAAAAATGTTTGTTTAATGTCCTCCAGTAATTTTTCACTTTTGATTACCGACGCGGGAGCAGAATCATCTCTAACCCGGAGAATAAGAGTTCTACAGGGTGTTCGAAAAGTCCCGTCACCCCCTACAAAATGTGCATATTGTAATACCAATTTTATTTTTGTGTGATTACTTGAATTTATATGTGATTCATTGACATTTTTTTCTTTTCCAGGTATTAAAGTTGTGTGAACAATGGCAGACCATTCTGGAGGAAGGGATAGTGATGAGCACATGGGCTCAGGAAAGCTCATATACTGGCAAAACGATGCATGATATCCAGAATGATTTCAACACAAGATTCAATAAGGCTTTACCACCAAACAAGACGGTATTACGCTGGGAGAAAAAGCTGTTTGAAACTGGCTCCATCAAGGACAGACCACGGTCGGGAAGACCAACAACGCGAGCAGAACAATGTGAAGGTGTGATTGCATCGTTGGCTCGTTCACCGAAAAAATCACTTCGGAAACGATCACAAGAACTTACAATCCTCATGTCCACAATGAGAGATCACATGACAAAAGATCTCGGCATGAAACCATACCGCCCGTCATTTGTTAATGAATTAAGCGATACAGACATAAATAAACGATATGAAGCCTGTGAACGGTTTTTAATCGTTTTTCCAACAATTCCTACACGTGGAACAGTGAGTTTTTCTGATGAGTGTGCAATTTACCGTAGCGCCAAAATGAGAAATGTTTAATTCTGGAGCAAGGAAAATCCACACTTCTTTGAGGAACTGGAACACCATCCAGCGCACGCACGTAATGATATGGGCTGCAGTGTCTACCAGGAACTTGTTCGGTCCATATTTTTTTGAGGGTCCTGTCAACCAAACTGCCTACCTCAACATGTTACGGGACTGGTTTGTGCCTGAGCTCGAACGTTTAGGGCTGCTTGGTCGGGTGTGGTTTCAACAAGACGGGGCTCCGGCTCATTTTGCTATTAATGTGAGGGAATTCCTCAACGAAGTGTTCAGAGACAAATGGATCGGCCGTAGCTCGCAACATTTACCTGCCCCTCTTGAGTGGCTGCCCCCGAAGTCCAAATCTGTTTTCATGTGGCAATGCGTTATGGGGTTTCGTCAATGAGAACGTATCCTGGGTGCATTACCGCACAACAGAGGAACTGAAACACGCTGTTCGAGATGCATTTGGTGCAATCACTCCAGCAATGCTGGGTCGATTCTCACACCGCACATGGAAGCGCATAATCCTTTGTTACGAAAATGATGGTGCGCACATAGATATTCTTGATTAGTAACTAATTAGTAACTGTATTTACTGTAATTAAAGTAATTGTTGCTAGTGACTTGTTTCTTAAAAAATTACACCTACCACATATAAATATAATTAATCACACAAAAATAAAATTGGTATTACAATATGTACATTTTGTAGGGGGGTGAGGGGACTTTTCGAACACCCTTTATATTAATAAGCAACAAGCTGATCCGTAAAATATTACGAATAGAAGTTTTTACTATTTCTTTGTCTTTCAAACACCTTTATGTCCATACTTTACTACTTTCAGGCAGTTTATTGTGCAACAAACTCATAAATGGTTTAAAAGAAAGGTAACAAGCAATGATTTTTTTAGCTTGTTTGATATATATACAGCGGCGGCCAACAGACGGGAATCAAGCAAGGAATTACATTTTTATTGTGGGTTTAATATTTAATGGGATTTTTTTGGTCACCAATGATTGCTTTGATCTTGATTGGCATGTACACGAAAAGGTTTTGACACATTTCCTTCGCCATTTCGGACTGTCAAACTGTTTTTATAACAGAACTAAGATTCTCGTGGAATCCTGACTTGTTTTCAGAGACTTTCACTTTTAGAAGTTTCACAGGTTCTCAGCTGGATTGAAGTTAGGGAAGTTACCAGACTATTCCAAAGTTGAAATGGGAGTTTTCATAAACTATTCTTTCACATTTTTAGCTGCAGCAAGGTGCACCATCTTGTTAGATAGTTAGAACCAGGAATATCCGCCCTCCTTCTTTCTTTTCAGAACATGTTGGTCAGGAATGTTTAAGTAGACACAGGAATTCACAGTCGTACAGTTAATCCTGCCCAAATTGTACAATCTGGTTCTCGTCACTAAACAAAACCTTGGCCCATTGTTCAGCGTCCAATCGGTATATCGCTTTGCGAAAAGGAGAAGCATAAAATTAATAATCTAATCTAAAGTGATTTACTCTAACAACCAAATTTAATCTAACCTAACTTAATTTAACCTAACCTAACCTAACCCAACCTAACCTAACCCAACCTAACCTAACCCAACCTAACCTAACCCAACCTAACCTAACCCAACCTAACCCAACCCAACCCAACCCAACCCAACCTAACCTAACCCAACCTAACCCAACCTAACCTAACTACACCTATAGCCTACATTTACAAAGATAATTATTAAAAATTCTGTAGACTACAAAATTCAAATAAAATCTTTTTAGAAATCCATGGAATACCACAGTATACCCCAAATGATCAGGAAATTCAGAGAAAATCTAAAGCAAAAGATTTAGGAGTTGTAATGAATGATGATGCGAAATTTGAAACACAAAATACGATACCAGTAAACAGAGCAAAGAGAATAACTGGGCAGATACTGAGAACCTTTGAACGAAGGGATAGGAATATAATGATTCATCTACTGAAAATACTGATAATACTCAAACTGGAATACTGCTCGGTCCTAACATTCCCATATAAAAAAGAAGACATTAGTCAGCTAGAAGGGATTCAAAGAAGCTTCACAGCTGTGAAAGGTTACCACATTAAATCTATATATAACAGCTATAACCCCCCCAAACAACGGTGGAAAATAGAAAAGGAAGACTGTGTAGTGTTCCCAAATTAAAGGCTAGACAGAGAACAGCCTTAACCCTGAAAGAAAATAGTTTTGTTATGAGAGGACCAAAACTGTTTAATCATCTGCCCAAAGAACTAAGGAACACGAGTTGGGTTGCGGTGGACATCAAAAGAAGATTAGACGCCTGGCTCAGAACAATTCCCGATGAACCGGGCGTACCTGGCTATGTGAGGTGGAGAGTACAAGAAACCAACTCTCTATTTCACCAGGCCACCTCGAGAGGAGGGGCGACAAGCTTGACTTTCTTGAAATGAGGAATCATCGCACGGAACATTTGAAAGGTTGAAAGATACTATTTCGCTAAAAATTATATTCCAGTCTTTGCTCTTTTGTTTACAGCGCATTGTTGTAATATTCTCGTTATTCCCGTATTGTTATATTATTTTTAAAACTTTTTATGGCAGATAACTTCATGAAAGATGAAAGACAACTTTAAAATTTTATGTAAGTCAAACGATATTGACTTTAACTTTCTAAATATTATCTTTGTGTGCAGTCAAAACCTCTAACCTGAATAACCAAAATATTCAAAGTTGAACTGCAGCTCAAGGTTTCCCATCAGTAATAAATAGGTACCTCCTCCAATATGGGAGACGTTTTTGAGGGCATTCGCCCTTGGCCCCTTCTTCCTACATAAAACAAAAATTAAAAAACAGCTTCATAGATTGCTTAATTTTAATTTAATTTTAGTTTTTGTTGTCCCCCCCCCCTAAAATTAAAAGTGTGTTAAATTAATATTTTATCTTAGCTATAATTAACTATTATTAACATTTATGTCCGAATGTTTTGGTTCCTCATGCGAAGTCAGACAAGGTTCCTTACTTTCTCCTCTGCTGTTTAATATATATATTATATACTGATGGATTAATTTCTCTTAATGAGGCAAGAGTGGTATGCTAATTAGATGACATGAAGATAAATAACTTGGTCTATGCGGATGATATGGTGTTCATAAGCCCTTCGGTGAAAGGTCTGGATCTTCTTACAAAAATTTGTGAATCCTATTCACAGAACCATGACATTAATTTTAATGTTACTAAAACTGAGGTTATGCAATTCTATCCCAAAAGCTCAAACCAAAGAATTGATATTATTTTCAAATTGAAAGACGAATCAATAGAGCAGGTACAAGAATTTAAGTATCTGGGTAAAACTATCACCAGCTCCTTGAGTGACGATTCAAACACAAGGAAACAATATCGAAGTTATGTGCTAAAGCAAATATGATTATAAAGAACTTCAAATTCTGTACAAGCGAAGGTAAAGACACGCTTACTCGTGCTTTCTGCAATAATATTTATTGGTAGCAACTCTAGATTAATTATAAAAAAGGCTCCTGCAGAACCTTCAATTTGCTTTACAACAGATCGTATAGACTGCTACATAAGTTGCCTCCAAGATGCTCAGCCTCTCAAATGTTCGCTAATCGCAACATTCCGAGCCTCCCTCGGTTCGAGGGCACAGAAATGTGGAAGTAGTCGGCCTAAAACAGTTTACACTCAAGACAATATAGCAATGATCGAAATGATGAGCCTATCTCAAGAGGATCGACCTGGGTCACACTGCTCTCAGAGGAAAATTGCAGGAAATTTAGGATCAGTCGAAGTTCCATACAAAGAATGCAGAGAACGGTAGGACTTAAAGCATTTAAAAGGATCCGTATTTCAAGACGTGACAGCAATGTAAGAGCTAAAAGAAAAATTCGTTTAGAAAATTGCTTCATAAATTTTCGTCCAATGATGTTAAAAAAAAATAGTTTTTACAGATGAAAACAATTTCACCATCAAGATTGCTCGAAACTCCCGGAACGATGTTGTTTATGGTTGGCGTAAGAAAGACATTCCTCCATCGAGACTTTACCACCAGACAAGTCGGTTTTCCAAAAAAATCGTGGTATTAGTAGGTGTATTGTGGAATGGAAAGACGAAAATTCGTTTCATTTCAGAAAATAAAAAAATTAATTCAGAAACCTATGTAAATCTATTAGAGGAGAATCTTTTGCCTGATTGTCGGCGTCTGTATTATGGAAACGATTTCATACTCCAACAAGATGGTGCTACAGCTCATACTAGCAAGTTCTCACACAGGATTATCTACAGCAGAATGTAGTCAACTTCAATAGAAAGAACGACTGGCCCCCACAATCACCTGATTGCAATCCCATGGATTATTGCATATGGAACACTCTAGCAGAGATTTATGAAGGCTAAACAGAAAAGTTTACAGAAATGCAGTTAAAGAAAAAAATACTCGAATGTTGGGACAAAATAACATTAACAGAAATCAGAAAATGTATCATGTCGTGGAAGAAAAGGTTAAGATTACTTTGTAAGCAGGACGGCGGACATATTGATCATATTTGTTAAGATGTGAATAATAAAATTTTTTCAGTTTATGATATTCGTTTTTTTCACCATACCTCATTGTTCCCTCAGCTGTGGAAAAAGTATTTTATGTAGAGGTCTGAAATTTTTATGATGGCTTATCAATAGATTGTGGTGAAAGTTTTGTAAAATTTGGAAGTGTGAACTGCATATTTTTGAAGTTATTAATGTTCAAATCTCAAGGCGTTTTTCTTGGGCCACCCGATATATATATATATATATATCGGGTGTCCCAAAAGTCCCACTGTTTTTTGTAAGGAGTGAACAAGAAATAGATTACAAATTTTTGGGACACCCTATCTATCGATTAATTTGGGCGAGGGAGGGGGTGATTTTTCAGTTAAAAGTGACACACATTTGATCTCTAACTTCCATTAATGTTAAATAAAACTATGAAAAAAATTAATTTATTTTTTATTTATTTCACTTCATGTCATTTTCAGCAATTGAGAAAGAAGATAAAAATGTGAACAAAAGAAAACCAGAAATATTAAGGAGAAAAGTTACATTTTCTATTTCATTTAATGGCGAGTTAAGTAACTTGTCTAAATTCACATTTGCAGGAAAACGTTCGTATAATCACGAATAATCATTTATTCATAGATTAACAACTGCTCCAGAAACTTCCTGTCAAGTTATACAATATTTGGAATCTTTAAGGTTGTTTTCTTTGTTAAATCAAACTCGACAAGGACTAGACTTCTGTATATTTGTATTTCATTATCAAACCAAACAAGGATAGTGTGTGTGTGTGATATATATATATATATATATATATATATATATATATATATAGAGAGAGAGAGAGAGAGAGAGAGAGAGAGAGAGAGAGAGAGAGAGATTACTTGCTGAAAGAGTCAATCACTGATAATGGGATGATGAGAGAATATTTCGATATGGCTAAAATAGTGAAAACATGAATAATTAAGTGAAATCAAGTTCATTCAGTGTTTTAATTGTCATTTTTATCGTAAAAAGAAGGCTCTTCATAAAAGACAAAGTTCTTTATCATTCATATTAATCCCAGTGGGTACCCCTACTCAGATCGGGAGTCGTTTGCTTGACCTTCAGACGGCTGATCGGCTGATCGGCTTTCGGTGTCGTTAGAACGAATAGCCTGAAAACCCCCTACTCGGTACCCATTTACCGGCGAAAAGTTCCAAAAACCGGTTTATTATACCTCTTATGTACAGTATATCATATAGTCTCGTGTCGGGCAAAAATACCGGAGGAAAAAAAATTGTACACTGAAGGTGGGTATAATGGACTGACTGACTGACTAACGGAGGGACGAACGGACGGACGGTCTCGCACAAAAAGGAAAAACATGATACTCCGTCGGAAAGGCGAAAGAACATCGTGCTTTTTCCAGGGTATCATCAGGGTATCATCCTACTCAATTTCTTTCCCATGCGTTTCATTCCGCGTTCGAGGGAGAGAAATCCGCGAATGAGAATATCAAAGAAGGAAATTCTTAAATCTTTCTAATCCCATTTCATGGCATTCTCATTCATGACTTTTTTAGCACTTTGGTCCACGTTAGGTTAGATTAAGTTAGGTTAAGTTAGATAAGTTAGGTTAGGAATTATTAAACATTCTCGTTTGACGTCTTTACCGCGAAGGCGAATAGAAGTGACATTCATTCTAGAATCAAGAAATTCATTTCTCAAATGTGGACTTTTCACTTTGTGCATTCTCATTTCCGGACCAAGGATGGGAATGGGAATGACGGTGAGTGGGAAGTAATCTCTTTCACTGTAACAGCTTTGTCTTATAACATTTTTGTCCACACCTTTTTAGGATATTAAGTACCAAACATGAATGAAAATGTGCATAACAATTTTAAAAATGATGCCCGAAACTGTTTACAAACCATTAGGACCATCAAATCCGGTACATCCCTGTTAGCGCAATCCGGGTCGTAATTCTTTTATTATAAATCTTGATGTACCGTTGCCAGAAACGGTTCTCACAAACAAAAATCATTAATAATGATTAAAAAACATTTATATTCAATTATCAAATGCTAATTACTACAAAAGTAAATTCAAAGAATACAGAAAAAACCTCGAACAATATTGAAACTTCATTAATAGAGTTACTAATGAAATAAACAAAACCTTCGTTACTCGAAGAACTAATAATCAATAACGGGACCTATTACAGACACAATAAATATTATTCACACTTTTAGTGAATTTTTAACCGATGTGAGAACCAATCTCGCTTTTAATATCCCGCCTACGTTAAAGTTTTACTCTACATACCTATACAGGCCTTCCCCTTAAAGATTTAATAATGGACAAACGAAAAAATGAAAAAAATATGCGTTGGACACAACTCCAAACAGAATTTATAGGGAATACGCCAATTTAATTGTTCCTCAGCTCGCAAAGTTGAATCTTCCCAGACCGTTAAAAAAAGCGAGACAAAAATACTTTTAAATCAGGTGATAAATTTTCACCCTTAAACTACAGATTATATGAGAAAATAATGTATATTAAAATAAAAGCTATACTATAATATTAAAACACAAATAATACACAAATGACAATTTGACTTTCTACAAAAACACATGCAAGACTCAATGACTCAATAAACACTCGGGAAAATCTTTATAGCAATCTAAACAACGAAAACCGTCACAATCATTCAACTTAGTCTTGCTAAAGCTTTGACACAATCTCATGACAATCATGACATACTCTTAAAAAAAAAGAGAGATTGAACATAACAGCTCTTAGGGCCTTCCCTTAAATTGATTCTGCTCATACTTCAGGAACAGAGCCCAACTGATAATACATGATTCGTATACTTGACAGACAAGATCCGTGTACTACGGAGTGTCTCAAGGACATACCCTGGCACCGATCTTCTTCATCTTGCTATAAATGACTTCGGCCGGCCACTAGCTAACTCGTCCTGTTATCAGTACGCAGATGATACGGCAGTTATTACTTCAGACAAGGACTTATTTCACCTCCAAAGAATATATGTATGGCTTCATGCCAACATACTGTTATTAACTATAAATAAAACAGCTTATATAGATATCAGAAATATATACTGTATATATATATATATATATATATATATATATATATATATATATATATATATATATATATATAGAGTTACGATAGAAGTGTTCTTCGGGAACCTTATCCTCAATAGGAATATAAAGACAAGAGATACGACTCTCAACATTTATCGGTCAAACGTTTCGGTCCACTCAGGGGCCATCTTCAGTGACATGAAAGCATCTAAAGACAATCAAAAGTATAACTAAAGTAAATACAAATGTCGGAAAATTCACTAGACAAAATAAAACCTAATACAATAAGCAAATAGTTAAAAAATAGCTTAAAAAAAATTATCTGGAATAGTAAGAGAATAAAACAATAAAAGTAAAACCCATTAAAAACAAAACAAAACACTAAAATTTAAAATTTTTAAAAATTTTAAAAAATTATATAAAAAAAAAGGACAAACCTGAATGGTAAGGGTTGCAAATAACAACTGGAGAGAAAAGAGGAAAGGAGAAAGAACCTAAGTTACTGCGTTGTACCGAAAAGGTGTTAGTTGGTTGATTTGGAAGCAAGCAATTTTATCGAGGAAAGGCTATCGTTTAGTTCTGGATTTAACTTCTTGATAAAAAGTGATTCCAAAATTTTGAGATCAAAAGAATTAAAAGCAGACGACAGAATCGTAAAAGAGTCCTGGGGGCACGGGTGGTCATGACTCATGGGTCTCTGAATGATGCTGGATAGCGGAGGATTCAGGAGTGGAAAGGGCGAGAAGTTCGATAAGAAAAACCCAAATGCGTCGAAATCCTAAGTTTTAACTGCAGGGCAGTCTGCCCTACATAGCGACTTTGGCAGGTCGCACATGTATATAGATAAATAACAAAGGATCTCAAAAGCACGGGGAGGTGATCTTTATGACGAAAAAAAGATTGCAAAGAATTAGGATTGGAATTGATAATTATGAAGTCGCATTGAGGGAAGTGTTTGTCCAAAATAGAGTGGACATCTTTATTAAGTTGAGAAGTTAGTTGGTCTAAAAAAGAAAGCTTGAGATAAACCTTCTGTTTCGGAACCGAGGACTGAATTATTTTGGGCGAATATAAGTTATTTAAAAATTTTGAAATTAAAGCCTCAATATTCGAAGTGGAATAAAAATTATAGTTTAAAAGTCTCTTAAGATACTGCATTTCTAAATTAAATGAGGACCAACTTGAACAGAGGTGATGAGCTCTAAAAATACGACTTTTAATACTAGCCAGCTTGAAACTAAGTGGGATATTGCTAAAAAAATGAGTACCGAGTTGGGTGGTGGTTGGTTTTCTATATATCTGAGTTGAGAAGCCTGTACTCTGTTTATTTACGGTAACATCAAGAAACGAAATTCTATTGTATTGTTCTACTTTCATAGAGAATTTAATATTAGGATGCTTAGAATTAATATAATTTAAAAATAAAGGGGCATGATCTTTATGCTTAAAAATGACAATAGACTACAGCATTAGCAATTATTAGCAAATATGGAAGATTACGACTGCCTTTACTTCAGTCACTGGCAGTCAGGCAAAAACAGAATAATAAAAAAATTTTATGAACCAAAAAAAAACGCATAATGAAAGTATAGCCATGAATTAAGTTCCACGACTTAAAAATTTTTCAAACTAGAATTGTTATGAAGCATCGGAATTAGTATGTAGGAGTTACGCATAATTATAATAATTAGCGTACATCAAAAAACCAAATTACACTCGAGACTGTCAAACTACGGGTTTTTATGCTCCACTGTAACCAATCTCTGGAACAGCCTCGAACAAGAGACGAAAGAATCTAACAACCTGTAAAGTTCCCAGAAAAACAAACTTAAAATCATTATATCAGACAAACCATAATATAGCTCTATTCTTCACTTATTTCAATTCCAACCTTCTTGCCTCCCCTCCCAACCCTCCAACTTCCTTTACCTTCTTTCTACCCATTACTTATAATTAAGATAAATAATTTTATTTCTGTATAGCCCCAAAATTCTTATACAATTTCAAGGTACTTATTGGACTATACATAGACTTTATATACTACTAATGACAAATAATGGTTGTACAACACAATGCTAAAGTATACATAAATGTTAATAATTGTTAAGCCAAAGTTTTTTTTCATACAGTCATACTCTGTACTGTGATGCACACCGACAAGGAAAAGGAAAAGCGATTCCAAGACCTTTCGTGTATTCAACAGTATACCTCTTCATTTCACCACATATATTGCACACAGTTAGTGTTGCAAAAATCATCATGAAAAAGAAAAAATATATTGTTTGTTATTTACCATTACTTTTTCGGACTATAGTAGATTTAATTTTCCCAGAAAAGTTCCTTGTTCCATGCACGGTCTGTGTGTAACATAAAGTTTCTCAGCGGACCATTCTGAGTTGTGTCACATTAAACGGACGTCCTTAAAAAGTGGAGTCTCAATTTCCCAGTTGAAGTTTAGGTTTTGGTTTTTGGATGAAAATACAATAGTTACTCCCTTTTCTTTTATGTATTCAACCTGACGTGAATGAAACGCGTTTCCTGCTTATAGTGAGGTTCTGAATGTAGTGGGGGCTAGGCTGCTTTAAACCCTAGATGCTGTCCCAAAGCTGGATCTTATCTGTTTGGTAGATAGATGGTGAGGGAAGTTATATTTTGGGGCCTCTTTGCGAATGACCTGTTGCCCATGGTGGAACCCGAATCACGCCCCACCAGCAGCCTAGCGTTTTAACCACTAAGCTACCCCATGGTACCCATTTATCTACCAACCAATTTCTTTAATGTGTGGAAGGATGAACAGCTTGGTTTTGCTGCGCGCCGCCTGCCGTCACCAAGTCTCGATCCTGGGGCCGATGGATTCGTAGTCAGCGACGCTAATCACTACACCACCAAGGCGCATATATATATATAATAAAATTTGCACAGATGGAATAAAAGGGTAATTAATTCCTGCACGTTAAAAAGGGGTTCTCACCGGAAAAAATTCAAATTAATTTTCAAATGTTTTTACAATTTTTGGATAGGCTTAATTGATATGACATTAATATATTCACAATCTATAAAACAACCTATAAAAAAATTAAAAATAAAAATGTTTCCTTT
Organism: Bathynomus jamesi; assembly: GCA_023014485.1. Taxonomy (NCBI): domain Eukaryota; kingdom Metazoa; phylum Arthropoda; class Malacostraca; order Isopoda; family Cirolanidae; genus Bathynomus; species Bathynomus jamesi. The sequence continues at coordinate 191,355 of JAJOZX010002333.1, read as the reverse complement.
AACGAAAATTAAAATAAATCGAAAATTAAAAGAATGAAATTAAAACTGTGATTAAATTAGAAGTAAAGAGGAAATACAAGAGAGCAAAATAGGTCGCCTCACTGACCTCGTTTGAATGAAAAATTTTCTTCTGACCTTGAAAAAGTCAATCTTTACCGAAACGAAAGTGGGAAAAATGTAATTTTATTTTGGTTCATATTTCCAAAAACTGAACACGAGCCTATTAGAGTACATTTCCCCTCAAATTTAAAAATGTTAAAAAGTGGTTATGAGGCTGGGCTGCTAAGCTGAAGGTCGTGGGATTTAGTCCCGGCTCGGGCTTTGTTGTTGTTTGATGTTTGATGAGGGGTTGTTTAACCTCCTTCGGAACATCTAAGGTCATATGACGGAGAGGACTCACAGCTTTACGTGAAATCCGAACCACGGGTCCCTACATAATCTGGACGCATAAGACGGTCTCCCATCCAACTATTTTCCGGACCTAATGTCGCTTAGCTTCGGTGGTCGACGGGAAGCGATGTTACCACATTGACCACAACGTAGCCCGCTCGAAATTTGTGATTCGAGACCACCTTGGTGGGTCGTAGTTCGGATTCCGCGTTAAGCTGCAGGTCCAAGATGGGACGACAAGTCTGACTTTCATTAGAAAGAACAAGTCGGGTGAAAGTGGAAAGCAGGAATATACAGTGTATATATATATATATATATATATATATATAATATACAGGGTGTCCCATAAATCCGGTCTCACAGGAAAATTTATTTTAAATTAAATTTACAAAAATAATACATTAGAACTAAAATGCTCGAATTTATATCTTGTTTTGGGACCTTTTGAGACCTGAGCGAGTTACACTTGTGAGGAAAAGGCCTCTGAGGCCTTTTTCTCACGAGTGTAACTCACTTCCATATTAGCCATTGCGTGTTATTCTACCTGCAACAAAAAAAAAAGCCCCCAAAACAAGACATCAACTTGAACATTTGTTTTAGCTGTAATGTATTACGTTTGTAAATTTAATTTAAAATATATTTTCCTATGACACCGGACTTATGGGACACCCTGTGTGCATATATATATATATAGGCCCCCTATAATATAATTTTAAGAATATAACCGAATTATTATTATTATTATTATTATTATTAGAATATAAAAAACGGTCGATTAAAAACTGAAAACAAAATTTATATTAAAAATCGAGTATTTACAGCTTTGATGGAGACCTTACTCTAAATTAATTTAGGTAATTATCATCTAGGCAAATTTTATCAATTAATTAATCCCTTTTGATCATCCTCATAATAATAAAAATAAATTAATTGCTACGTCAGTAAAAGGCAATATCTGAATTCTCAAAATCTGTCATACGCAGATGAGGCATCTTATTCAAAATATAAAACACGTATGGAAAGCTAATCTTTTCTATTCATTTTACTAAATTTCTTTTTAAGTTTATGCTCAAATTACTTAAAAGATTTACTCACTTTTTAGTTTTTAATTAAATCAGTTTTTAATTACATTTATTATAATACGTTTTTTTTTTTTTTCAAGTGAAATACCTGAAGGGAACATGTACAGAATTTTTTTTTTTTCAAGTGAAATACCTGAAGGGAACATGTACAGAATTTTTTTTTTTTTTATTATTGTCACTATTCGCTAGTTAATGAAGTGAAGGCACTAAGGTCGGGGGTTCGAGGTTCGGTGATGTTGGTAATAATCATATACGAGTTAGAGTAATTAATGGGATGTGTTAGTTGGCCTGAGCGCTGTGTCAGTTTGTAGCCCTCTTTGCCGCTTGTTATTACTACTCGTTAGGTGTGTGTGTGTGTGTTTTCAATTATATATATGTATATAATATATAGATAGAAAGATAGATATAAGAGAGAGAGAGAGAGAGAGAGAGAGAGAGAGAGAGAGAGAGAGAGAGAGAGAGAGAGAGAGAGAGAGAGAGAGAGAGAATGATATACTTAAGCTTCTGAGTATACAAATAAAAACAAGATAAGTCCCACACGTTAAAACAAATTAGACCTTTCTAAAAACATTTGACGCCTCATTACAAAAATGCTTATTTGGAGGCATGGAAACTCTCACCTTTGTGTGTATATATATATATTATATATATATATATATATATATCCAATTGCTGCCAAAATGCAGCAATAAAACAATAAAACAACTATTACGAGATCAAAGAATTCTATTGTGTCGACGAGAAGAAAATTATGAATTTTCAAAATCTACATTTATAGTTTTGATTTTCTGGTTATGACTGATGACTGATTATAAGCTTCGGTTAAATTGTTTATTTATAATTTATATTTATGTATATTTATAGGACCTAAAACAAACATTCTTCCATAACACCAACGAGGAAGAAAACAAGGTACTGGAAAACAAAAAATAACCCAAAATACTTCTACACGTTTGGGAAAAGAAAAGTGCAATGTACGAGAGAATATTTGTTTTTCAGTCTTCAGGCACATTCCCATTTGTCCATGTACTCTGACATATGCACCACAACCACTCTAACCCTTTCAATCCCCCATTCCATATATTCCACTCACAACTGTTGCTTTTCTATTTTTCAGCTTGTGAACCGCCGCTTTCACTTCACCCATGGTTATGTGCTCAGGCATTCTGTCACATGTCCTCCTCATTCCACCAAACCCTGCCATATTTATATTTGTACACATCTCACCTCTTCCACCCATCAAACCCTCAAACTATTTCTTCCGTCCATTCCGTACATCCGCATCCGTTGTGAGTATTCTTCCATTTTCATCCCTTACTCTCAAACGTACTTTTTTAGTTTCATTCCTGCACTTCCGCACTTACTTCCAGAACAACTTTCTATTCTGTACATAATTTCCATCCATCTAGGACGTTTTGGCGCCGCCGTTTGGGCGCGGAGCCGGTTTGGCGCCGCCGTTAATTAGTATTAAGTATTAAGTAGTAATACTTGGTTATTAACCTGAAGTGCTGTCTGTCTTTTCAGCTAAGTTGTGTTGTTGCCCTTAATAGCATAAATGTCTGAAAATATATCAAGTAAGAAAGGGAAACAGAAGTTTTCACATAATGGATATTTGTATGTGTTTGATAAATGTAGCAAGCGCGATCCTTCGTTACTTTTTTGGCGGTGCGAGCAAAAGAGTCAGTGTATTATAAGGTGTGTATATATAATATGAGTACTTTTCCGTTATCTGCCCCATTGACGATTGGTTAGGTTCAGTCATGATATTTTCGTTAAAACTAACAAAAATATCACAACTTAACCTAACCAATCGTCACTGCCCGGTTAGGTCAACTGTACGCCCTTGACGATTGGTTAGGTTAAGTCGTGATATTTTCGTTAGCTTTAACAAAAATATCACGACTTAACCTAACCAATCGTCAAACGGCGCCCAAACGGTGGCGCCCAAACGGCGACGCCAAAACGTCCCATTCCGAATTTCCATTCCCCCTTCTTCGAAACTCACGTACTCTGTTTCTTCTGTCGCACTAGTCTCTCCACACCTCTATTGCTCTCTTCACACCCCCTGTTTCTTCTTCCTCTTTCCTTTCTATCGCAATTACCCTGCACACACCACATCCATTTCCTCCTTTTATCCTTAACCGCTACTGCAACTTCGGGATCCAACCACGCTGTTGCCCTCTTCTTCGCATTTGTCTTTGCAACCCTACAGTGCCTACACACACTCTTTGCATTCTTAATCAGACATTCCTCATACATATTCTATACCTCACTCATATCCATTTGTTCTGCGTCTTTTACAGTAAACTCAATTATTCATGCACGCTTGATATACTCATTTGCTACCTCTCTTACCTCTTTCATGAGCCATCTTTTTTCCATTCACTCTTTTCCATCCTTCACACAGCCTCACTTTACGTAGGATTATCATTTGGTCCGAGTGATCCCCACTTATACCTCGCACTACATGTATATCACATACTTCTTTCAGCATATTTCTTTACACGAGCACATTGTCTGTCAAACTTCCTCCACCGGGCCACCATGTACAGTATATGATTTGTTTTATACTTGGTATACTTATTTATTCCCTTATGTTCAATAAAGGAATTCGATACACACAGCTTTTTCTCATGCCTACACCCATTATCATTCACTTTTGGTATATTATGCTTCCTAAGTACCCTATCCTCTGGATCTATATCAACTTTACTATTCATGTCTCGTATCACAAACATTTTGTAACATTCAGGCGCCCTTCCAATCATTCTCTCAAGCTCTCTCCAGAAACCTTCTTTCTCATCTTCACACTTATCATCACACGGCGCATATCCAACCACTACAGCTACTTTCATTCTCGCAACTCAAATTTCACACACACACAACTCGGGAACTGATACATAAGAAGTTTCTCATCGCTTCATCATTCATCAACAAGTTTACACCTTTTCATTTCACCCTCTCACTCACACGGTCACACCCACCCTCACACACTTAACACCACCCCCATTCACACTCCACCTCCTTTCATCTTTGTTTCGCACAATCCCAGCACATCAAACCTTCCACCCTTGAACACCTGCACCACTTTTGCTCTTTTGCTCATCATTTATTCCCTTTACATTCCACACACTTACTGTACATTCCACACACCCACACCTACCTGCATGCAGTTACGTTGGTGGACCGGGCAGGCACGGAGCCCAAGTCAAAGGCTATTGTTACCCTTCGTAAGAAGAAAGAAGGATGGATGCCGAACTCAATCCTTCCCCTCCTATATCGCAAGAGATGTGGAACTACATACTGTAGTTGCATCTTTCGGTGGGCGATAGAGTCGCCACATCCTACACCATTCCTACAGCCTACAGGAACCGATCTACTAACTATTTATTGCTGGGAGGAACTTGTAACGACCTACTCGATAAAGGACTAGGCTGTATTTATAAGTAGTAATAAAATACTGGACTATATCAAAAAGTAAATCTCGTACCGGAGCGAAACAGTACAATACGGATATCTTGACGTACAAGATTGTCGATTAGCGGGAAAAAAAACTTCCTCCCGAAGTTGTTTCTAGCATCTCTCTCAGTATGTTTAAACACAATCTTAACCTAGTACGAAACGATCTCCTTGAGTATAAATGTTTTTTCTTTCTGATTATGACGGTAATCATTAAAAACTTTTTCGCTTATAAAGGCATTAATGATTATGAATGCTGGATGAGTGATGATTATACATATATTTCCACTTCCAAACTGTTCTAGAAATTTTCTCGGCAGTTTTTCTTTTAGAAATTGTAGGGTACTGTATTTTCTTATTTCTAAACCTTCTTATTCTGAACGGAGGAGATGGGGGAGGGGATGAAGAGGAAGGAAGAACCTTCTTATTTTTTTGTGTTTGCTCATTTCTCTGAGTTTGTATGCGGATGTATGAAAGCGATGCGTGCCACCTCGAGTTATATTAAAGCTCAGCATATTTTCAGAATTCTTTTGAGGAAAATTACAAATTATAGGTGAAATACTCTCTCTCTCTCTCTCTCTCTCTCTCTCTCTCCAAATCACGTAATTTAAAAAAAATGAAAGAGAGAGAGAGTCTGCAATCGATGTTTAGAAAAGAAAAGATCATTAGAATTTAGAGTTATTTCTCAGCGACTGAAAATAAATGAAGGGAGATAATAAATAATAATTTGTTCGCGTTCATCTCAGGTAAAGCTGTAGGTCTTCATCCGTCATATGACCTTAGATCTTGCGAAGGAGGATAAACAACCCCATCATCACCATCCTGCTGATCATTATTGCTCATGAATATCAATTTGCGTCCAGTGTGAAACGGTGCAGAAGCTTCGATGGTGATAGTATTCATGTCTGTCATATTCCTCATGTCATTCTCTGTTAACTGTTTGCAGTAGGGCCTAATGTAAACATTGTGACGTGATTTATTTCTTATAGACTATAAGTTAGAGATTGCTGGTGGGAACTCGGAAATGTAAGTAGTAAAACAAAGACAAAAGCTTAAGCAGTACGTTCTCATTCCTTTTTTGTCCAACTCTCTAACCCAAGGATTAATCGGTATTTTCAATCTTTCATCTACTCAACCGGTCAACTCTGGAACAATCTTCCTCAGTCCATCTTTCCCCCTGTCTATGACCTCCAATCTTTCAAACGCGGAGTGTCCAGGTACCTCGAAAACCTTGGACCTTGATTTTGGCTTTCTTTTTCCTCTATAGTGGAGTGGTCGTTTTTGCGGGCATTCGCCCTTGGCCCCTACTTGCATAAAAAAAAATTTTGGTGTAAAAAAAATTATAAAATGAAATAGTTTGGCTGAACATACATCAATTAATATTATATATTCATTCACAGACCTCGATTTAGGAGACTTTTAATGAGTCGTGGACTCGGTAAAATCCCCCTCACTTTTCCAAGCATCGTCATAAATATAAGAGTTCATCTGCTGAATGTAAGGTCGTTGTAACGATTTCTGAGCGAAACCACTACTTCATATTGTATATTCCACGTTAAACTGTAGGTCTAAGGTGGAGTGAAAAGCTTGACCTTCGTCAAAATGAACAATTCGGGCGGAAGCTAACCAAAGGTTACCGAAGGTAAGGTATTCATATTCACTTAATTGATTCTTTACCATCTCGTGTCAAAAAGTGGATAAAATCGATTTGTTTCAATGTTAAAAATTTTAATGAAAATGTTAACGACGAAAATTTTTAAAGAAAAATCTAAAATTTTAATTTAATACATATTTTTAATAAAGTAAAGGAGTGATGAGAAAATAAATTTTAATATCAGTTCATTAAAAATGCACATTTTTTGGCTTACTTCCTTTTTGAAAAAAGACGGTGTAAAGAAAAATTTCTTGGAATAAAAAAGACACTATTTAATTATATTTGCTTAAAATTACGTAACATTTTAGTTATATTAAGCAAACTACAATTTTTTAAATAAATAAATGAGTTATTTTGAAAAGTTTTTAATGCAGATATAAATTCTCTATCTTACAAAAATATTAATTTTTAAATAGAAATTACAGATTATTTTAATAGAAAAAAAATGGTTTCTTTCATTCTTTTTTTAGTACAAACCTAATTTAAAAAAAAAAAATTTAACCTTCTATGAATGACTGTTACGAAGTGTTAAATTGGATTACATGAACGATGTCGAATTTCATAATGCCAATATTTGGCCTTATGCATGGCGACACTATTCTAATTCCATCTTATTTATGCGAGTAATTATGCAAGTGTTTATCCATATACATTTGATATCCCAAATGAAAATTAAAAGTTTTAGTATTTTAATTCGCACTGACTAATCCATACGTACATTTCATATTTTCAATGAAAATTATTAACCTAACCAAGCGTAACCTAAATGGGCATAATGTAACTTAACATAACCAAAACGAAACTAACCTGAACTAATTTATACTAACTTAACATGAATTGACTGAAATATATGAGGTCGAACTTTTCAACATTATATATGCATGTTTAGAAATTTTGGTTTCGACATTGTGCAAGTCAACAGTGTTCCTTCACACCGGTAAGGTTTCAAATAAACATTTGCAACATGACCCTACAAAAACTTCCGTTCACAGAGGACGTTTAAACACGTTTAAAAAAAAGGTTCATTTTTTTCTTATTTTCTTCCAAATGGAAAGTTTTAAATAAACTATAAATATAAATTATATAAACTGTAAATAACCACTCTGTCAAACACATTCGTCACTTGGCGTGACGAGGAGAAAAAAGTACTCTGGATATTGGGTAAAGGATCTAAGGGAGCGCGGTTCGAATCCGGTAGGGGTATAAAAATTTATATACTTTTTCCCGTTTTTATAGTGTGCATAACTGAATATATAGAGTATATGATGGTAAAATTAGAGTTAAATAAAGAATTTTCAATATAAAAACTAAAAATCGGTTAAACATATGCTAAATTTAACCCTGACTATATAAAAAAAATTATTAACTAACATTCAGGAATGCAAGAAACTGACATTGCACTCATTCCAGTTAATGCGACTCATTACTCTAACTCCTGTGGCAGGATTCGAGTACGTATTTGAATATTTTTCCCATAATCCTGAAACGGTGCCAAACAAGTTTCAGTTTTAAAGAAATAAATTTTAATAATCCCGTCCCACAAATAAAAGCATTCAATTAGTTTTTAGAATTTAAAGAATTCTACTCGTTAATTATAGACCGAGACCCGATCTACTACAACCAATAGGACTTAAATGTATTGCACTAATGCGTGTTAAGTGTACTAATATTTTATATAAGTAAAAAAATATCATAAAACGTTCACCATTTGAAAACCTTTTTATATTTGGAGTGTGGAACATAGGTATGACATAGGTTTTTACCAGAATATAAGATTTAACCCTTTCTGGACGACTGGTACAAATTGGTAGCGTTTCAAATACGCGCATTCATAACCCTGCAAAAAATTCCTAACTTAAAAATTCAATAAAGGATTACGGTCTGTATTCCTATTTTCATAATAAGTTTTAAATTATAATTTCTAAAGTGACATTTTTGTTTCAAATGAAGTTGAGCAAACTTGAGAGTAAATTTGGGAAGCAAATGCGATTTCTTATTTACTGAATTTTAATGAGTTCTCCACATAATTCCTAAACGACAAAATACTTACTCATAGTTTAGCAAATAAATTACGTTTTTGCATCTATTTTTCCTCTCTCTCTCTCTCTCTCTTAGTCTCGCTTTGAGACGGCGAAACTACTAACGAAGATTAGAACTATTAGAGCTCTTAAATCTGTTTATCTGAGAGACCAGGAGGTTGGGTGGTCACTGGTCAGCTTATTCAAGTTTTCAAGATGCTCAATGGAATAGACAAAGTAAACTACAGGAAATTATTCTTATTTAATACCGGTCCGACAAGAAATAATGGTTTTAAATTGGAACTTAAAGTATTTAGTTCCTCCATCTGTGGTAATTTCCTCTCTTATAAAATAGTTAATATATGGAACTAACTTCCTCAGAGGGTGTGTCAAGCCAAAGCGTAACTATGTTTAAAAATAAGCTGAGCAAAGTTCTGAATACATCCAGGGATTAAGGCTGTCCTCTCATTAATATAAGAAAATAGTATTAATAACGTAACCCTACGGGAGTTTGTTGAAACACTGCCTCCTACACTTAATTCGGGTCAATCCCAGAATAGGCACCTGATGTACCTCAATCCCAGATGAAGCACCTGCGTTCAACCTCAATCCCAGAATAGGCACCTTGCAAGGAATTAAATAAAAAAAACCTGATGATTACAAAATTTATTGTTTATACAAAGTTTATTACAAATGTATATAAAGGCAAAGTTATAAAAGGTTTAAAGTGGTTTAATGAAAAGAAAAATTTAGATATTATAAAATTCCTGCAATATGAACCCGAATGTTTCTGAATCCATCTGAAGCAAATCTATTGCCACATAAATTGGTATAGATATGTTCTAATAATTCACGACGACATCATCTCATGGTTTGATTATTGATTTATGCTTGTTCCAATAAGATTCTATATTTTGTGTATGCACCTGTTTAAAACTAAACCAAAAGAGCAGAAGATATAGCAAAAGATTAGGTTAGGTTAGGTTAGGTTAGGTTAGAGTTGATTTTTCAAATATTGATAAAAACAATGAAAATTATATCTCTAAAAACTGTTTATATTTTTTTCCTCAATCCCAGATTAAGCACCTGTGTTTTGCCTCAACCCCAGATTAAGCACCTAAAAATGATTTCAGGTGCCTATTCTGGGATTGATCCCTTAATTCTTACCCCACTTTAGAGAGACGTCTCTGGTTGATCGCGCCCCTCATAGCATGATTAACGATCGAGCAACTCGTTTTATTTATCACTTGGCTCATAAACACCTTTAAGTGGGAGAGACTTGAATTCGCCGTAGCAACAACGGGTGATCACTCACGAAATAATTTCATTTTCCATAAGGGACAACTATATGAGGATAGATACAGGAACCTCCCACTGATATTCCTCACCGGAAAGAGATTTTCTTTACTCTCGTGGTGGTACAACACCCCGAAGTATGAATAACTCAGTATATCACTTGCTGCACAAACGCCTTTCATAGCAAACACACTCACATACTTGCCTGCCTTGTTAATATATCCAAGAATATCACATATACGCTCTTTCTAAAACGGCTTCTAAGAGATTAGGTGTGCTGTACCTGCAATGCAGTTTCTTCATCCCCTCTCAGTTTCTGTCTCTGTACAGGGTTTTGTTCGCCCCCTGTATGGAGTACGCTTCTCATGTGTCGGGTGGCTGAACCTACACGGCATTACTTGACCGGGTGGAATCAAAGGTTTTTGTCTCACCAATTCCTCGTTTCTTACTCACTGTCTTCAATTCCTCTCTCTTCGCCGCAGTGTTGCCTCACTATTTCTTTACTGTAAGTTATTATAACGGACACTGCTCTTCTGAACACTCTAACTGCATGCCTCCTCCTTTAAGGACAGTACGCAGTACCAGACTTTCGACGCATTTTCATTCCTTTCCTGTCCAACTCTTTAAAGCAAGGGTTAATCGGTATTTTCAATCTTTCATCTACTCAACCGGTCAACTCTGGAACAACCTTCCTCAATCCATCTTTCCCTCTGTCTATGACCTCCAATCTTTTAAATGCAGTGTCCAGGTATCTCGAAAACCTTGAACTTTGATTTTGGCTTTCTCCTTCCTCTTTAGGGGGAAGGGGCGTTTTAGCGGGCATTGGCCCTTGGGCCTCCTTCCTGCATAATATATATATTATATATATATATATATATATATATATATGAAAAGAAGGACCAACATAACAGCAAACATTTTTGTTTATTTTTAATACTTCAGACGTTTCGGCAAATCTTTTGTCATCATCAGTGAATTATAAATCTTAAAACGTTTAAACAAAAATAAGAATAAATAATTAAAATTACATCAATACAAAGAAAATTAAAATCATTAAAATTACATCAATACAAAAGAAAATTAAAATCATTAAAATTAAATTAATTAACATTACCTCAACTGGTAAATACGCAATGCGTCAACCTCCAAATTCGGCAGAAACTAAGAGAAAACTGTATGGTCAGTTAAATTGGAGGGTATGATATATCTATGAAAGTAAGTTGGTTGGTTAGTTAGAAGAGCTGTAATTTGTAAGATGAACTATTGTTGTTAATGGAGGGTTTGCTTCTACAGTATAGATATACAAAGATTCTAAAATTCGGAGTTCTGTTTCTATAGAAACAAACCCTCCATTAACAACAATAGTTCATCTTACAAATTACAGCTCTTCGAACTAACCAACCAACTTACTTTCATAGATATATCATACCCTTCAATTTAACTGACCATACAGTTTTCTCTTAGTTTCTGCCGAATTTGGAGGTTGACGTAAACATTGTGTATTTATCAGTTGAGGTAATTTTAATTAATTTAATTTTAATGATTTTAATTTTCTTTGTATTGATGTAATTTTAATTATTTATTTTTATTTTTGTTTTAAGGTTTTAAGATATATAATTCACCGATGATGACAAAAGATTTGTCGAAACGTCTGAAGTATAAAAAATAAACGAAAATGTTTGCTGTTGTGTTGGTCCTTCTTTTCATCTGTAAGCTCCGTTTCCCTAAGGAGAAGTCAATAGCTTTGAGAGAGAGAGAGAGAGAGATATATATATATAATTTTTTTTCGAAACGAATCTCGAATCAAATCATTCCAAATAATTCAAATCGAATCAAATCAACTGTACACATATACATAGATTAGAGTCTTTCTACACACAATTAGTAATAAGCATAAAATTAATTAAATCTTGTTGAGAACAAAGGACAAAGTAAATCCTTCTAAAAAAATGTATTAAGTATTTGATCATGAGGAGGAACAATGGTATTAAAATATGATAAAAGTGTTATTGCGCAAGAGATTGGTCTCAGTATATAGATTGAATTATAATCTAAGTAAAAACAAACGTATTTATTTACGAAAGTGTTCTTCAAAACATCACTGATGTTGTTTACCAGACTTAATGGAGATTCGAAAATATCGAATCGGAGCCCAAGCTAACGAATAAAATCGAATCCTCTCTCCCCGATTCGAAATCAAATCGAATCTCGAAGCTTCGCAGGGCCCTAATATATATTATATTATATTTTGGGATTTTTAATAAATGTTCAGGATCGAACCCTGTTCAGCATCCGCCTCATTTGGAGTATTTTTATGGTGCCCATTTAGCTACCAACCAATATAAGGATGAACAGCTGGGAGAGTCGTGCGCCGCCTTCCTGCGACGGGAATCGAACCTAAGTGATGGATTCTACGTCAGTGATGCTCTTCAGCATTCGAATGCACTACCTCTTGAATAGAAGGTGAGGGCGTCAGCCACTACACTATAACAAGCTAGAAGTTAACAAAACTTGTCATATATTAAAACAACCGAGGAAACAACTAACGCTTTCGTGTCCAGAGGCATTTTGCGTGAACCCTCCTGCACTTAAGGTAATGACCATCATTTCAGTCAAACTATCGTACGGATTCATGCCTGATCTTCTATTTATGGGACCACAGCGTTGTATCAGTTGATTTGAATGAAATAGTGGTCATTACCTCGAGTGCGGGAGGGTTAACACGTAAAATGCCTCTGAACGCGGAGGCGGTAAACGTTTCCTCTCTTGTTTAAATATATGACAGGTCGTAGTGTAGTGGATACCGCCCTCACCTTCCGTTCAAGAGGTGGTGGGCTCGAACCCTGGTTAGGTTTATCATGAAAAATTGTTCGGACTCATGCGTGATATGCCACATGTATATATATATATTGTTAATGGATTAAGTCATACAAGGAAAAAGGTTTCGTTAATTTTTATAATACATTCTCTGTATATGCCCTCGTTGTGGGGCTCCGGGTAGCCCATAGCACCCACCAATAAGATTGTTTTGTGGCCGTGAAGTTCGGCGACAATGGAAAACAGATGCCACTTTATTTAATAATATTTAACCCTTTATGGACGACTGGTCCAATTTGTTAGTGTTTCAAATACCCACATTCATAAATTAACCCTACAAAATTTCCGACGTTCATCAAGGGTTAATTTATCCGCTTCTAATTAATCACATTTAGTTCAAACGTTCAATAAATATTTATCACATTTAATGACTGTCTTTTAGATTGTTACCAGCAAACAATATATATATATATATGTGTGTGCGTGTGTGTGTGTGTGTGTGTGTGTGTGTTACAGGGAATCTGTGTAACTAGGGATTTCATGAAATCCCTAAAATGTTCAGAGATTTCATGCAAGGTTAAGTCGTGATATTTTCGTTAAAACTAACGAAAATATCACGATTTAACCTAACTAATCATCAAGGGCGTACAGTTGACCCAATCGGGCATTCAATTAACCGAGCATTCATTAATTTTCCTATATGTTTAATGAAAATATCACGACTTAATCTTACACGAAATCCCTGAACATTTCAGGGATTTCATGAAATCCCTAGTTACGCAGATTCCCTGTAACATATACCGCATATATTATAAAAGACGATTATAATGAAATTTTGAGTGTTTTTCCTTTTAATTTTTAAGGGAAATAAGTTCACAGAAAATTCACATCATTCGCTCATTTTCAAAATAAGTCAAATTAAATTTATGAATTTAATTAACAAATGAAATTAATCAACTAAAAATCAATTAAAAATAATGAGTGATTTAGTAAATGAAATTGTTTTTAAAAAATGTGACGTCAAAGCTTTAAATGCGGTACCAATCCGGTTATTTTTACCAATACAAACTTATTCTTTTCACAGATATGTCACTCACAAAAATTAATAGGCGTACAATTCACTCATGGGAGGGAAGAAGGAGACAGGTTACGTATATTTAAGTGAATTATAGGTCTAAAATTCACAAAAATACAATATAAAATAGTATTGAGGCTTCAAAATTCAGAAGAGGGAGAGAAAGTCTATAATAATTCTTGGCAAAAAAAAGAAAGAAAGAATATATATATATAATTATAATATATAATATTATATATATATATATATATATATATATAATTATGCGGGTTGCTTCTACAGAGCTTCAATTTAATATTTAGGAGAAATCCAATGACAAGGAGAAATGTAAATGCCATGAAAAGTCTTCTTTATTGCGCAACGTTTCGAGCAATACGCTCATCTTCAGGCTGTTTAATAACAATGTGAAATTAAAATCAATATTGAATGAAAAACAAACAGAAATTTCTATAACCTATTCGTAAAGACAAATTTTAAAAGACTGAGAAAAGAGGGTTAAGTTCTAAGTTATACAGATTTACATATAAAAATTAAAAGTTATTTTTAAATACATGTAGTAAATGTGAAATTAATACACTGGAAAAATTACCAATAGTACACTGGAACAATGGAGCTATCTACCTTACACAGCAGTATCCGAGGCCGACTAATTTGAGCAGAGGAAACGGGAACGAAGGATGGCGAGGGAGATAGGGGAAGGAGGGATTATAAGGAATTGGGGAAGGAGGAGGGATCATAGCAAATTGAGAGGGACGGACGATGAGTCAACATTCAGACTAGGGGACAATGCTTTAATGAAAAGGGATTCTAAAATTCTTAGTGAGTTGGGACAAGTATTACAACCAAGAATTTTAAAATTGTCTAAAGTGACATCAATTTTGCATTTGATGCTATGTTCACGAATGCTGGAGGCTTCCTTAGTTTTTAAAATTTTACCTGTTCGGCCACTTATTCCCATATGCGAATAAAATCTAGCCCTGAGAGAGCGAACAGTGCTGCCGATGTAATTCCCAAGGAGACACACCTGGGGCAGGTAAATAAATATACAACACCGCTACGCAACGAGTCAGGGGTTCGATCCTTCGCTGAGAAAAAGCTACCTAAAGACGTTTTATTAATAAATATGATGCGGAAATCAGTATGATAAAAAAATTTCCTTAACAATTTTGTAAATTTAAGCTTAAATTCCTTATTCAAGGGACCCATTTCAGGTACCAAGAAATATTTTATATCCTTCGGCACTGTAATACATGGAAGTTGAGGGCTATAAACATTATTTAAGAAGGATCTAATTAGTTTGTCTACATATTGAACAGGAAAACTATTATTAGTAAAGTATGATCTTAGATTATTAAATTCATCATTAAGTAAGGTAAAATTAGAGGTCAAATTATATCCTCTGAACAGGAGAGTTTTAATACAAGACATCTTAAATAATGTTTATAGCCCTCAACTTCCATGTATTACAGTGCCGAAGGATATAAAATATTTCTTGGTACCTGAAATGGGTCCCTTGAATAAGGAATTTAAGCTTAAATTTACAAAATTGTTAAGGAAATTTTTTTATCATACTGATTTCCGCATCATATTTATTAATAAAACGTCTTTAGGTAGCTTTTTCTCAGCGAAGGATCGAACCCCTGACTCGTTGCGTAGCGGTGTTGTATATTTATTTACCTGCCCCAGGTGTCTCCTTGGGAATTACATCGGCAGCACTGTTCGCTCTCTCAGGGCTAGATTTTATTCGCATATGGGAATAAGTGGCCGAACAGGTAAAATTTTAAAAACTAAGGAAGCCTCCAGCATTCGTGAACATAGCATCAAATGCAAAATTGATGTCACTTTAGACAATTTTAAAATTCTTGGTTGTAATACTTGTCCCAACTCACTAAGAATTTTAGAATCCCTTTTCATTAAAGCATTGTCCCCTAGTCTGAATGTTGACTCATCGTCCGTCCCTCTCAATTTGCTATGATCCCTCCTCCTTCCCCAATTCCTTATAATCCCTCCTTCCCCTATCTCCCTCGCCATCCTTCGTTCCCGTTTCCTCTGCTCAAATTAGTCGGCCTCGGATACTGCTGTGTAAGGTAGATAGCTCCATTGTTCCAGTGTACTATTGGTAATTTTTCCAGTGTATTAATTTCACATTTACTACATGTATTTAAAAATAACTTCTTAATTTTTATATGTAAATCTGTATAACTTAGAACTTAACCCTCTTTTCTCAGTCTTTTAAAATTTGTCTTTACGAATAGGTTATAGAAATTTCTGTTTGTTTTTCATTCAATATTGATTTTAATTTCACATTGTTATTAAACAGCCTGAAGATGAGCGTATTGCTCGAAACGTTGCGCAATAAAGAAGACTTTTCATGGCATTTACATTTCTCCTTGTCATTGGATTTCTCCTAAATATATATATATATATATATATATATATATATATATATATATATATATATACACACAGTATACGACTGTATTTGAAGGTTTTCAAAATTAGCCGAATAAAATCGACAAAGAAACAAGAATAATTTAATTTGAGGTTTAGTTTAACCTTGCAACTGAGTCCCGTCTACCTACTTCAAGTCGTGGACACCACCGGCGGAGGTTCCTGGATACAAGGAAGGGGAAGCTGGATGAGGGTCTTGAAAGTCCGACCAGGCAACAACGAGTGGCTTGCGGCCACGACATCCTTTCCGTTGAGAAGTTAATACCCACAACAGTGGGTGAGGGAGACCTACAGGGGTTAGACAAAATAATATGAACATCCGCCGATTTCACCGGTTATCTTTACGGACTGCTCAGACACAAAGTAAACGGTCAAATGACTGGCAAACCTATTTAAATGCGTAACAGAGAGTGTATACGTCATGTTATAACCCTCACGTTGTTTTTACAGATCTGAGTGAATTATGAATTAGCAGTTATGAAAGACCTGTCAGACTTCCAAAGAGGGCAAATTGTCGGAGCGCGGATGGCTGGTGCATCGGTGACGAAAACCGCTCAGATGTCAATGTATCCAGAGGAACTGTCTCTATGGTCATGTCTGCATACCAAAACCATGGAAAGACAAGCACCGACAAATGCAATAGTGGACGCAAGAAGAAGCTGTGTGATCGAGACCGCCGGGTGCTAAAGCGCATTGTGACAAAGAACCATAAGACCACAGCTCCAAAGTAACTGCAGAGCTTAACCAGCATCTTGCAAGCCCGGTATCGACCAGAAACTGTACGTCGCGAGCTCCATGGAGCTGGATACCATGGGAGGGCTGCAATTGCCAAACCCTTCCTTTCGCACATCAACATTGAGCGGCGCAGAAAATGGTGTAATGACCATAAGAATTGGTCAATGGACCGGTGGAAGAATGTAGTCTACTCCGACGAATCCCCCTTTACGCTATTTCCATGTTCCGGTCGAGTTTACGTCTGGAGACAGCCTAAAGATGCTTATGACCCCGACTGCCTGACCCCAACCGTTAAGCATGGAGGCGGATCAGTGATGGTTTGGGCAGCAATATCGTGGAATACTCTTGGCCCAGCTGTAGTACTGCATGGTAGGGTTAACGCCCAGGTCTATCTGTCAATATTGGCTGACCAGGTCCATCCCATGGTCTAAACGCTGTTTCCCAATGGCGGCGCCGTCTTCCAGGATGATAATGCACCAATCCACACCGCTGGGGTCGTTAAAAACTGGTTTGAAGAGCATGTTAGTGAAGTAAAACGCTTGGATTGGCCTCCACAATCCCCGGATCTTAACATTATCGAGCATCTGTGATGTCAGTTGGAGCAGCAGGTCAGAAGCCGATTCCCACCGCCGGCGTCTTTGGAGGAACTGGAGCAGGGTTTGCTCGAAGAATGGCTCAGGATTCCTCTAGCCACTGTCCAGAAGCTGTATAAATCAATTCCCCGACGCATTGCAGCTGTTATTGCCGCTAAAGGAGGACCAACTCCATATTAAGAATAAAAACCGCCATTTATCAAGGTGTTCATATTATTTTGTCCAACCCCTGTAGAAGCTGGATGATAATGCACCTGATAATAGCACTTCTCTCAGGGTCCATAGAGGTGAAACTTAAACCATTCTGCGCAACTCTAGAATAATTTTGAAATTTTCTCCAAATCTGCACAATACAGTTTCTACAAGAAAGGAACAAAAAACCAGGATTCCAAATGAAGAAACTCAAAAACTGGATTTTAAAGACCACCGTAATATATATGTATATATATATATATTATATATATATATATATATATATATCTGACCATTTTCTACTTTGTTTGCAGGTTAATACTCTACAGGATTAGGGGTTTATTTGAGATGAATAAACGGGAAGTGTCTCACCGTACAAAGATTGCGGAGTGATATTTTGCAGAGGTTCCATTGCGTGAGCACAGCAATCATTTTGATATGGATAGAGGATAAGAAAGGCGCCATCCCGATTTCAACAGGACCAGATTGAGGAGGAAACTCGACTAATTGATGAAAACTCTTCACATGCGACTTTGAACATTGTTTCGGTCGGAGATCGAGAACGCGTCATTGACGGAGGGAACTATTTGGAAAATGTTATTTTCAAAAGAGCAAACTTTTGCGTGCGAAAGAATTTCCGTTTCCTAACAAATCTCCATTGCTTCTGTTAACAAAAATCAGCCCTATTTTCCACTAGGGTCGATTAAAATAAATACAACAATCTTCCCCAAATATAATGTGTGTGTGTGTGTGTGTGTGTGTGTGTGTGTGTGTGTGTGTAATGCATATTCTGTACTGATTAATATTTTTTTCGTATATTTTGATAACTTTTAGCATTGTAACTGAACGCAAGCGAATGTTTGAAATTATTTGTTGACAGTCCATTATTTCGAATGTAAATTATTTTATAACTTCCACAATTTATTTCGAAAAATTAATTTGAATATAATTTCAGAGTAATTAAAACTACTAATTGCCTTTCCATATTTACTCATTACGATTCATTCCGATAAAGCCAATTCAGTGTATGTAAGTTTTCATCTTCCGTTTATTTGTATGTAAAATTAAAACCACTGAAAAAAGGCAAGTAATTGCTTCTTTAAATTACTGATTATCAGATTTCTCTCTCTCTCTCTGTATATATATATATATATCGCGAGAGAGAGACCTAGAGAGAAAGAGAGAGAGAGAGAGAGAGAGAGAGAGAGAGAGAGAGAGAGAGAGAGAGATTTTTTCAAATGGCTCGAACTGTTACACGTGCCAATTTGACTTGAAGCTGAGTGGCTATTTTTTGACTAAAAGAAAACCTTTTTCAGCGGGTGTCGGCTCACCAACGGCATTGAGGCAACACCATCGACAGAGTCGACTAAGAATTTGTTGGTGCTGCCGTATCTGGTATCAGCGCGTACGCGCTATAACTATGCTTGAAATATTACGGTACTGGCTATCTTTTTGCTTTTACCTCCCATTCAAACGAAAATTAAAGATGAAGCTACTGAACTTATTAAAATGAATTAAAAATACATCATTCAGTTTTACCAAGAGAAAAACCAATAGATCTGAGACAACGTATTTGACCTTTAATATAAAGAACAGCTCTTTCGCGCATGATCCGAGATACATATTTCAATTACTGAGGATCCAGTATGAGTCTGATTTTAGTGTTCCAATTAGGAACACTAAATTATAATGGACAGAACACCTTACATCGAAGATAAAATGGAGAAAGAGAAACTGATCCTTCGGGTATCGACTAGTTTATTTTCTAATTTCTTCATGTAAGCGTAATTGATCTGAAAGGCGTTCTGTCTGTTACGAGAATTAGAAATCATTCACATTGTACGGTTTTAAATGAGATATATTTTAACCAGTCAAGGATCAAAAGAACACTACTTGTTTTCACTTCTTACTGCAGAAATTTATATATACAGGGTGGCGAAAAAGTCAGGAATTAAAGGGTCATAATTGCATAAATTATACACTTCTTAACTAAAAAAAAGTACAAATTATAAATTATACATTTCTTAACTAAAAAAAAAATATAAATTATAAATTATAAACTTTTTAACTAAAGAAGTAATTTTTAGTTAAAAATAGGGATCAAGTAAAGATAATCCCTCTCAACAGAAAAAGGAGGGACTATCTTTACTTGATCATTTTTTGGGAGGGATCATCTTTACTTGGTAAAGTTGGTAATACCGCTTTACCGCAATACCGCAATACCGCTTTAATTAAAGTCTTTGGATCAAGTAAAGTTAAGCACCCCCAACCTTTTTTAGTTAGCTTTATAAGGCTAACTAACGAAAATATCACGACCTAACCTAACCAATCGTCAAGGGCGTACAGTTGACCTAACGATTGGTTAGGTTAAGTCGTGATATTTTCGTTAGTTAGCCTTATAAAGCTAACTAAAAAAGGTTGGGGGTGCTTATCTTTACTTGATCCATTGTAATAACTGAATTTTAATAAATTTTGTTTTCAAATAAATCATTTTTTAAAAAAAAGATTCTCTTAATTTTTATCCTTATGTCAGACTGCTTCACTTTACTTTACTTTCTGGAGGGATTATCTTTACTTGGTCATTTTTGGGAGGGATTTGCTTTACTAGTGTGACCTGGGAGGGATTATCTTTACTTGATCCAAAAATAGTGGCGGCCATAGAACGGAAAATATCCATTCTCTCTGACTCCTTTGACTCCTGCTTTTGCGCCACCCTGTATATTATATATATATGTTTACATTTTTAAACGGCTAGTAGATAGACGTCTCAGACATTTATAGATTTTCTAAATGTTTCACATAATTAGAATTGCTGTATATGTTTAGTAAAATGTCCAGCCACCTTTAGCGTATCAGGGACGTGAACACATTCAATACTACAAGTCAGGTTTGGGACTGATCTTGTTGACTGTAAAGGGGGGGGGGGAAGAGAAAAAGACTGTCATTTTCACCTGCCGCTGAAATTTGATGACTTTTTCGTTTCTAAAGAGAGTTCTTGGTTTGAGTTTAATGATTTTGATTTATATTCGAATGAATTCACCCTCGCTATCATTTAAATCAATATGAAAAATGCTTTTTTTTTTATTTTATTCCACATTCGCTCTCGTATCTTTGTGACTGTATACTTGTATGAGAGGCATTTTTACTTCGTTTAAAACGTTTTCTTTATAAGAAACGTAATGAAATCGACGTATCAAATTTAGAAAGTTATTTTCTCAGATTATTTTAAGAAGAATCAAATAGAAATAAAGACATTTCTGTTATTATTGATGAAGTCCGTAATGAGATTTTAGAAAATACGTCTTTCTTGTCAATTAAATTAAATAACTGTGATTACCTTTTTTTTTTTAATAAATACGTA
Organism: Bathynomus jamesi; assembly: GCA_023014485.1. NCBI lineage: Eukaryota > Metazoa > Arthropoda > Malacostraca > Isopoda > Cirolanidae > Bathynomus > Bathynomus jamesi. Next base: position 170,232 of record JAJOZX010002333.1, on the reverse strand, counting down.
AAATTGTTACGAAGAAAATGTTAAGCAAATGTTGGATTGTTGGACTCATAAAAATTAGCTTTATTCATGGCTTCCTCGGGTGCACGAATCTAATATGCCATTTAGATATGAAATTTTAACAAGTGGAAGAAATTCTTTTTTTAGAATGTGGCGAAATATTTTTAATATTTGATTAATTTATTAACGTACATTTCCTGAATTTAGGCGAGATAAAATCTTCTGTCACTTCGGGAAATATAAAACATTTACTGAAAAGGTAAAAAAAATAACAACAACAAAAATAACACGATACATTTTCATGTCGTATCTTTATTTACGAAAGTATCTTTTAGTAAGACTTTGGGATATCAGGCTTCGTTCTTCGCCAGAAACACAGAAAAGGTCTTGATACCCAGCGAGAACAGTCATTAAACTATTTAGAACACTTCGCCTCAACCTCAACGATCATTGTTTTATTTTCAAAAACTGATCTGTTTCGTAAAAAAAAAGAAAAAAGTTTCTCAGTGGTCAAGACCCCGTTGTTGACTAATCTCTACATGAGATTTATAGGAATTTTGCACCCTCCTCATTAATTACAGTAGTTCTGGGTGAAAACTGGTTTACGTATGTATGCATAAATGACACATTCTCTTTTTCAGACCATTCCTTATCGGCCCAGAATATTATAATGTCTTTAAAAAGCACAATATTGTCAAATGATGGGGGGGGGGCGCGCTTTTGCGGATTTGCCCTTGGCCCTTCTTTCCTGCATAAAAAAATATATATAATTAGAAATAATTAATTAGAAATAAATAATTAGAAATAATTAATATAATTAGAAATTATGATTGTTTACAATTCCTTGATAAGTGCATCTTCATAAACAACATTTTTGTAAAATGAAAATGCTTAAATCAACGGGGCCGAATTCTATATATCCCATACAACTAAAAGGATTAAAAGAAAGCATTGTTGTGCCGCTAACAAAGATTTTTAATGCGTCTATTTCTGAGGGGTGCGTACCAGATAATTTCAAGTTAGCAAATGTAACACCTATCTTTAAGAAAGGCGATAAAGGTGCGGCGGGAAATTATAGGCCAATTAGTTTAAACGTCTGTTGTAGGTAAGCTACTGGAATCAATAATTAGGGATCGTATAGTCGAACACTTAGAATTGCATGAACTAGTTAGAAATACGCAGCACGGTTTTAGGCGAAACAAATCTTGCTTAACTAATCTTTTAGAATTTTCCAAAGCGTGGTTGACGTTTACGATAGACATCGGGCGGTTGATGTAGTGTATTTAGATTTTCAAAAAGCGTTTGACACCGTACCGCACAAAAGACTCATTGAAAAAACTAAGGCTCATGGAATCAGGGGTGTAGTAATAAATTGGATAGAAGTGGTTGCGAGATAGGAAACAGAGGGTGGTCGTCGATGGAGCGGAATCGTCTTGGGCTAATGTAGCGAGCGGCGTTCCTCAGGGTTCTGTAATGGGCCTCTTGCTTTTTCTTATATATATTAACGATTTAGATGTCGGCCTAGTCAGTACAGTTTCAAAGTTTGCGGATGACACGAAGTTGGGTGGTAGGGCGATTGATGATGAAGATAGAGGTAAAATCCAGGAAGATCTGAATAAAATCGTAGATTGGTCAGTCACATGGCAAATGAGATTTAACGTCGATAAGTGCAAAATTTTACATATAGGTTCGCGTAATGGTAATTTTGCGTATAGTATGTCAGGGAAGGAGTTGGCAAGCGTAGAACAGGAAAAAGATTTAGGAGTTATCGTCACTGGTGATTTAAAAGTGGCGAAACAAAGTACAGCAGCGGTCAATAAGGCGAACAAAGTGCTAGGTTTTATAACTAGGAATTTTGAGTACAAATCGCGCGATATTATTGTTCCTCTTTATAAATCATTAGTTAGACCCTATTTAGAGTACGCGATCCAATTTTGGAATTCGCATATGCGCAAAGATATAAATAAAATCGAAAGAGTTCAAAGACGAGCAACTAAGATGATTCCGTCGCTAAGGTCAAAGTCGTACGAGGATAAGCTTAGGAGTTAAAACTGACTACACTCGAGACTAGGAGGCTAAGGGGTGATCTAATCCAGGTTTTCGAAATTATGAATGGGTTCGATAACGTAGATAGAGATAGCTTTCTCGAAATATCTCAATATAATAAGACTAGAAATAACGGGTGTAAGTTGACAAGTAGAAGGTTCGAGACAACAGTTGCCAAAAACCTTTTTACGCATAGAATAGTAAATAGCTGGAATAGTTTGCCGGTAGAAGTAATTATTAGCACGTCTATAAATATGTTTAAAAATCGATTAGACGCATATGTTGATAGATTGGGTATAGTTTAAGGTAGTAAAATTAAAGTTTTTGTGGTTTGGAACCCACATAAAATTGTAGGTCCCCTCCGCCATCACGGAGGACATGCGCAATACACAATTACAAACGCAGTTAGATAGACCAGCCATGAGTGGATCCTAGGGTCTTTGTTGGTCTGAAACATTATATATATTATTATAAAACAATTAAGTAACAAAGTTACAATTCGTATAAATTTATCTTACTCAGATACGAATATTTACGCTTGTTTGGGCCATAAACATTTTAAAAAAAAGTTCTTTTTTATGACTACTTTTTTTTAAGAATTAAATTATTTTTATGAAATTTTAAAACGTTTGCATAAAAAAAAGTTGGTAATTACGTATTAACGGGGGCCACCACATATTGATGATTGGTTAGGTTAAGTTGTAATATTTTCGTTAGTTGAAAATTTCTAATACATCATATTTTTTAAATAGCAATATTTTTAAAAATATTTACAATGATTTACATTTCAAATATTTGCAATGATTAATACATGTTACACATTAGAAACAACATTTGTTTCTGGAGGCATCTTCACTTTTTGGTAGATCCCAAATTTTCATCATGAATAAGCCTAAAAAAATTTTTTTTTTTCAGAAAATTGTATAAAAAATATTTTAAAAAATATTGCTATTTAAAAAATATGATGTATTAGAAATTTTCAACTAACGAAAATATTACAACTTAACCTAACCAATCATCAATATGTAGTGGCCCCCCGTTAATACGTAATTACCAAAAAGTTTCTACATTTTGTGGCTGCGTAAACTTCTATAAAATCCCCCTCCCCCATAAAAAAAAAGGAAAAAGGGAGTCTCGAGTAAGATTTTTATCAAGTATTTGTTACTTTGTAGTGATGTACCTCATGATCTTACTCCGAGTAATATAAATATCATATTTTCTTTCAAGTTTTCTACAATAAAGAAATTAAAATTAAATTGAGGCAGAAACTGTTGCGAGGTAGCGAGGTGCTAATAATTAATGTAACAGCACAAATTGCTTGAAAGAATTTTGCCCTAACACTCTGACTTTTGACTTTTGACCTTTAGTTTCCAAAGTTGAATTATTTCTTCCTTGACCAAATGTCAATACTTTATCGTATCTGTCTAATGGTTCATGGATAACTGACCTTATTTCTTGACACTTACCCAAAATAAAAATATATATATGGAGAGAGAGAGAGAGAGAGAGAGAGAAGAAACTATGCAAAATACCTTAATAAATGTATCTTAGATACAAAATATAAAATACCACCTTATTGTGTATCAAAGACGAAGAGATAAAAGATACATATCTAAGATACTTTTCTCGAAACGAGATACTTTTGTAATCAGTTTAAGTTTAGAGACAAGAAATAATAAGGAAAAAAGAACTTTTAAGTCTTATAAAATCAGCGATTCCCAACCTGTGGTAAGTGGAATTCTTTTTAAGTGGTACTTGAGAGGGTTATAAATACGCGGCTTCTAATTAATAATAATTACTCTGATAATAATGATTATAAAAATAATATTAGTTTAAGATGAATAACGAGCAACCTTTCCGACTGCAACTTCCCGACTGTGGGGTTGCGTGCTATTTAATTTGCAGTTAAGGTAGATTTCAGATTAACGATAACAGGAAAGGCTAAAATCAAGATTTTGATTCATTAGAAATAAGGCTCAAAATTCAAAATTAAGCAGCTCATTTTCCTCTCTACGAATTTTGGTTAGGTGGTACGTTCACTTTCCTTAATTTTGGTACTTAGAAACACATGGTGGCAAAAAAAATGGTAACCCTAAAAATGTTCGAGACTCATGGTTTAAATCAGTGGTTCCCAAACTTTTTTAGGCCAACGCCCCATTATTCTCCATCAGTATTTGCTGGTGTCACCTCATAAAGATAATAATATAACAGGATAAGTGATAAGTGATTTATTAATAGAAGGTAACAATTTTACAGTTTCCTAGCGCCCCGCCCCACTAAGATTCTGAAACGTCCACTGGGGAGGGGCACCCACGTTGGGAACCACTGGTATAAATCATTATCGTTTTAATGACATACCTAACTTAGTTTTGGTATGTAAACAAAGACTTTGATAACTTAATTATCAATGATTAACACTTCAGAAATCATGACGAGGTGGACTGGGATTTGTGAAATGTATCTTGTATCAAATATACCATTTTAAGATACAAGATACAGATAAATTTATATTGAACATACAAGATATAAAATACTTTCATATTTTTGTTCAAGATACAGATACAAGATGCAATACTGCCCCTCTCTCTCTCTCTATATATATATATATATATATATTGTATATTGGGGGGTAAGGTATATTTTTATAATGGTTTGAGAAATATTTTCTTACAGTCTTTTTCGCGAGCAGCGAAATTATGGACAGTTTCGTTTAGATAATTTAGGAACTTATCATCACATAAATTTTTGTGACAATAAGTACTGTACCTTATCAGTTTCATGATGTAAAATTCAAAAATAAATTGTACAATTGGCAACTCGAGCGCAACTTTTGTATAACTTCACGTCTTTCATACTGTTTCAGACTTCACAACCTCAGTGTTCGTTTTGCGATAGAACGGTATAGGTAGGTTCAGTTTGTCTCCGTTAATTTCGTTAAGAAACTCGGCTTGTAGTGGCAAAAATTGTTCAAACCATTTGAACGAAGATATTTTTTGCTTAAATACAAGGATATACATCTACTATTTTAAAGAATGTAAGTTTTTAAAGTAGACGAAAGTGATAATATAGTGTACATACAGGCTTTATAAACCATTTAGGCCTATGATTCTTTAGTATTAATAACCTGTTATGCTATTTACCCATAATAATAGGGTTTTACCTAGGCCTACATTTGCGCTTATATTTCACTGTAATGTAGCCTTGTAAGCTTTTTTTAGCCCAGTGATATTTGTTAAAAGAATGTAGTCATTATATGTAAAAACAATGCTTAATTCCAGAGATACAAGTTATAAACGCTGCAAATAAATAAACCAAAAGAAATTGATTGAATTTTAACTTAGGAGAACACTGTCCTAAATATATTATATATTTGAGTAACTTGAATAGGACCTAATTTGTTGAAACTACTAGGCTAGGCCCTATTAAAATACATTTGACTTACCCATCTATTTTAATGCATTTATTAAAAATTATGGCACTCTTAAGCTCGAAGAAACTGTTTTAAACTGCATTTTCTTCGGAATTACCCATTTTATTACCTGTAAGATTGTGTATAATTGTTGTCATAGTAATATTTTTGCATTTACCATTGATTTATGACCTATTAAGAGGTAAATAGCTCTTCTGTAATATTAATTATGAGTGGAAACAGTTAAATTATAATTTGCATAAACTTGAGAAAAATGTTCAAGGTGTTTTGAACCTTGTACTGAACCAACTTAGGCCTATATTTCAGACGGGTAAGTACTCGCTTTGTAGTTTTTATTTTTTTATGAAATACAATTATTGCGTAATTTTGATTGATTTTTATAGCGAAAATGTGGACTGAAATTTATCCTCTGTCGTAAATTTAATTCTTTGACTTTGGCAGTCTCATAATTTTTTATTATAGCAGCGTTCCTGCAATACGGAATTAGGTTTCGTTCTGTTGTTGTGGGCTGTCCCGCTATTTAAAAAAAAACACGCACTAACTATTCTTTATAACATTATTAATAGGAATTTATGTATTGTACTTGTTTTGTTCTCTATATTTTTGACGGTTTTAATAATTGCTTACGAAGTTTAAAAGGTTTGTTTTTTATATGTTTGAAGTACGTTAGTACGGTAAGTGAAATATTACGACTTGTTACCTTGGATTTATTCTGATTCGGGATTACTGAGAACGTTCCTCTAGAGCAGTGGTTCTTAACCTTTTTACTACCATGCCCCCTCTAGGAATTGGTCCTTCCCTCCACGCCCCCCTTCAATCAAAATAACATTCTCAATAACTTCTCAATATTAGCCCATGCTCTCGTTAAGAGAATAACAAATACAATTAGAGAAATTCCTGTTTCTAGGGGGGCGCGCCCCCCGGTTAAGAACCACTGCTCTAGAGAATGTTGATAGAAACATTATGAAATAGACCCACTAGGAACACCTGAGTACGCCGGTTTACAAAAAAAAATAATAAATTCATCAGAACTTCTGCAGGCCAAAGTTTTTGGGTAAATCTTGCATTTAAGCCGTAGGAACCATGTTACAAACTTTCCTCGAAATTTGTTATTAAAACCACTGTATGTATAGATTAGGGATTGTTGTGTGTAGAGTGTATTGAACTATTTAATTGCTTTACCACTTATCATTTTGGAAAACGTTCCCATGAAGCTGTTTTGAAGGAAACCCCTTATTAACGGGTGATGTGAACTTTTAAAAATGTAAAAAAGCAAACTTTTTACACACACACACACACATTACCCGTGACTGGGAGGTGTCTTCTTCGAAATGGCTTCATGGAAACACTTTCCAAATCTTTTTATCGAATGAAGACCTGCAGGCAAGTCACGTTTGACCTGGTCGGTGAAAATGCCTTCGAATACACATGCGACACTTTTGAAGGAAGCATGGCACCGCAGTGCCAGAGTACCCTCCCTACTTTATGCAAGGACTACGTCGTAGCCAATGTCGTAACACCGTTGATGGGCGAAGTTAAGCGACATTGGGTCTGGATAGTAGTTGGATGGGAGACCGTCCTCCGCGTCCAGATTATGTAGCGACCCGTGGTTCGGATCCCACGTAAAGCTGTAGGTCCCCTCCGTCATATAACCTTAGATGTTGCGAAAGAGGTTAAACAACCCCAATCATTATTATTATTATACTTTACGCAACTTTTTTTTCATTTCCGACGGTCGTATAATAGTTTAGGATGCTCTCAAAAGGGCCTCCAGTTTTTATAAACCACTTTTTGAACTAAACAAATGTATTATTATTACTTATTATTATTATTATTATTACTACTATTACTATTACTAATATTACATTTGTACCGAACATATTCGAATTCAATATAATTTATTTAATTTTCACTGATTGCCTTTCTGTAATCGTTCATTTCAAAGGTAAATAAGATGAGGATTGTAAACCCTTTCATTTCGCCACTTCAATAAATGAAACGAGTTAACTGTCAAAGTTAATTGGCTAATTAATTAACGTTTTACAAAATAAAACTTTCTTTTGTTTCATGACACGACTAATAGCAAATGCTGAAGTCGTATTACGTCATCATATTCAATGGTAATGACCGTAAATTTGTGCAGAGGAAAGACTCGGAGCCCCTCAGCTCGTGAAAATAGACCAGAGAGTTTTTGTCCTCATAAATAGAATGTGATTTCGGAAAGGAAGTTAAAAATAGGTTACTTCGAAGTACGACCTTTTCGCAATAATTTTAAGGTATCGACCTTTTTAAATTCACAGGTATACCTTTTTTCAAAAAATAATAAAACCTATTAATTTAACTTAACGTAAGTGCCATCGAACCGACAAGGGCGTGATAATTAGTGTTTCGGATGCAATGGAGGGCAAGAAAGGTAGTTTCTGTTAAATCATTAAATAGTGGGGTACTGACTAATCTGGCCTAACCTAACGTAACCAAGACTTAACTAACCCACCTAGCGTAACCTAACCTAATCAGGACCAACATATTTTTCCCCAAAATGAAAATGTTACTAGTGTTATATAAATTTGTTAAAGTTCCGAGGTACCAAAAGTGTTACCTCACAAAAAATTACCCGACTACATCTCTTCATTATCACACACACACACACACACACACACACACACACATATATATATATATGGGAATGAACTCAGAATGGTTCCCTGAGATTCTTTATGATACACACAGACCGTGCATGGAACAAGGAACTCTTCTAGGAAAATTAAATCCACTATAGTCCGAATAAGTAATGGTAAATGACAAATACTTTAGTTTTTCTTTTTCATGATGCTAGCCCGACGTGGGCAACGGGTCACTCGCAAAGAGGTCCCAAAAATATAGCTTCCCTCACCAGCTATCTACAAAGCAGATAGGATCCAGCTTTGGGACAGGATCTAGGGTTTAAAGCAGCCTAGCCCAGCTACATTTAGAACGTCAATATAAGCAAAAGACTCGCTGCCTTCACGTCAGATTGAATACATCAAAGAAAAAGGGGTAACTATTATATTTTTAGCCAAAAACCAAAACTTAAACCTCAACTGGCAGAATTGAGCGTCCACGTTTTAAGGCACATAACATGTCCGTTTCATGATGGGAATCTTTTGCTTATGAGGTTCTAAATGTAGCTGGGCTAGGCTGCTTTAAACCCTAGATCCTGTCCCAAAGCTGGATCCTATCTGCTTTGCAGATAGCTGGTGAGGGAAGCTATATTTTTGAGACCTCTTTGCGAGTGACCCGTTGCCCACGTCGGGCTAGCATCATGAAAAAGAAAAACTATAGTATTTATCATTTACCATTACTTATTCGGACTATAGTGGATTTAATTTTCCTAGAAGAGTTCCTTGTTCCATGCACGGTCTGTGTGTATCATATATATATATATATATATATATACATATATATATATAATATATATATATATATATATATATACATATATACATATATACATATACATATATACAGAGAGAGAGAGTTCAGGATCGACCTGCGGTCGACCCCTCTGCTGCATTCTGCCTCATCTGTGGGATTTGGTGGCAGAGGGAATTAGTTTCCTCTCTCCTCCCGCACTCTCATAGCTGGTCAGGACTTTGCAAAGGAACTCAAGAATGCAAGTTTGTGTGCTGGAGGTTCTTCAATTATATATATATATATATATATATATATATATATATATATATATATATATATATATATATATATATTAGGGCCCTGCGAAGCTTCGAGATTCGATTTGATTTCGAATCGGGAGAGCGGATTCGACTTGATTCGTTAGCTTGGGCTCCAATTCGATATTTTCGAATCTCCATTAAGTCCGGTAAACATCAATGATGTTGTTTTGAAGAACACTTTCGTAAATAAACACTTTTCTTTTGACTTAGATTATAATTCAATCTATATACTGAGACCAATCTCTTGCGCAATAACACTTTTATCATATTTTAATACCATTGTTCCTCCTCATGATCAAATACTTAATACATTTTCTTAGAAGGATTTACTTTGTCCTTTGTTCTCAACAAGATTTAATTTTTATGCTTATTTCTAATTGTGTAGAAATACTCTAATCTATATGTGTACAGTTGATTCGATTCAAGATTCGATTCGAATTGTTTGGGATGATTTGATTCGAGATTCGATTCGAAAAAAAAGTGATTAGCATTTAGCAGAGCCCTATATATATATATATATATATATATATATATATATATATATATATATATATAATCACACGTCTTTTTTCATCTGGTACTTTTTCCTTCCGGCTGGACGTTCGCTTTCATTAAGACTGTCCTAAAAAAGGGTGACGGCTCTCAACTCTCCATATATCGTCAAATTGTTTTGATTTATTGCCTTTCTAAAGTTTTTGAATCTATCCTTAATAAGAAGATTCTTAAACACCTCTCTTCCCACAATCTTCTTTCAGATTGTCAGTAGGGGTTCCGCAAGGAACGCTGTGCTGACGATCCTTTTGCATATCTCTGACTCTTGGTCATCCTCCTTTCGGGATTTTGGTAAAACCTTTGCGCTAGACATATAAATAGCTTTTAATAGAGTCTGGCACAAATCTTAATTTCTAAACTACTCTCCTTCGTGTTCTATCGTTCTATCTGTGCCTTCATCTCTGCTTTCCTTTTCCTTTCTGGCCTATCTATAGCTACGGTTGTAGATAGCCAGTTTTTCTCCTAAAGCTATTAATACTGGTGGTTCTTAGGGCTCTGTCCTGTCATCCATTTATTTATTAGTGATCTGTTAAGTCGTACGTCCTGTCCTATCCACTCCTATGCCGATGATTCCACTCTCAACAATCACTTCATGCTTTGCGTAGGATGACTATGGTGCATCTGACCTCTGACCTTTCTACTATCACTGACTGGGGCAGAGAAAACCTTGAGGTTTTCAGTGCCCCAAAAACTCTAATTTCTTTCATCTGTCTACTTGTAACAATCTTCCACATGACTATCCCCCTTATCTTCAACCATACACAACTCAATCCTTCCTCTTTTCTTAATATTCTCCGCATTTCCTTTTCTCGTGATCTTTCCTGGAACGATCACCTATACTCTTTCTAAAACAGCTTCAAAGAGTTTAGGTGTACTGTTCTGGCTCTGCAGTTTTTTCAACCCAACTCACTTTCTGTCTCTGTGCAGGGGTCTTGTATGGAGTACGCTTCTCATGTGTGAGGTGGCTCAACCCACACAGCTCTACTTGACCGGATGGAATCAGTCTTTTCGTCTCATCAATTCCCCGTTTCTTACTCGGTCTTCAATTCCTCTCTCTCTCTTCGCTGCAATGTTCCCTCATCCTCTCTTTACTCTCAGTATTATAACGGACACTGTTGTTCTGAACTCTCTAACTGCATGCCTCCTTTAAGGAGAGAACGCAGCACCCAACTTTCGACACATTCTCATTCCTTTTTTGTCCAACTTTCTAACGCAAGGGTTAATCGGTATTTTCAATCTTTCAGCTACTCAACCGGTCAACTCTGGAACAATCTTCCTCAATCCATCTTTACCTCTGCCTATAACCTCCAATCTTTCAACGCAGTGTCCAAGCATCTCCCGGACGTTTTTGTGGGCATTCGTCCTTGGCCCTCACTTCCTGCTAAAAAGAAAATATATATATTTTGAACCACGTACAAAAGCCTTGTCAGTACTTTGAACCCCCTTATTTGCTTCGCAATGCTGCTGCGAGCTGCTCGTGCCCTAAAGTGGGCGTATGGGCGGAATGATGTTTTTTGTAAAAAGTGTTTAACTCTTCATACTTTCACTTAAACTATCAGTGCATCGACGATTTTATATATATATATATATATATATATATATATATATGGGTGCCATATCTTTTATGAGCAAAATTTCATTAGCTGATGAATTTGCGTTTTGCCGCTTAATTACCTCCGTGCGAGCTATAAAAACTTGCTTCGATGTTCTCGTTAGATAGATATTATTTTCTTTATAGTTCTCCTTCTCCAGCCTTTAGAAACCTTACTGCGTTGATGAAGGCCGTTTAGGCAGATATATATAGATAATGGGCTTATACGGGTCATATACAGTATAAATCACTGTTTTACACTTCTTTACTTCGTTAAGAATAGTATAAACGTGAAATTATAGAACTTAGTTCACATTCAGTGGCCTACATTCCGTAATACTTTCTTTACTCAGGTTTAGATATTAAAGTTTTTAAGGGTAAAAAGAAGGCGGCGCACGTTTGTACAAGCTTCCCTTTTTGTGGTCTGGGGAATAAACTTTTTTATGATGATGATGCGTTCATTGAAGATGATTGTGGCAATCTGTATTGCTGTTCATGTATAACATATTAACATAAACATCACACGAACGTCTTCGAAATTTTATACCTGGTTAGGGGGCATGTGGGTGGGTATGTGGGGCGTGTGGGTGTGTGGGGCGTGGATACAAAGATTCTGAACGATGTTCTAGATTTGGTAAACTGTACTGGAAGATTTCTAGTTTAATTTTTTATTTAGATTAGAATTGAAAAAAAAATGAACCTAACGATTTGAGTTGGGGGCGGTTTTCCCTGAATAAAATTAATGTTACAAATGGGTACCTTTAACAGATAACTTTTCCAGCTTGCACTGGTGTCTGAGAAATGAACATTATCACACACACACGCACACAGTGCTTAATTTGTAAATGAAAAAGAAGTGGAACGCAGGTGAAGCCCTCACAGTTAGGGGGTCTGGGGGAGCGCTGTAAGCTCCCCCAGCGGGGTCCGGGCCGGCACCCTGGAAACCAACGCATTTTAAGCGCTTTTTCTGCGAAAACTGCGCAACATGCAAATGAAAGTTCTTCGAATACAGTATTATTTTAAAGAAAAAGTTAGACTGTGATTGCAACATCTAAGTGAAATGTTATTTCATCTAAATGAAACAAAATATTATAGTATGTATTTGAAACAAAATAAAATTGCTTTACTTACATGCTATTGCTATATATAGGAAGTTGATAGAATAATCACATTAATTTCCACACACACACCAAACTTCTTTCTGCTTGATCGACTAGTTTTCGCTTTCTACTGTCTGTCGTTGGATTTTAAATTACGAAATTACGTTGCTGACCTTTTTATTAAAATAAAAACCTTTTTTTTTAAATTAGGTTTTAAAATAAAAGTACCGGAACGGCGTTCCGGAGCGTTCCGTCACAAATTAAGCACTATATATATATATATATATATTTTTTTTTTTATTTAATCAAGTAAGATTCCACGACCACAGATAATGATTTTTTGGGAAATATAAAATATCTTTCTGGATCACTTTAGCCTTATTTCTCTTCCGTTTTTTGTCTATAAATCGTGTGTCTGGACCTCGATCTCGAACATCAAAACCATGAATCCAGAAGGCCTGTTGAATGCCCTCAACGAAGTCTGTACTGGAGTGTTTTTATAGGTAGCTATATTACACAGTATGTATTTTTCCCATTCGAACAGCACAGCTTTAATCATACCTACAAATTTCTCAACTCGGAATATATATGGACACCAGTCGAGATATATATATATATATATATATATATATATTATATATATATATATGATGAATAAAACCACGAAGGAAAGGAAACACAAAACTGGTGCTCAAGCGCTTTCGTCTAATGACATCCTCAGGAACACTGAAGTACATAAAAGGGTTACATCCTATATATAGGTTACAGAAAGAAAAAAAAAAATAAATATATATATATATATTACCTATATATATATATACCTATATATATAGGTATATTATATATATACCTATATATATAGGTATATATATATATATACCTATATATATAGGTATATATATATATATACCTATATATATAGGTATATATATATACCTATATATATAGGTATATAATATATATACCTATATATATGTATATATATATATATACCTATATATATAGGTATATATATATACACGGTGAACCAAAAGTAGGTGGACAGTAGGTTGAATACGGTTTGTGTTATATTATATTATAACTATGGTGTTCATTATAACTATGGTGTTTGTGTTATATTATATTAAATATTATAACTAAATTTATTTAAATTTTATTTTGTATTATAGTATACAAAAAAATTAAATATGTATTCTCAAAATAAACGTTATCATTTACTGTCCACCTACATTTGGTTCACCCTATATATACCTATATATATAGGTATATATATACCTATATATATAGGTATATATATATATATACCTATATATATAGGTATATATATATATACCTATATATATAGGTATATATATATATACCTATATATATAGGTATATATATATATACCTATATATATAGGTATATATATATATACCTATATATATAGGTATATATTATATATACCTATATATATAGGTATATATATATATATACCTGTATATATATATATACCTATATATATAGGTATATATATATATACCTATATATATAGGTATATATATATATATACCTATATATATAGGTATATATATATATACCTATATATATAGGTATATATATATTATATATACCTATATATATAGGTATATATATATATATATAGGTATATATATATATAGGTATATATATATATATATATATAGGTATATATATATATAGGTATATATATATATATATATACCTATATATATAGGTATATATATATATATACCTATATATAGAGATATATATATATATATATATAGGTATATATATATATATATATATATAGGTATATATATATATATATATATATATATATATATATATATATATTATATATATATATATATATATATATAGGTATATATTATATCTATATAGGTATATATATATATATATATATATATATAGGTATATATATATATATATATATATATATATATATATATATATATATATATAGGTATATATATATATAGGTATATATATATATAATATATAGTATATATATATATATATATATATATAGGTATATATAGGTATATATATATAGGTATATATATAGGTATATATATATCTATATATATAGGTATATATATATATACCTATATATATAGGTATATATTATATATACCTATATTATAGGTATATATATATATATACCTATATATATAGGTATATATATATATACCTATATATATATATACCTAATATATATATACCTATATATATAGGTATATATATATATACCTATATATATAGGTATATATATATATACCTATATATATAGGTATATATATATATCCTATATATATAGGTATATATATATATACCTATATATATAGGTATATATATATATATACCTATATATATAGGTATAATATATATATATACCTATATATATAGGTATATATATATACCTATATATATAGGTATATATATATATACCTATATATATAGGTATATATATATATACCTATATATAGGTATATATATATATATATATATAGGTATATATATATATAGGTATATATATATATATATAGGTATATATATATATATACCTATATATATAGGTATATATATATATATATACCTATATATATAGGTATATATATATTAGGTATATATATATATAGGTATATATATATATATAGGTATATATATATAGGTATATATATATATAGGTATAATATATATATAGGTATATAGATATATAATATATAGGTATATATATATATATTATATATATATATATATATTAGGTATATATATATATATATATATATAGTATATATATATATATATATATAGGTATATATATATATATATATATATATATAGGTATATATATATATAGGTATATATAGGTATATATATATATAGGTATATATAGGTATATATATATATAGGTATATATATATATATATATAGGTATATATATATATAGGTATATAGGTATATAGGTATATATATATATAGGTATATAGGTATATATATATATATAATATATAGGTATATATATATATATATATATATAGGTATATATATATATATAGGTATATATATATATATAGGTATATATATATATATATATATATATGTATATATATATAGGTATATATATGCAATAAACGGAGAAGTAAAAATAAAAATTAAAAATTATTAAAGGATTATCAGAGGCATACAGATTTGTAAGGAAAAATATCGATTTTTAGCACAAGATCAAATGAATTATAAAAATATGAATTTATACTGGAAATCTGCCCGGGTTTTAACACTGCCTTTTATGGTCAAGTTTCGATGTATATAAAAATAAAATGAAACGACCATAAAAGGCAGTGTGTTAAAACCCGGGCAGATTTCCAGTATAAATTCATATTTTTATAATTCATTTGATCTTGTGCTAAAAATCGATATTTTTCCTTACAAATCTGTATGCCTCTGATAATCCTTTAATAATTTTTAATTTTTATTTTTACTTCTCCGTTTATTGCATATATATATATATATATGTATGTAATTTATTTTCTTTTTTTTTTCTTTCTGTAACTTATATATAGGATGTAACCCTTTTATGTACTTCAGTGTTCCTGAGGATGTCATTAGACGAAAGCGCTTGAGCACCAGTTTTGTGTTTCCTTTCCTTCGTGGTTTTATTCATCTTATATATATATATATATATATGACTGGTGTCCATATATATTCCGAGTTGAGAAATATATAGTCGATAAATAATAAATTTATTAAATTAGTATATTTAAAATGGTGTTGCTTTTCCCATTAAAGCATCGTGTAAAGCTGATACAGGTTCTGGTATTCCATTGTGAGCTTTGGCATTGGTTCTTGAGGACAATTATCGTGGTGTCTATTTATTTTTGTTCACCCTCTGTGTAAATACACTATATTCCTAGTAATTGATGTTTATCGTTTACATATTTGTCAAAGAGACCTGATACAACACACACACACCACACACACACACACACACACACACACACACACAGTGGGTGTGTATCCTACTTTTCTTAATTTTGTCTGATACTTTGACTTTCCCATTAAAATAAAAGCAAACAAATTTACTAAAAGATTGACTAAACAAATTGACAAATTTAATAAAAGCAAGCAAATTGACTCATCAATCATAAAAATATTAAAAGTAGAAAATCAGAAACTTAAGTGGAACCGGTGAAGAATTTCAAGAATCTTGTTTGAAGATGTCACGTGAGCCAGAAAATTTGTTCTTTTGTGGATTGATCGGCTTCAAACATTAGATGCGTGTAAACAACTGAACAATTGTTTTTATTTTTACTGATCTCTGGTAAATGATTTTGAGAAAGATACTGTAGAGGACACCTTGGATCAAAATTATTTTTATAGGTACGAAGGAAAGTGTATACGCAATAGTCGCCGCCTTAAATTGTCTAATTAAAATACGGTGCGTTACAGCTTTTAAAATAATATGAGCATCGGCATATAAATGGCAAATTATAAGGAATATGTGCCCTAAATGTTAGTTAATTTGATACGACATAGGCTATGGCAAGGGGAATCGGCGGTGCGCAATTCTGGATCCGGACCATGACCACATTTTTTGTGGACTGCATGTTAACCTTTGAACTTGGAGGATTTCTATGATAATGCTCAAATTTAAGAAATAATCTGATTAAGGATAATTACTCTCACTTCTTGCATTAGCTGTACAATGTATTGTTGTATTGTAATAACGTAGCTAGAAACACATCACGGGGGTCTCCTCACTAAAATTTAACTGCCTTCCCGGGGGTTAGGCCGTTTAGTCCGTTTGCAATGCGTTGGTACGAGTACTTGTTGAACAATCTTGGGCTGATGTGAGTAATGTCCGAGGGATAATCGATACATCGCTACGGTTGGTAGTTGCGTACCCCCGCTTTTCGTCACGCCAAAAACACGAGTCGAAATAACCTTTTTTGTTATCAGCTTTAACATTTTATAGTTTTGTATATTGAATCGCATACATAAATGTCGTACAGTGTGTGTGTGTGCGCACGGCAACTGGGCATAAGTGGGGTTGAGTGTGATAATTCACTGATAAAGTAGGGTAATTTTTTTTTGAGGTAATACGTAAAAAAGTGTATAAAAAATAGAAAAACATTTTTACTTTCGGAAAAAAGATATGTTGACCCTGATTAGGTTGTTACACTAGGTTAGGTTAGGCTAGATTAGCGGGGCGGGGTACCTCAATATTTAATGACTTAGAGAGCAACCTTCGAGTCGGCAATTGCGTCCGAAACATTTATCACGCTCCTCTCTGTTGGATGGCACTAAGGTTAGGTTAAATTAGGTTTGGTTAATTAGTTTTTTAGATATATGGAATTAAAAAAGTAGGTACCTCGCTTATGCGGAGGTGCGCATGTGTGTGGGTGTGCGCGCGCGCGCCGGTAGGCAACTAGGTATAAGTGAGGTGGAGTGTGTGATAATTCACAGATGTAGTGTGGTAAATTTCTTCTGAGGTAACACATTTGGTACCCCAGAACTTTAAAAAAAATTATATACAAATCTTTTTTGTCGGAAACAAGATATGTTAGTCCTGGTTAGGTTAGATTAGGTTACGCTGGGTTAGGTTAGATTAGGTTACGCTGGGTTAGGTTAAAGTTTGGTTAGGCTAGACTACATTAGTGAGTACCTCTCTATTTAATGGCTTACAGAAAACTTCCGAGCCCTCAGTTGCTTCCGGAACACTCAGGTTTAGTTAATTATATATATATATATATATATACATATATATTCATTTTTATTTCATTTTCATATATATATATAGAGAGAGAGAGAGAGAGAGAGAGAATTTAAAAATGTCGTTATCTAGCTTAAGCGCACATGTGTGTGTAAGTGTAAAAGTTAAAATCGAGGGTATTTCAATTTAGTTTATGGAAAAACCACTACTCAAACATTCTTAATAGTGTGAGTAGCGATAATCTTAAAAAAAGCTGCAGCGAAACGCCTGTGGGAGGTACAAGGGAAAATATCATATATCTTGCTCCTGGTCAAAAATAAATATGGGGACATTCTATCCAGCAATAATTACAGGCCTGTTGTTGTCGCCTCCTGCTTCTCGAAACTACTAAAGAAACTCTTGTTACACCGATTAAATGATTATCTATGGACATCTAATCAGTTTGGCTTTAAAAGGTCCCACTCAACTGACCTGTGTATCTATGTACTTAAGGAAACAATATCTAAATACACTGACAGTAATTCAACTATTTATAGCTGTTTCCTAGATATAAGTAAGGCATATGATAGTGAATCACAATATTTTATTTAAAAAACTAGAAGATGGGATCATGGGAAAGTTCCCATGTACATATTAAATTTATTGAAATTTTGGTATTCCCACCAATCTTTTACTGTTAGGTGGGGGCAATGTACTATCCGAATGTTTTGGCTCCTCGCTTTCTCCTCTGCTTTTTAATGTATATATTGATGGATGAATTGCTTCACTTAATGAGGCAACAGTTGTATATTGTATAGATAACACAAGGGTAACTTAGTTGTGTGTTAATAAGTCCCTCTGTCAAAGGTCTGGATCGGCTGCTAAAAATCTGCGAATTATATTTTCAGAAACATGATATTCTTTTTAATGTTACAAAAACTAAGGTTATGCAGTTCCATCCTAAAAACTATAATCAGCCAGCTGATATTAGGTTTAAAATGAGACGTGAAGTAATTGAGGAAGTACAAGAATTTAAATATTTGGGTCAAATATAAGATATAAGAAAACAGTCTCGAAGCCTTTGTGCTAAAGTGAATATGACTATAAGGAATTTCTGGTTCTGTACAAGTGAAGCGAAAGACACACTCATACTTTCTGCAGTAATATATACAGACAGCAACTCTGGGTGAATTATAAAAAAGGTTCTGGCAAAACCCTAAATTTGCTGTACAACAGATCTTTTAGACTCCTACATAAACTACTACCCCCAAGATGCTCAGCCTCGCAAATGTTTGCTATCCGTAATGTCTCGAGTTTCCCGGAGGTAACAAGACGTGCTCAGTACAGCCTAATGTAAAGCTATTCATCAGTCCTGCCGTATGTCTTCGCAGCTATGGAATTCATGGTATGAAAACGTCTGTCTATAGCTCCACTTAACTTCGACATTACTGTATTATTTCTCATTATTTGTGTATATTTCTATCCTAAGTATGTGAATTGTCATTGTATTCTATTGTCAGTTGGTATTATTAATATTTGTGATATGGACTATGGCCTGCCAATAAAATTTGTAGGTTTCAATTTTCAAGGAATATTTAGTCCTGTAGGACTATTTGCAAGTATTTCTTATATTCATTTCCGACAAAATTAAATGAACAAAGTTAAAAAAAAGATTAAGATTGATTTTGGGGCTTCCCGCAGTGGACAGAACCTGTATAAATCTTGCAAAGATTTTAGTAAAGTTGTACCATCAGAGTTTTGAAGTAATTAATTAATTACGAGAAATTGGATTATCGGTAGTTATTATTGTTTTGAGTAATCCTATATACTATTGAGCTAAAATGTGTGTGTGTGTCTGTCCGCTTTCTTCGGAACCGCGCACAGACTAAACGGCACATCGGAAAATTCTGCACCCACCACCAACTGAGAGCCTATGAGCTGCCGATGTGCTCTGTCAAGTTTCCCGGTCCTAGGTCACTCCGCGGCCGAGCACGAGCCATTTAATGTCTATTACAAGTGAATGTAAGTACTTCGAAAACGATACCCAGGTTGAAGAGCACTGTATAATTACACAATCTTCCAAGCTAGTAGTATGACCGCAAAATGTTCGAGTACATATATGCAATTGCAATGTTGATCAATTATTGCAAGGTGCCAGCCCCCTTCCCCCCTGAAGGTAATGGGGGGGGTGGGGCTAATGGGGGAGAGCAGTTTGGTAGTCCCGATAATAGTTTGGTAGTCCCGATATACAGCTAGGTGTCACATATACTGTGACATATACTGCTACCTGCCCGGAGGGCGATAGCGAGCTACCGCTTGTTAATTACTAATTTAAATTACTTCAAAAAAGTAGTGATTGCATTCGCAATTTAATTACAGTTTTAAGGTAATTGTAATTAATATCAAATTGCTTCTTTAAGCATAGTACTTTCTTTTCATTATATTTTAGGCCCTCCTAGGAAGAAGTGGCTAAGCGACAAAAGTAAAAAAACGCCAGAAAACGCAGTTAAAGTTGTACCAAATTTGAGTGTGTCACAACCTTTGAACATATGAAGATATTTCGTCGAAATATCTCCGAAAGTTCAAAATTTATATTACTTTCAAATTTGGCACGACTTTAATTTCGTTTTCTGGCGTTTTTTACTTTTGTCGCTTAGCCACTTCTTCCTAGGATGGCCTCATATTTGTGTTCATCACAAATTTACATTAAAAAGTGGCAATTCTTTTTCCTTTACAGAGATCATAAAGTAAAACGTAGCCAGCTACATAATTAGTTCATTCAATGGCATCGAAGTAGTAACAACGAATAATTAATTTTGCTCCTACCACATCGTTTGGTGTAAAATTGTGGGCAAATGGTAAATGGTTGGGGGAAAAAAAAAAAAAAAATTAAGAAATTGCATTTTTTGCGGGTTTAATACTCCGTGTACTCTCCTTTGGCGTCTTTAATTGCTTTTGCTTTAATCATGTTCGCGTTCGTGTGGAGATAATACGGTTTTGGCATAATTCCAAGACCATTTCCGACTGCCAAACTGTTCTTATAGCAGCACAAATATCTTGGTGGGATCCTGGCTTTTCAGAGATTTTCACCTTCAGAAGTTTCCACAGGTTCTATATTGGATTAAAGACAGGAGAGTTACCAGGTCATTCTAAAGATTTAAAGATTACACACACACACACACACACACACACGGGTTGGGCAGAATAATGGAAACACTCGCATTTTCGGTGCTGTATTTTCTGATATCATTAATGGCATTATGTACTTTATTAAATTAATATGTAACTGCATATAATATTGATAACATCTTCTGTTTTAATATGTTCATATTGGTTTTCATGTTCTTGTAGAATAAATAAAAATATGGCGCTTGAGAAAAACGTTACTGACTGTGAAAGGGGCATGATAGTAGGAGCCAGTTTGGTTGGTGTCTCAATATTAAAAGTCGCGTGATTGTCCCTGCACCTTGAGGAACAGTCCCATAGTTATGAATACATGGAAAGAAATAAAAAAAACCTGTAGACACCACATAAGCACAGAATTGTTCCCATTATTCTCCCCAACTCCAGTCATTAGAACTTTGGTACTGGTTGGTGTTAAAATAGGCTTTACTACAACTCCCATAATATAGTTATGACCAGGGCTGTGGAGTCGGTGATAAAATTTGCCGACTCCGACTCCAAAAAATTTAACATTCCGACTCCGACTCCAGAAATCTGACTTGCATAATTCCGACTCCGATGGAATGTTAAGGCCAAATTGATTACGATTAGCTTTATTAGGCCAATGGAGATTCATAAACAAGGCATTTCGTCACCACCACATGACTCATCAGGTTACTTAGTGGCTATAACTGCCTTAATGCCTTTTTTTCTCTTTATTCAAAAATTACAATAAATCCCAAAATACAAACTGAAGCTTAAACAAAATAAGATTATTATTGGTTTAGCAAATTAATAAGATGTTTTTGTATTATTATAAACATCCGTAACAAAATGTACTAACCTAAACTGAATTTCTTAAAAAAAGGATCGCTTCCATTAAATCTTCTTTCAGTGGTGCTTATCAAAATTATCAAATTGAAATCTAAAATCTGAAAAAGATTTAGGGTTGCTAGTACAAATTTTTAAATTTCCTTATTAATTATGTTAATTAATTAATTATAATCCTTATTAATTATAAGCAACTATATTTATATATTTATATTTATATATTATACAGGGTGTACGTAAAGTCAGGATCTATTTTTGTGAAATAATTATTTTTTTCTATTTTTCTTTTCAGAAGCCCTTAGAATGAATACAGAAGAGCGTGTGGCAATAGTAATTTGGCGAATCGCGGGAAAGAAATACAATGACATCAGAGAGAAGTTTAGAAGGAGATTTCATAAGCCGGGGCCAATAGACGAGACAATACGAAAATTGGTGAACAAATTTAAACGAACGGGATCTGTAAATGATGAAGCAAGATCAGGACGACCGTGTATGTCAGATCTTACCGTGAATGCAGTACGCGGAATTATCACTGAGGAGCCACGTACGTCCGTTCGTGCTGCATCACACAGACTCGGCCTCCCGACGTCATCTGTGCACAAAATTCTGAAAGTTAATTTGCAGAAGAAAAGCTATCATTTGCAGGTTTTACATGATTTACATGAGGAAGATTTCCCTCGACGAAGTGTGTGCTGATCTCGTAGAACAAATCTGGAGTGATAATTTAATGGACAACATTCTCTTTAGTGATGAAGCCACTTTCCATACGTGTGGAAAAGTAAATCGCCATAACTGTCGAATTTGGGCAGATGAAAGACCGAATGATTTCGTCCAAAATTGGGAAAGAGACTCGCCTAAAGTTAATGTCTGGATGGGTTTAACAAAATCTAAGGTTTATGGTCCTTTTTTCTTTGCTGAAGCTACAGTTACGGGGCTTATTTATCCGGACATGTTGCAGCAATTCCTTGAACCTCGGCTGATTGGGGATAGGATTGTTAGTACCGTCGTCTATCAACATGATGGTGCTCCTTGTCACTATGCCAAAATTGTTCAGGATTATCTAAATGGACGTTTTCCAAATCGCTGGATCGGACGCGGAAGCAACAGACCTTGGCCAGCGAGATCACCAGATTTAACCCCTTTAGATTTCTTTGCATGGGCCTTTATCAAATCGCATGTCTATCAGACGAAGATTACGAGTCTTGAAAACTTAGTATACGAACTGCTGCAGATAACATAACCCCGCATGTCTACCAGTAATAACAAACAATAAGTTTTCTGTTTTAGGTTTTGAAGATGATGATGAACCGGAAATACGACTCGTTGGCGATTCCATTGTTCGAGGACAGCTCGAGGAATTCTGTGGGAGAAACCCTCGTCGTAGGCGCCGTTACTGCTACCCTGGTGCAAGGGTGGAGGATATAACTAATAGTGTTGACCAATTTACAGATGGTACCTCCGAGGACACAACGTATGTTATTCATGTCGGTACTAATAACGTTTTAAATTCTAGATAGGAAGAACTGCTGGCTAGGTACAGGGACTTACTAGAGCGATTAAAGGAAAAAACTAATAAGATTGTTTTAACAGGTATACTTCCTCGAATTATCCATCGTAGCGATTTCTACAGCAAGGCGACCTATATTAACAATAACCTAGTCTCTTTGCCAACAGGAAGGAGTGCATTTTGAGAATTTTTGGAACAGTTTCTGCGGCAGGAGGGACTTGTTCCTCGGAGATGGACTTCATCTTAATGACGTTGGAGCTGCGCGTTTAGGAAGACTATTTCATAATAGTCTCTTCTTTTCAGGCTGCCGTAACTCGAACGGTCCCAGCGTAAATTCCATAAATTTCCACTGCGCTCGCGAAGTTGTCGCAATTACAAACAATTTGAAGGTTCTATCCTTAAATGCTCGTAGCCTACGAAATAAAATAAACGAATTTTTTTCTTGAATTGCTTGTAAAGACTATGATATAATTGCGATAAATGAATCGTGGCTTAGCACTGAAACTCGTGACTTTGTAGGGGAGTATCAAATTAAAGGTTATAGACTTTTTGTTAAAAACAGAATAGGTAGGCGAGGAGGCGGTGTTATGTTGTATATCAAAGATAATATAGCGAACGTTATAGAAGTAAAGCACACAATTCCAGAACCGATAGATTCGACTATAGCAGAACTTAAATTGAACGATTTCAAACTTGTTGCGGTTATATATAGGCCCCCTAATCAAACAGCTGATACGGACGAGGCGTTATATCGTGAACAAGCGAATAATCGGTAGTGAGCAGGCTTTAGTTATGGGTGACTAATTGCCGCTAACGTAAATTAAGATACAATGCAGGGAGACGTGGAAGGTAATCGTTTAGTTAATTTTCTCGAGGATAGCTTTCTTATTCAAAAGGTTGGGGAACCTACGAGGTTGGACAGTATTTTAGATTTAGTAATAACTACGGATGATAGGCTAATTACTGATCTTCAAATAATAGAACCGTTGGGCAATAGCGATCACAATATGGTAGAGTTTGTCCTCTCAGTAAGTCACTCGAAACCAGCTAACGACGAAAATTCATAACTTCCAGCACGCAGACTTTAGTAAATTTCGAAATAAATTGTCACACGTCAATTGGGAAAACGTGATGGGGAACTCCAACGCAAAACTAATGTGGGAATCGTTCGAAACGGTATTTAGGACTATAAATGAGGAATGTTTACCGTACAAAATTACCGTAAGCGTGGGAAAGTAAACAACAAGCCCTTGTGGTTTACTTCTAGAGTAGGAGACATTATAAAGAGTAGAGATAGGGCTTATAGGCTACATAAGTGCGATAAAGACAATTTGTGGTTACGAAACAACTACATATCTCTGAGGCCTGAAGCGAAAGTGTAATAAAAAAGTCCAAGCGCGAATTTGAAATCTCCATAGCTCGTGACGGCAAAGAAAACCCCAAGCGATTCTTTCAATACGTCAATAATAGAAATCCAGTAAAAAGCGTCTTGGGGCCTTTAAAAAATCTAAACGGAGATCGTTTCTGAAAACAAGGAAATGGCTACCTTGCTAAATGAATTTTTTACGTCAGTTTTTACTATAGAAGATGTAACGAATATCCCTACGGTCATAGACATAATACCTTTTGATAATGGTAATATTTTGGATAATATTGTGGTTAGTGAAGGGGAAGTAATGCGCTATATTGATAAAATGAAAACGCGTAAATCACCGAGTCCGGATTCCATATATCCCATACAACTAAAAGAATTAAAAGATAGCATTGTTGTGTCGCTAACAAAGATTTTTAATGCGTCTATTTCTGAGGGGTGCGTACCAAATAATTTCAAGTTAGCAAACGTAACACCTATCTTTAAGAAAGGCGATAAAGGTGCGGCGGGAAATTATAGGCCAATCAGTTTAACGTCTGTTGTAGGTAAGCTACTGGAATCAATAATTAGGGATCGTATAGTCGAACACTTAGAATTCCATAAGCTAGTTAGAAATACGCAGCACGGATTTAGGCGAAATAAATCTTGTTTAACTAATCTTTTAGAATTTTTCCAAAGCGTGGTTGACGCTTACGATAGACATCGGGCGGTTGATGTAGTGTATTTAGATTTTCAAAAAGCGTTTGACACCGTGCCGCACAAAAGACTCATTGAAAAAACTAAGGCTCATGGAATCAGGGGTGTAGTAATAAATTGGATAGAAGAGTGGTTGCGAGGCAGGAAACAGAGGTGGTCGTTGATGGAGCGGAGTCGTGTTGGGCTAATGTAGCGAGTGGCGTTCCTCAGGGTTCTGTATTGGGCCCCTTGCTTTTTCTATATATATTAACGATTTAGATGTCGGCCTAGTCAGTACAGTTTCAAAGTTTGCGGATGACACGAAGCTGGGTGGTAGGGCGATTAATGACGAAGATAGAGGTAAAATCGAGGAAGATCTGAATAAAATCGTTGATTGGTCAGTCACATGGCAAATGAGATTTAACGTGGATAAGTGCAAAATTTTGCATATAGGTTCGCGTAACGGTAATTTTGCGTATAGTATGTCAGGGAAAGATTTAACAAGCGTAGAGCGGGAAAAAGATTTAGGAGTTATAGTCACTAGTGATTTAAAAGTAGCGAAACAAAGTACACAGCGGTCAATAAGGCGAACAAAGTGTTAGGTTTTATAGCTCGAAATTTTGAGTACAAATCGCGCGATATTATAGTTCCACTTTATAAATCATTAGTTAGACCCCATTCGGAGTACGCGGTCCAATTTTGGAATCCGCATATGCGCAAAGATATAGACAAAATCGAAAGAGTTCAAAGACGAGCAACTAAGATGATTCCGTCGCTTAGGTCAAAGTCGTACGAGGATAGGCTTAAGGAGTTAAAATTGACTACACTCGAGACTAGGAGGTTAAGGGGTGATCTAATCCAGTTTTTCAAAATTATGAATGGGTTCGATAACGTAGATAGAGATAGCTTTTTCGAAATATCTCAATATAATAAGACTAGAAATAACTGGTGTAAGTTGACAAGTAGAAGGTTCGAGACAGCAGTTGCGAAAAACTTTTTTACGCATAGAATAGTAAATAGCTGGAATAGTTTGCCGGTAGAAGTAATTAGTAGCACGTCTATAAACATGTTTAAAAATCGATTAGACGCATATGTTTTTAGAAAGGGTATAGTTTAAGCCAGTGGTTCCCAACCAGTTTTGGCTTATGGCCCCCTTAGGAACCTTATTTTTTCCTGTGGCCCCCATAAGCATTATTTTCAGTAGGTAATATGCAGATTTAACTCTATTTTACAAAATAACATTTTCCTGTGGCCCCCTTCAAATGTGCCATGGCCCCCAGGGAGCCATATGGCCCCCGGTTGGGAAACACTGGACTTTAAGGTAGTAAAATTAAGGCTTTGTGGGGATAGATCCCACAGCTCAACACAAGTGTTGTGGGATATAGGGAGGCAGCGTCTTGGGTTAGGGGATACTCCCTGTCCTTACACACCCCATTTAGAGAGATTCCTCTGCCGAGCGGTGCCCCCCATAGTACTGTGAGGTATTGAAAAACTCATGATCTTCACTTGCCCCACAAACACCTTTAAATGGGAGACCCAAAATGGGTGCACACACATTTCTACATTACTGTACAGTCTTTACAGCCACACCTACACTTTTTCTCGTAAGTGTATATATTGTAATGTATATGATTGTAAATTTTGACTTGGTCCGCAATCGATATGGACCGTGACTTGATGGATACCGTAATGAAATTGACTGGATTCTTTGGATCTGATATATTTGCATGTCCGTTATAAATAGATGTAGTGTAACATATTTGTGGATAGTAGTCTATTATGACTTGATCCTCTGGATCCAGAGATTCTATCTTTAGTTTTAAATCGATAATTAATTAGTTTTAAATTGATAATTATTTAGTTTCGTAAAAATTGGTCGTTGCCAATTTACCGGCAGTTTTTACATAAATTTCTTATGTTCTTGTGGTTCGGAACCCACGTAAAATTGTAGGCCCACTCCGCCACCACGGAGGACATACACAATACACGATTACGAACACAGTTAGGTAGACCAGCCATGAGTGGATCCTAGGGTCTTTGTTGGTCTGAAACATTATAACATTATAACATTATAACAAATGCTCCAGAATGTGTTTAGAAATGCTGCGGAACGATTTGAGCTGTGGAGGGATACTGATGGGCGTCACGTCGAATTCTACTCTTAATTATTTAATAAATGTTACCACTTTATCATTTTATGATTGAATTCCATATAATTTCCAAGTGCTTCACAAAAATAGATCCTGACTTTATGTACACCCTGTATATTATTTATATATTTATATATTATATATTATATTATATATTAAAACACTAGGTTAAATCTATTTTATTCATACAATTGAGCTAGGCCTAGCCCTTGGCTGCTATGGTTATAATTGAAGGATTTGCACCGACTCCGACTCCATCCAACTATGCACTTCCGACTCCGACTCCACTCAAAATTGACCGGCTCCACGACTCCCACTCCACAGCCCTGGTTATGACTGACACTGGTCTTTGCGGACTATTGTTAAATTTTGAACAAAAAAGTTTTGATGCAACAGTCTTTGATTCTTCACAGCTCATAATTATTATATAAGGTTCTTCTGTCGCATTCTGTCAGTGTTGCTTTACGCTCACTATACCATATGTCCCACAAAAAAGTACACCCAACTTTAGATTGTACTAACTCCTCCAAAAATTGAGATATTTTGGATCTGTTTGTTTGATTTAATATAGCAAATTATTCTTTGTTAACGTTCAAATTTATTCATGTTTAAACGATTTAGTGTTTAAGCATCTGCTTTTAACTGAAGGGTACAGCAAAATGGGTTGCGCGGAATGATCATTTCTCCCAGCCAGATAGCTCCTCTTGCTTTAACCAATGTGCTACTTTTTACGTCGAAGGATATTGCAAATATTTTTTTAAATAATTCGAACTTTTGTATCTAAGATACGAGTCATACATATAAATGAAGAATCTGAATTACTAAATTTATAAATAACTTTGAAACCCTTATCATGCAGTTTACACGAAGGCAGCGCGTTCTCATGGTCACAACTTATCTGCAAACTAAAAGCTTAAAACAAGTTCAGAATACCTTCGAACTGCAATTTCCCGATAGAGCTTCTCCAACTAAACATACAATTTTGAAGAATGTTCGGAAATACGAAGAAGGAACGGTCCTCAATTTGAACAAAGGACGTTCAGGCCTTCCGAAGACGGCAAGAACAGACGAGAACATTCAGCATGTCCGGCATTTATTAGAGAGAGATCCAAAAGTGTCCACCAGGCGAAATGGTACAGAACTCTCACGCATGTCATTTCATCGAATAGTTCGTGAGGATTTGAATTTGTACCCATACAGAATGGAAATTCGACATCAACTCATTGAAGGAGATCTACCTCGCCGCCTAAGATTTGCCCAGTGGTTTCTTGAAAAACCAGAAAGATTCACGGAACAATTAGCGGTTGGAGATGAGGCGGCCTTTTTTATGAATGGTCTAGTGAACAGACAAATCTGCCGTCAGTATGCACCAAAAAATCATCCACCTGACAATCATATCTACGAAAAGAATAACTCTAGACAAAAACTGTCTCTCTGGGTAGGACTGTTGGGTAATTGGCCCGGTCTTTTACGATGGTAATCTAAATGGTGGAGCTTACCTAGAAATGATAGACCGAGAAATCCTTCCACAAATACGTATTACTTATGGAAACCGATTTAATCGTATTTGGTGGGTGCAAGACGGAGCTCCTGCTCACAGGAGAGTTATTGTGAAGGAACGCTTGCAGGAAGTCTTCCACCAAAGAGTAATTGCTACAGGCCATGACATTCAATGGCCTCCCAGAAGCCCTGACTTGACCCCGTGTGATTACTTTTTATGGGGTCATTTGAAAAATAGAGTATTTGCATCACAACCTATCAATTTAGATGATTTGAGGACTCGCATCACAGCTGAAATCAACTTGTTGAAAGACAATCCAGATCTTATCAAAAGAGTGATGGGGAAGATGAGAGCTCGACTCCAGATTTGTATCGATAGGAATGGCGGTCATGTTGAAAGAAAACGAAACTAAGCATAACTTTTGCAATAAGGAATAAAGAAAAATCTTCTTTGTATCTTAATAATAGATACTTTAACATAATTTTAATATGTATGTCTTTTCATTACATCGATATCACACACATTATTTTTTCATTGACCAATTTTGCGCAATCCATTTTGTTGTACCCTTCAGTTAAAAGCAGATGCTTAAACACTAAATCGTTTAAACATGAATAAATTTGAACGTTAACAAAGAATAATTTGCTATATTAAATCAAACAAACAGATCCAAAATATCTCAATTTTTGGAGGAGTTAGTACAATCTAAAGTTGGGTGTACTTTTTTGTGGGACATATGGTATTCCTTATTTGTTGTTCTTTTTTTATTATTTTTGTATGTATTCATAACCTTGAGGACTGTTCCTCGAGATACAGGAGCAATTATGTGACTTTTATTACTGAAACACCAACCAAACGGGCTCCTACTAATTATGTCCCTTTCACAGGCAGTAACATCTTTTCCAAGCGCTATATTTTTATTAATTTTAAAAGAACATGAAAAACCAATATGAACATATTAAAATAGAAGATGTCATCAATATTATATGCAGTTACATATTAATTTATTAAAGTACATAACGCCATTAATGATATCAGAAAATACACCACCGAAAATGAGTGTTTCCATTATTCTGTCCAACCCCTGTATATATATATATATAATATATATATATATATATATATATATATATATATATATATTAGGGTCTCTTATTGGGTAGTCAAAAATTGAAATGTTGAATTATTTTATCTGCGCCCCCTAAAATAGTTCCATGTAGCATAAAAACTAAAACTTGAAAGTTTGACACAAATTGGCTCATATTTAGGGGTCGCCCCCGGCTAATAAAAATGGTGACCATGGCATAATAGCTCCTGGCATATGATTATGCTCATTATACACATAATTCCTTCCTTCTTTTTTTAGTTTGATTCGTTTTTATAAGTATAGGCCTTCTTATTTATCATTGATCCTTTTCTAACCTATCCTTGATGTTATAATCCATCCTTTGGTCCTCAATCCTTCTTTATCCCAATCCTTTTTCTCCTATCCAAAATCCTTCCTGGCTCTTTTTTTATATACAATCAGCAATGAAGCATTGCTACAAAAAAAAACCATTAGTTTATTATAGAGAGATAAATTAAAAATGCCAGTGCTATTTACATACTTTAATTACTTTAATTAGCATTATTTCCTTATACAACATTTATTTAATATACAATGATTATACAATATGGTGTATTTTAAGGTGCGACCTCATTGATGGTTATTTTTGAGAAGTTTTTGATGGAACTGGGTGACTCTGGCGGTGTTTTGCAACAATTTGGAGCAGGAACTGGAGCTGCTCTTCCCCCACTGTCAATTTCTTATTCAGCTCTTGAACTAAAGCTACTGCACGTTCTGCCCGGTCATTTACAACAGATAGAGCTGCAACAATAGCTCTGGCCCTTAAATATTCACAGTTGGATGTCCAAGTGCTGGGTGCCTTGTTCAGAAATCCTTCTGGCAAATTCAGCTTAGTAAAGAATTCTCTAGTATTTCTTGCAACAAGTTGGTGTAGTCCTTCACCAGAGCAGAAGGTCGATTCAGGAATCCGAGGACGCTTGGGTGGTCTATCAGTGGACTCATCTTCTAATGCCTTTACCATGCGTTTCTTTACATCTGTAGTAATTCGCTCATCAAAGAAAGCAAGACCAACTGCTTCTTCAGACAGGTACCATAAGTGGTTAGAGAGCTTTTTTTTAGTTGCATCATAAATCTTTTTGTTAGGATAATTAATCAATGACCTCATAAGGAGCCAGTCATTAAATGGGGTTTCAATAGGGAGTGAGGATGTTGTCCAAGCCTTCATATAGTGTTAAAAAAAGTGGTTAGAAATAACCGCATATATTTCCAAATAAAATATAAATAAAAATAACCACCCTTGTTTCTAACCAACTAGTGAAGTTGGGTTTCCCTAATTAACAAAAAGAAGAAAAAAAAAGTTTGAGATAAAGAAAAACGGAGCTTTGTCCAGTCTTGAAAATTTTTGACCGCATGAAGCGGGCCCTTTTTTCTCAAAAAAAATTAAAATGCTCGTGGTTACCCAAACCGGGAAACTGAGTCAACCTTCAAACCTAACAACCTTTAATTAAACCGTATCCTTAATTAATAACCACTGCAAGTAATCAAAAACCATGTTTAACTAAATAGAGGCCTATCAGAACTAGGTGTAAGTAAGTTAAAGAAAATAACTAAGGTAAGAGAAAAACTAGGTACCTAGACGAAACTCGAACCGGGCTACAACGGCCCTAACTCAATAATTAAATGGCTGTTATAGCCCCTATTAAAACCTAAAGGCAATATAGCCCTAACTTAACTTAAATAAAACCTTCAAACCTCAAACCTTTAAAACCAAAAACTTAAGGGCAATCCAGCCCTAGCCTAACTTAACCTGCAAAACCTAGGTCTGGGAAATAGCCCCTACAAATAAATAACCTAGCAGTGTGTTAAACAATAACCTAAAACTTAACTAAAATTAAAACCTGGAAACTAAATGAAACTTATGAATCAGTTAGAAACTGAAAGGGTAACGTTCAACTGGCAACTTCATTTTTGGTATCTAAATTAATTTTGATGAATTTAGCTTCACCATAGTTAGTAATCTGGCTGCTGACCAAATTTAACCTGAAACCACTGCAACCTACAGTGAAAAAGTCTGTAGCTGTGTTGACAGTGTCTAAATAGGCCATTATTATTTCTATATTACCGTGTCTATTTAAAGTAAACCTAATCTAATATTACCCCAAATAAAAATAACTCAAGCTAAATAAAATAAATTCTAAATAATAAATTTTCAATTATAGATGAGACAGAAAAAAGGGAAAGATCTCGAATTCTCGTTCTTCAGTCTTAGTCATCTTGAACTGGTTTCGAAAAGCCATCTTGATAGAATAGAGCGCTTTGGACATCCAGCGAGCTCGATGCATGGCACCTGGTGCACGAAACTTGATGCTTTATTGGGGACACCAAGAAGATGATGGACAGATCCAAAAGTTCTTGATAGTCATCCCGTAGCATAGGTGCCTGGGATCTAGCAAACTGAATTAGTTCAGTTTTAGACTGGATAATTGCTTCTTTAGTAATCGTGTCTGTCTCACCTGTTTGGAACTGCTTTGATCAACAGAAGTCCAATTGTCACGAAACGCTTAAAGATCAATATCTCTGGACCAGTTGATGTAGATCCAATGTTGCTTCAAATGCAGCTCCCAACAATAAATCTAAAACATGGTGTCTACAAGGCAATACAAAACATCATGTCCCAATTTTGCTTCGATGAGAGCACAGGCTCCACTATATTGACCCGTGTTTGAAGCTGTTGTATCGAAACAATTTGCTTTTACTCTCTCTGTAATTCCCCATTTATTCAGGCAGTTAAGACGGCTTCAGCTTGTGCTTCTCCAGTTGAGTTTGGGATTTTGGGGGAACCAGCTGTTCAACACCAGGTCCTGACACAAGTATTGGGAGACGATCAATGTGCTTGTGCGAGGTGAGGTCCTCCATCATCTTGCCATCCCAGTGGACTGTCATAGAACATTCTCCATGGAAATGCTTTTTAAGTTCTTTAGCATGACGAGCTCGGTTCTTATTTCGAAGGCGATGGATAGAATGTTGGTTTATGTTGTAATCTGAAGCGTCCAAACAAAGCTTTTAGCTGCCTCTGCGAGGATAAATGTTGCCTTTCTAGAGGAAATTTGTGTACGATCCAGGGCAGCAGACATCTGAATAGTCATGATGTTTTTCATGCCTCGTTTTTTCTTAGATTTTGGTAAAGCACAAGCTCCTTTGGGCTCCTCCTCCTCATTCCACTTTCATCAGATTGCTGGAAGATGTGGAAGAAGCCAGTACAACTTGACTAGTAGACGCCTCCATCCAAAGATTCTGACTTTCTTTTTCTCTCTACCTCAGCTTCCAACCGTTTGACTGCATTTTTTGTGCGGTGAAGATGTACAGTGTCCACACCACCGATTGAGCCAGGACGACCTTTTTGTCTTTGCAGTTGAAGGAACTCCTAGTCCTCACGATTCTTGATCAGCTTCTCAGCGTCTCCATGGGCGATGTCAAAGAGATCTTCCAATCGCTCTACAAAATCAGCCTCCTTTAATAAGCGGGGGCGACCTCTAAAAATTGTTCAATCCAAAAAGTTTTATATGTGATGTCTTTTCAACCAACGGAACTGGTTGAGGGGGCGCAACCTAAAAAAATCAACACTTCGAAAATAAGAGACCCTAATAAATATATATATATATATATATACGTTCGCAGTTTCAGTTGTGCGACAAGGTGCGACATCCTGGTAGAACAAGGGCTATCCACTCTCTTGCATTGTCATTGTTCTTAAAACATGTTCGAAGATGTTTAAGTAGATAAGAGAATTCACGTTCCAAAACACCTGTTGAGAAAACCAGTTTTCCTGTTCCTTGGGGTCCTAAAAACGCTCGCACAATGAACTTTGGAGGGGTGTTTCATGGTGGCGGTACAGTATGGTTTAATTGCCGCCTTTTGTAAGTAGTACTTCTACTTAGCCTCGCTTTCTGGTTTTCCGCCAAGTTTTTTCTAAGTAAAGTAGGAATTATTTAGGTTAACGTACCTGAATTAAAGGAGTAGTTAGTTCTAGAACTTTATGGATTTACAAGTGAACTAAGAAAAGAGTTCTTTTCCGTTATCTGCCCCCCATGCAAAATTGAATGCCCGGTTAGGTCAACTGTACGCCCTTGACGATTGGTTAGATTAAGTCGTCATATTTTCGTTAGTTTTAACGAAAATATCACGACTTAACCTAACCAATCGTCAAGGGCGTACATTTGACCTAACCGGGCATTCAATTTTGCATGGGGGCAGATAACGGAAAAGTATTGCTAAAATCGTTGCGGTACGATAGATTATTAACGCAAATTGTGATTTGCAGTTTTCTAAAGTAAAATAAATTTAAGAGACTCATTCATTCTAATATTTCATAAAAATATCCATTTAAAATCAAGTAATAAATAATAATAATTCTTTAAAAAAAAAAAATATGTTGAGTAAATTACGTAAGCCTTCTATTTTATATCATTATTTAAAATCTCGGACAAATACGGTATAACGCCCAAATTATATCTTTTCAAATCCGCTTTCGACCCATCATTCTTCGTTTTCATCACTTTGACGATAAAATCTTACTGTAACGAGTTAAATCGTATTTTCATGTATTTTAACTTGTTTTATTTCATGAGACAAGAGCCTTTTCATAGCAAATGTCATTCTCTAACTTTAAAAAGCATTCAGTGCAAAATTGTGAAGCAAAAAGGATATATTCCAGAAACTTGTGAGCGATATATATATATATATATATATATATATATATATATATATATATATGTGTGTGTGTGTGTGTGTGTTACGCCCAAACATCGAAATCGCTCAGTGAGCGAAAAAAAACAGCCACAACGCGTTGTGGATGCACCTAAGTGACCACACACCGATGTTAGATATTTTTTCGCTTCATGGCCGTTCTCAAACAACCGCAATGCGTTGTGGACGATTCGGATATGACCACAACGCGTTGTGGACGATTTGAAAATTATTGAATGCCCGGTTAGGTCAACTGACGATTGGTTAGGTTGTCGTGATATTTTCGCTAAAACTAACGAAAATATCACGGGTTAACCTAACCAATCGTCAAGGGCGTACAATTAACCTAACCGGGCATTCAGTTAACCTAACCAGTTGGTTAATTTTTACATTTACGTCTCATTCTAAAGTTGTTTAAATTAATCGAAACCTACGGGAAAATTATTGATAATAATTTTTTAAAGGACTATCTTTTTTCTAGTATATCTGCTTAACTTTGCTTTTTAATCGGTGAATACGTCAATAAACATACGTCGTGTTTATATCATTTCAATATACGTCGTATTTAAATAGAGTTTGATGAAAGACATCGGTGTGTGGTCGTTTCAAATCGTCCACAACGCGTTGCGGTCATATCCGAATCGTCCATAACGCGTTGCGGTTGTTTGAGAACGGCCATGAAGCCAAAAAAATATCTAACATCGGTGTGGTCACTTAGGTGCATCCACAACGCGTTGTGGCTGTTTTTTTTCGCTCACTGAGCGATTTCGATGTTTGGGCGTAACATATACACGCACACACACACACACACACACACACACACACACACACACACGATAACCCATATCTTTATTCTTTGTTCACCGAATCGTTTCACCGTCAATTTTGAAGCTTTAAAACAGGGTTGTGGAGTCGGAGTCGTGGAGTCGCACGTTTCAGGGCGGAGTCGGAGTCGGTAAAAAACTTCCGACTCCGACTCCAATTTCTGTCCTGTGTCACCCTTAATTTCTAAATCCTAAATACTAACATTTAGGTTATTTAGTTTTTTGGTCAATAAACCTTATTCATTGATAGCCCCTAGATTAAGTTTTTTTAATATTTTTTTTTACATTTTCAGAATATACAATTAATATTTATTTAATATAAAATATAAAATTTCACACTTAGTGTGGTGGTGATGAAATGTCTATTATTATGATAATTATAGAGTGAAACACTAGAGGAGTCGGAGTCGTATATTTAAAATGTGAGGAGTCGGAGTCGGATTTTTAGATTTTTTACAATGTGTGGAGTCGGAGTCGGAAAATTTTGGACCGACTCCACAACCCTGCTTTAAAATATGTAATTAGAAAGTAATTAAGGTATTTAAGGAGGTATTGTTGCAATTTAATTACTTTTTTAAAGACAGTAGCTAATTACAATTTACTTTTTCAAAAGTAATATTTACAACTGAGCTGTATCCACTTTGGCTCCCCTAAAAAAAAATATGCCAAAGACTAGAAGCGGTTTTTTTTTTATACTCACGTTTCAACTGAATGGCAACTAATCTAACCTTGCTTAACTGAGGGTGATCTAACAAACTAACCTGACAAAGGAGAAATGAAAAGTCAATATCTCACGACTCCGTAAGGTCAAGGATTTTTTTTTTGTGTGGGAGGGGGGGAGGGGGGCAAAGTGGAAAAACATAGTTTAGTTAAAAGTTTGTCGACGGTCTAGAAAATATGATGCGGGTTTTACTAGATTTTTTTTACGAGGGGAAGTTCTCGTTATAAAAAATTGTTGTTCGAAAGCTATAAATTTATTTTCGCTCTGATTAAGTAGTTGGTGTACCCCGACACCCACCCACCCCCACCCCGGCACGAAACGCTCACACTTCACAGCCGGATCCAAAGTTCTTAAAAACTTTTGGCGTCGGAAACCGGCTAATATTTTCACGTTTATGGGTGTGTCGGGTGTGTTGCACCATTGAATAACAGTAGCTTTCTTTGCTCCTTTACTATGATGTTATAAAAGGGAGGGGTTTATAGTTTGTAAGGGGGCGCGTATGCTTTGTCGTCTAACTTTGATACAATTTTATTCCATTAATGAGTTACAGAAACAAAAAGTGAAAAGTACCTATATTATTTGTCCGAGTTCGGATTAATTATTGTTCTTTCATTAGGAGTACAAAATTTATACTATATATATATATATATATATATATATATATATATATAATTTTGTTGTGCAGAATTCGCGGACCATAAGGTAATTAATATTTTTTTCGGATAACCTTAGTTAACCTTGGTTTTTGCTTCCGCCATTTTGTTTATTCTGACGAAGGTCAAGCTTGTCACTCCACCTTAGACCTACAGTTTAATTTAACGTGGAATCCGAACCACGCCCCACCAGCAGCAGCCCAGCGTCTTAACCACTAGGCTACCCATTTATCTACCAACTAATATTTATTGTGTGGAAGGATGAACAGCTGGGTTATGCTGCGCGCCGCCTGCCGTCAACGGGTCTCGATCCCGGGCCGATGGATTCGTAGTCAGCGACGCTAACCACTATACCACCCAGGATATGGTTCGGAAATTAAAGAAAGACAAACGTGTTGAAACAATTAAATAATCAGTGTTTGAAACTTTACTCTGAATAGTGCGTTTGTTAATTTCTTAGCCCTAGCTGAAGATAAAATATTAATTTTATTACTGTTGGCGCTACTTGAGGATTTAGGCATATATATATATATATCCCCATTCCCCAAGTAGTGCGAACAATAAACTTTTTTTACCAATTAGTTCAGGCTTTGTAAATAAGTCGGTCTTCTTGTATGACCTACTTTTTTGTGGTTATTAACTCAGGTTAACCTAACCTAGCGTAACCTGATGAAGCATAATAGACGACTTATCTGACTGCAAGTTTTTTTAATTAAAATCCTTACGCGGGTGAAATTAAAAAAAAATAATTGTATACGGTAATAAAACACTTTCTCTAAACTTTCTTATAGAATTCACCCCACCCCACCCCTGTGAGCAAAAGTAATTAAACATTTTAAAATAAAAAAAATATAATCTGTTCAACGTACTGGATAGAAAATGGTCACGGATGAAAATTTACACAAATGTTCTACCAACTTTGCCATTTTTATGCAGAAATGCGTGGATAGTTTTGTAATAAATGAGGTCAATTTAAAGAATTAAAATTGGTGCAAAGAAATAAAGAATATAAAGTGACTAATGAATATGAACCAATCTTTACGATGCCTTTGAAATGCTTCCAAGAACCCCGTCTTAAACCTATTTCATAAAATGGCTCCTGATTTTTTAGCCTCGGGATCTGTAAAGGCCTTTCCGTTTTTAATGCCAAATGCTTGAAAGGGGTAACAAAGGCGCCGTAAATTATGGAACAGGTTCCGCCATTCATTATGCCTTCAAGGTGTAATATCTGGTATGATAAATTATTTTCCTCTCTACCATCCATGATGACTTTATGTACCATGCGTCATCAGCAGTAGACTTGTCAGATGAATTAATGTACGGTGGGCCTTTTGGTGGTGTTGCTTTCTTATTAAGGAAAAATTTGTCAAAACATAAAATTTTTAACAAGCGATAATGTAAGGTTGTTAGGCATTGAATTACAAGTGAACAATGATTGCGTATTAATTGTAAACTGATATTTACCATACAGCAACGGCAGTAATCTAGATGAATACATTGATTTGCTGTACAAAATTAAGTCATTATCAGATAACCCCAAATATTCTCACTGTATAATAATGGGGGACTTTAACGCACATGTGAACTCGGAATTCTTTGTAGAATTGGGTAACATGTGCGAGTCGGCCAATTTAAGTATAAGTGATGTAGATGTATTAGGGTAGCCATTGGTAATTTTACATAGTTAGTGATATGAGTGGTACCACCAGGTGGATTGATCATTGTCTCACTAGTAATAATCTAAAGGATCGAATTGTTAGAGTTCATATTTTGCATGATTTCCTTCTTTCTGATCATAGACCATTAGAAATATTAATTAACGTTACCAATTTATGCGCAACACGACTTAACAAGAACTTATTAGGTAAGAATAATCGCGTCGATTCGTCCAATGTTAATATGCAGCAGAGAATAGAATACAAAGACAGAACAAGTCACCTCTTTAATAATTTAGAAATTTTGCACCTTGCCTGTAATAATCCTTGCTCAAATGATTCTCACTGTAAACTCATAGATAGGTATTATAGTAAGATAATATACCTGTTAAGAGAAGCAGGAAGCCCCCTGATTAAATCTTACAACTATCATACTAAGATTATTCCTGGATGGAATGATTTTATTGCCCCCCCTGAAGAGGGAATCGAAAGACGCCTATGATTTGTGGTGCTTTCATGGTAGACCCAGATTAAGACCAGTATACATGAATATGTGTAAAAGTCGGGATCAGTATAAGGCGGCCATAAGGCGATGTAAACAGGAAGAAGAGTCTATTCGAGCATCAAAAGCCTGTGAAGCTCGAATAAATAACGATAACAACAAATTTTGGAAATTTGTTAAGAATCAAACGGGTGTCAAAAATGTCCTCCCTCCGACAATCGATGGGGTGTCGGGGGAGGATGAAATTGCAAAGCTGTGGAAAAACCACCACTAAAACATTCTTAACAGTGTGAGTAAGGATAATCTTAAGATAGATTGCAGCGAAACGATTGTGGGAGGGACAAGGGAAAATACTTTGATATCATTTTCTGAAGTAAAGAGGTTAATTAAAGAGTTAAAGACTGGTTCTACGTCAGGGGTAGATGACCTATCGAATGAGCACTTAAAATATGCAAATGACGTAGTATGTCTGCATATATCATTGCTCCTATCAGCCATGCTGGCTCATAACTATATCCCTGCAGAGTTCATGAGGGTATATATTTTGCCCCTGGTCAAAAGTAAGTACGGAGACATTCTGTCCAGCAATAATGACAGGCCTATTGCTGTCGCTTCCTGCTTCTCGAAACTACTAGAAAAACTCTTGTTACTCCGATTAAATGATTTCCTATGGACATCTAATCAGTTTGGCTTTAAAAGGTCCCACTCAACTGACCTGTGTATCTATGTACTTAAAGAAACAATATCTAAATACATTGACAGTAATTCAACTATTTATAGCTGTTTCCTTGATATAAGTAAGGCATATGATAGGGTGAGCCACAATATTTTATTTACAAAACTAGAAGACAGGAAGGTTCCCATGTACATATTAAATTTATTGAAATTTTGGTATTCTCACCAATCTTTCACTGTTAGGTGGGGCAGTGTACTATCAGTGTTTTGGCTCCTGTTGCCGGGTGAGACAAGGCTCCTTGCTCTCCCCTATGCTGTTTAATGTGTATATTGACGGATTAATTGCTTCACTTAATGAGGCAACAGTGGGATATTGTATAGATAACACAAGGATAAATAATTTAGTTTATGCCGATGATATGGTGTTAATAAGTCCCTCTGTTAAAGGTCTGGATCGGCTACTAAACGTCTGCGAAGTGTATTCGCAGAAACATGATATTCTTTTTAATGTTACAAAAACTAAGGTTATGCAATTTCATCCTAAAAGCTGTAATCAGCCAGCTGATATAAGGTTTAAAATGAATGGTGAAGTAATTGAGGAAGTACAAGAGTTTTAAGTATTTGGGTCAAACTATTACCAGCTCCTTGAGTGATGACTCGGATATACTGTAAGAAAGCACTCTCGAAGCCTGTGTGCTAAAGCGAATATTACCATAAGGAACTTTCGATTCTGTACAAGTGAAGCTAAAGACACACACTTTCGTACTTTCTGCAGTAATATATACGGGCAGCAACTGTGGGTGAATTATAAAAAAGGTTCTGGCAGAACCCTAAATTTGCTGTACAACGGGTCTTTCAGACTCTTACCTAAATTACCCCCGAGATGCTCAGCTTCGCAAATGTTTGCTACCCGCAATGTCCCGAGCTTCCCGGAGGTAACAAGACGTGCTCAACACAGTCTAATGCAAAGAATTAAAAAATCAACCAACCCGATCATCCAAGCTATCCATGAGTCCTGCCGTTTATCCTCTAAGCTATGGACCTCTTGGTACGAAAACGTCTGTCTGTAGCTCCACTTAACTTCGACAGTGCAGTATTATTTCTAATCAATTGTATATATTTCTATCCTTAGTATATGAACTGTCATTGTATTAATAATATTTGTCATATGGACTATAGTCTGCCAATAAACCTTTTCATTTTATTAGGGCGTCTAGGCCTGTTGTTTAAAAGGTTTAATGTTCCGCACTTTTCATCGTATTTATAGATTGTGCCAACTAATATTTCGAAAAAAATGTGAAATGTATATAATTGTTGTTGGTCCTAATTGTTCTAAGCAGAGAGAAGCTATTTTTTTAAACACGTACACTATTTACTCTTACGTAATGTGGATTGAGAATTCATTGGCAGTAATAACGCGACTGACATGTTAATTTAGCAAATGTTAATTTTGGGGACAGACATGTAACTTGAATAACAGTTGAAGTGAGCTTGGTAACCACACACACACACAGAGCTAGCTGCAGTTTTTTATTTTATTGTCATCTTGATCTCTGTGTCGGGAAACTCGACGTGTTCACATTCGCACTGACGAATATAGAGTATTTAGTATATGATTACAAGCGTCATTTTTTATTAAGTTCTGAACGAATTTATTTAGTACCTAATTCACTTTCTTTTCGTTTTTTCAAAATTGTTAGTCAGATTTATCGAATTATTCTCTGCAAGAGTTTAACGTTTTAGAACCGTTTCGAGTTCCCGCAGATTCGCGTGTTTCAAGATATAAACGTCGCCTAAGAAAACTTGGGGCTGTGGAAGAGATCGAATAGGTTACCATATTTAATTCTTAATTGGATCGGTACCGTCTGACAGACCCGCAGCGTCCCCACCGTAAGTGACCTGCCAAACGTACCCAACTGATTAAGGGTTAATGCGCATGTCTCTGTTGCT
The DNA here is from genome assembly GCA_023014485.1 of Bathynomus jamesi. NCBI lineage: Eukaryota > Metazoa > Arthropoda > Malacostraca > Isopoda > Cirolanidae > Bathynomus > Bathynomus jamesi. Next base: position 128,097 of record JAJOZX010002333.1, on the reverse strand, counting down.
GTAATTTTTTGTTCATTCATCGGTTGGTGAGTGAACTATCTCATAACCTTTTGGTCGTCTTTGTCATCGTCGTTGTCGTCATCATCATATCATCATCATGAATTTTAAAAGAAAAATATGTTAAATTGGAAATATACCATTCTAATTATTTCACATTTTGAAAGCTTTTGACATTTGCAGTGTTTTGAAATCGTTTTGAAAATTGAAGATACACAATCCTCCTCTAACAGTAAAAGTTTGGTGTGTGTGTGTGTGTGTGTGTACACCAAAATTTCAATAAATTTCAATAAATTTAAAAAATATGGTGGAAAATTCCTGTGTTCTAATTTTTTAAACAGAATATTATGTTTCATTTTATCATATGCTTTGCTTATATAAAAAAAACACCCTGACGAGGTGTATTGCTGAATACACGAAAGAGCTTGGAATAATTTTTCTTTTTCCTCGCAAAGAGGCCCCAAAATATAGCTTCCCTCATCAGCTATCTGCGAAGCAGATAGGATCCAGCTTTGGGACAGGATTTAAGGTTTACAGCTACACCTAGCTTACTCTATTCAGAACCCATCATGAAACGGACATGTTAGGTGCTTCAAAAAGTGGACGCTCAATTCTGCCAGTTGAGGCTTACGTTTTGGTTTTTGGATGAAAATACGATAGTTACCCCTTTTTCTTTGATTATATTCAATCCGACGTGAATGCAACGAGTTTCTTGCGTATATTGAGGTTCTGAATATAGTAGGCTAGGTGTAGCTGTAAACTCTAGATCCTGTCCCAAAGCTGGATCCTATCTGCTTTGCAGATAGCTGGTGAGGGAAGCTATATTTTGGGCCTCTCTGCGAGTGACCCGTTGCCCACGTCGAGCTAACATCATGAAAAAGAAAAATTATAGTATTTGTCATTTGCCATTACTTATTTGAACTATAGTGGATTTAATTTTCTCAGAGTTCCTTATTCCATGCACAGTCTGTGTGTAACATAAATGATCTCAGGGGACCATTCTGAGTTCGATCATATATATATATATATATATATATATATATATATAATATGTATATATATTATTCATTGATGCATTCATAGTTTAAATAGAAGTATGAACCATCCTTTCATACAGAGCACCATTTCGCCTATACACCCATTTCAAGGTACGAGCAGCTCGCAGCAACATTGCCAAGCAAATAGGGGATCAAGGTACTGACAAGGCTTTTGTACGTGCTTTATCACCACTGAAAGCAACAATGCTTTGTATTAGTATATATATATATGAATTATTTATTTATACTTTTAGCTGGCGACATGTAATAAGCTTTGTTTGAATTAGGCCTACTTTATGACTCAGTGATGCTAATAAAAATACATAATGTTTTGTAAACTCGTTTGCGTGGTTTTATGGACGTATATACTGTACAGCGATGTACTCTCAAAATGAGATAGACAATACTGTTTCATTCATTACTTTTGCGTGTTATTAGTTATATATACTGTAGTAATAAATCCTCTGAAGTGAAAATGTGATTTGACCTCTTTCTTTGAAGCGGAAACTAACTAACTTTGAAATGGTCAAATTGTCAATTAAGATTGCAACTGTCCCTTCAATGACCCCTGAAAGCCCAGCAGCGAGCGAATGTGAAAAGCTTTGATGCCAGTAATAACCCGTCTCTCACTTCTTCAGTGTGTTTCTATAACACCCAAAAGTAATTGTGTTGGTCTCTTTGCTTCCCCCTCATCCCCGACACACCGCTTTTCTGCGTGCCCACCACAACCTCCCTCATAGACTAAAATTCGAACTTCGTTCCTTCCGTCTTATTCGCTCTATTGATTGGACTCTGGAGCCTTTGCGCGCTTAACTTCATTTGAGACACCCAAAACAGGATTTACGTTACCTGTCCTAATATGTTATGTGCCCTTTTATTGAATGTGTGTGTGTGTGTGTGTGTGTGTGTGTGTTATAACAGACATCCTTTTACTTCTGTATTAGTAAAGGTTACAGTAGGTTAGGTAGTTGAGCTCTCGGGCAGATTTACAGTATAGAACTTAAAAATGTTGGAGCAATCGAAAGGGAGCTACAGTTTGATCCAAACGAAACACGATAGAAAACGGAACGTATTTTGGAGCATAAATTAAAGTTTAAATTTTGCCCTAAAATGCTATATACAGGGTGTTTATAAAGTCCCGATCTATTTCAGTGAAAATATAGTAAAAAGGGTAAAATTCAATACCAATATAATAGAAGGCATACATTTAATGAATACTTAAGCATATGATTCTACATGAGCACCATCAGTATCTCTACAGAGTTCGAATCTGTCAGCAGCATTGCGGAACACATTTTGGAGCATGACAAGGGTTATTTTTGTAACTGCTGTTACGATACGAGCACGTAAATGTCCCAGCTTCATTCAGATGGCATTTTAAGCACCGTCGTCTTTCAACAAGATGGGGCACCTTGTCATTACGCATTGTTCGGGAGTACCTAAATGAACGATTTTCAAATCGGTGGATTGGACGTGGAGGCAACAGGCCCTGGGCGGCTCGATCTCCTGACCTAACGCCCTTGGATTTCTTTGCATGGGGCTTTATCAAATGAAACGTCTATCAAACGAGGGTTACAGATCTGCAAGATTTACGCCCTCGTATCGTAACAGCAGTTACGAAAATAACCCCTGTCATACTCCAAAATGTGTTCCGCAATGCTGCTGACAGATTCGAACTCTGTAGAGATACTGATGGTGCTCATGTAGAATCATATGCTTAAATATCCATTAAATATATGCCTTCTATTATGTTATTGAGTTTTACCCTTTTTGCTACGTTTTCACTGAAATAGATAGGGACTTTATAAACACCCTGTATAATATAGTGCCATTTCTGTATCTCTACGAAGGTTTTTTGTTTTCGGAATTTTCGTAATGTGGCCAACTTTACTTTTACCGAATTGAACTTAAAATCACCTTTTTTAATCTCTTGAGTGAAGGCTAAATTTAAATTTTAAAATAAAAATAAAAAAAGGTTAATTTTATTTTGGTTCTTTCGAAATGTCAAAGTTTGTCTGTATTTTAAAGTAAGTTTTATAGTCTGTGTACGGGTTTATTCCAGGCGGTCTGTCTAAAATCCGTCGGGACCGGATTCAGACCGTGACTTGCCTATTGGTGACCCCGACCCCCCATTAAGGGGGCAATTAGGAACGGGGAAGTATGCCATATTAAAAATCCTAGCCTCCCCTTCCCCCCATCACAGGCTATATTAAAATATTTATTGATATGTAATTAGTTATAAATTTAACAAATAAATTACTGTTAATCACTACCAACTAGTGATGAAAGCCGGGATTGAAAAACCGATATTTATACCGGTATTGGACAAGACACGATACCGATATCGTGATTATCGATACCGGGTTTTCGGTATTGATTTATCTTCATACATAACTTACACATGCAGTATATCTTTGAGGGGCGTCATTAGTATATGTCACAAAAAGGCTTTTTCCTAAGAATGATGAAAATTTAGTTGGTTTCGAGGAAGAAAGCGAAGACCAAGACTTACAAGCATCTAACTACTCAGATAATGTTACTGAAGACAAGAATGAAGTAGATGATCCATTGATGCGCGAATACATGAAAGAAATAGAGAAATCAGAAAAGCTACCATTGAGAAGCAACGCAACTAACTTTGATCCTACTAATGAATTTAAGAGGTTCGAAGTTTCTTCACAAAGAAGTGAAAATTTAGAGAAGCTGTACGAGGCATTGCTTTCCATTAAACCCACTAGTGTAGAATCAGAAAGCTTTTTCTGCTGCTGGCTTATTTCTGACCAAGCTAAGATCAAGTCTCTCTGAACAATCATTAGATAGTCTTTGTTTCCTCAAAACTTACTTCCAAAACCAAAATAAGAAATAAATATGCAAAATTATTAATAAACTTCTTTTTTTTTAAATTGTTATTTTTCCCTTTTACCTTTGGTTATCTGATGTACTTAATCATTATATAAATAGTCCTTCCTCTTTCCTGCCTTTCCCTTGGAGCTGCTGTTCAAACTTTTTTTCAATCAATGGTATTTTCCCTTTGGTGTCGGTGACAGAATTTAAAAAGTAACTTCAGTTTTTATTGTCGTTAATGTGGTGAGTACTACAGGTCCTGCAGGCTTGTGGGAGGGTTGGCACTTGGCATGGTGACACCAAAAAAAAATCATTATAAATTATTCTCTGCATAAAACCGGTATCAACACCGGTATCAGTAAAATAAATAATTGTTAAAATACCGGTATTAAAAATTGTCGGTATTATTTCATCCCTGCTACCAACTGACGTTAAATATGGTCCTTGAATAAGCCAAACGGTTTTCTGCATTATTTGATATATTTGGGGTTGATATTTTAATTAGGTATTTAATTAAATCACACTTTAATATAATTATGGAACTCTTCTTAATGTATATTAAAAATTAACCACAATAAATTACTTTTAATATTCAAAATCTTATCTCAAATTATGATTAAAAATATTTTTCTTTTGTTTTATGCTATTATTGTTATTTTTCTATTATTTGCTATATTTAAAATTATCATTAAAGGGGCTTTGTGCCCATCCTGTATATTGCAAAAAAAAAAAAAAAAAAAAAAAAAGTCGCATCACACTGTGTTGAGTGACTGGTTTGGAACTTATGTTGGAGTAAGACAGGTCTGTGTTGTCGCCATGTCTTTTTAATATATATATATGGAGTAACGCGTGAGGTGAAAGCAAGAATGCTAAAGAGAGGAGCAAGCCTGAATTTGGAAGGGAATGAGCAGCAGCTGTCGCATCTGACGCGTGCTGATGACGTGAGGCTTCGGGTGAACCAGAGAAAAAAATTAAGAAGAGTAGTGACAAATTTTGTTAATGTATGCAAAAGGATTGTATAACTGTAATAACCGCATAAAATAACTTCAGTAGTTATGAAGTCTTTGATTATATTAATGGTAATGATAATAGAAAAATGAGTTATTCTTCTTTATTAAAAAAACCACTGATAACTTTAACAAAAATTAAGTGTCTTTTAACTTGGACGATTTTATGATTAATATTTTAAAGTTTGTTCCTCCCCGCTGAAGGGTTACAACAACCAACCACCTTAGTTTGTTGGTTGTCTTTAAAAAAAAAAGAATTATCGTTTTTCTAGTTATTTGATTCAGTTTTAGTCCGATCAGCGACTATTTAGGTTGTCCTGTTTTCTTCCGAATTTGAAAAAAAAAAGGGTTCATTATATGGCCTGAAAATATTAGTTGGATCTCCTTTTTTTAATTTTCTTGAGGGTTTTTCATTTTTGTGCGAAAGGAAATTGTTGAAAATGAACGAATGTAAATAAAAAGCAAGATTATTTTCGTTCAGAGAGAAGGAGAATCAAAGTGTAATATTATGGCGAGTGCATAAACTTTAAAGACTGTGGAGTGATTTACGTAAATATCTGAGGTCGTTGGCTGACAAAACGGGTACAAGTACAGTGGGAATCGAGAAGAGAGAGAAGCGGGACGAGCAAGTTATGATCGCGATAAGAACCTTGGTAGGAAGGAAGTGCTTGAGTGTAGATGAAGCGTGAGGTTTATACGAAGGTATATTTGGTCACTTGGTGTCATCACTGATGTATAGATGTGAGGCACTTGTTTGGCATGATGGTTCACTGTCAGAATTGAAAGCAGTTGAGTTGAATAATAACACTGGCCAACAAAATGAAACTTTTTTTCTCATCACAAACATGATCACACTTTTCTTAATGCATTTTTCACGCTGATTCCGAATCTGGTTTTATTGTTTTTCTAGCCCGTATAGTTATATAGATGCACTGGTTTTGATATTTTTAAGTTTTTGATATTGCTATAAGAAAATTTATGGATGTATAGATCACACTTAGGAATGCTAAACAACAAATACATCATATACTTTATTCAATGTACTTATAAATAAAGAATATATACATTATTTTATTAAAAGCGCCGTGAGTGTGATTTCCTTTTGTAAATTTACTCTGGATTGTCACGATACAGCATCCAACAATGGTCCGCAATCATGCTTTCATTCCAATATCCTTGGTAGCGCTTCTCCATCATCTGAATATCTTGATGGAAGCGCGCTCCTTGCTCGTCACTCACTGCACCAAGGTTTTCAGGAAAGAAATCTAAGTGGGAATGCAGGAAGTGAATTTTTAACGACATTCGACACTCCATTTCTTTGAAGGCATCAAGGAGGTTCTTGACTCCATCCTTATACGCAGGTGACTTGTTGCTTCCAAGAAAGTTTTCACATATCCATTTGAACGCCAGCCAAGCCTTCAATTCCAGCGGACTTAGACTTTTTCAAATTCAGTGTCATTCAAAACCTCCCTTATTTGTGGCCCAACAAAATTCCTTCCTTCAATTTTGCTGCAGTAACCTTCGGAAGTTTCCTTGAAAGGTATTGGAACCCTTCAGAATTGACTTTACCCATTGCTTTAACAAAATTCTTCATTAAGCCAAGTTTAATGTGAAGAGGTGGCAGATAGATCTTTTGGGGATCCACTAAAGGGACAGACTGGACATTGCTTATCCCTGGGACATATGTATACCTAAGTGGCCAGTCACTTTTGGTGTAATGTTCTATAGTGGCGCGACTGTCCCACAGGCAAAGGAAACAACAAAATTTGGGAATCCTGACTGCATACCCATAAGCATTCCTATAACTTTTAGATCTCCACAAACATTCCATTGATGACTGTCGTATTTGATTGCCTTAAGTAGTATATCCATATTGTCATATGTCTTTTAGATGGACGGAATGGGCAATGGGGATGGATGGCATTATATACCATTATGCAAAAGAACTGCTTTCAGGCTCTCTGCGACGAATCAATAAAGAGGCGCCACTCAGATGCCACATACGTCTGAGATATGGCTGTAAATAGTCCATTGATGTCATGGCAATAACAGAGAGGACCGTCTACTGAAAAGAATGCTGTTAATTCAAAATTCCGCTTTCGGTAGTAACTAATACGAACATTGTTCTCAAGTAAATTGTTCTCCTTTAGTCTTGAGGCGAGAAGCTCTGATTTCTCTTTAGACAGCGATAAGTCTCTAACAAGATCATTCAACTGTCCTTGGGTTAACTTTTTAGGCTCTAAATGTCTACCTTCAAAAGTGTACTCTGGTTCTGTAGATGGTCCGGAAACGCCAGTTGCACCTTCATCACTTTCCATGTCATCTATGATAGAATCTAGCCTATCACTTGGGGGGAATTGGAATGGGCAATGTTTCATCATGTTTTACTGGTCTACGTGCTGAATCCAAGTTTGGATATACAATCTGGTGTTTGTTCTTGGCAGAAAACCCATTAAGTTCACACTACAAAAATAACAGTCTTCATGATGATCTCTGGCTCCCTCCATATCATGGGTATGGCAAATGGCATTGAAGCTTTCTTTTTGTTAAGCCAATCACGTAATCCATTTGAACAGCCAGAACAGATTTGATGTGGCGCCCATGGTTTATCTTGGTCACCTAGATGGCAACCAAAGTATAGCTTGTATATTTCTTAATGTCGGTTGTAATACTTCGTCGCTGTGTTTTAGTTGTCAATGGCCGCATACGAAACAGAACTTGTCGGGGTCATTCTTACATTGTCGAGGCATGTTGACTGACCTAAGCAAACTATAAATTCAAAAAAAATGTACACCAACTTGACACAACAAGTTCTTGGACTGGACTGATTTTGACACAAAAAGCACGGCGTTGTTGCCTGAATCACAATGCTGCTAGACGTAAAAGCTCACACCTGAAATACATAAGATGTATAATTAAGATAATTGAAATAAATAAGATGAATAAACTAAAAAAACAATAAAATAAACACAATCAAATGTTGAAATATTAGTATTTTGCCTATTTAAAATGGTTAAATCTGTATAGTTATATATATGCCTTCATCTTGAAAACTATACGTGCTAGAAAAAATCTGAATGCAGTTTTGGAATCAGCGTGAAAAATGCTATCCAGCCACCACAAATTGTACTCTGATGAAAAATCTTTGTTGACCAGTGTAATTCAAGACGAATGATTCGTGTAAAACAGGTTTGCCGTGTGATAAATGTTTGGTTTAAGGTGTTGAGTTAAAAAAGTTACTGCTTTTAATCTATACCCTTTGTAGAGGATTTCCTTAATCGAAGGGATGCGCTGCCACAAACACACGTTTGGTTATCATACAAAACTGCGACAGTTTCATACATTTTTACGTTCAATTCTGTATCCTGACACGCATCAATCTGAAAAACCTAATAAATTTAACCTAGCGTAACCTTAATTATATCCCATTTTTTCATGATAAAAGATAGCATAAAGATAAACCACCGCGACACTGTTAATGTCGTAATGCTCACGTTCGTGTCGCGATGTGCTCCGTGTGTATCTAAAGATTGTCGCGGTTCCGTAAAGAAGACAAGAACACACACACGTATATACACCTCGTAGTATTTCCGTGCGTTAGTCTCTCTTCACATGAAGGTCAAGCTGGTGGCCCCGCCTCCTTATATAAGTTGTAATAATCAATAAAGCTTTAAACACATTTATTATCGCAGTCATTAAAAACAAAGTAGTGCACTTTCTGCAGCTTGTTTCAGGGTTCATACACACCTGCAAAAATATAATTTTTTAATTTTTTGAGAATATCATTGGAATATAAAATATTTATGAAATATTCAGGACTTAATTATTTGTAAATATTTTATAAATAATTTAACTATAAATTAATTTAAAATGTTAACATAAAATAATTTAACAAAAACGAGCACTATTTGTTTTACATTATATAAAACTCGTGCATTTTGTTATCTAGTATTAATTTTTTCAGCCTGCCATGGGATTTTTGCGTACGTTTTTTAAGAGGAGTTAGAATAAAAATTGGGTTTTAATTGTGTTATACGAAATGTGAATTTTTTTTTTTACACCTTTTATGCAATTTATGCAATTTTTATATGATTTTTATATACAGGGTGGGCCGTAAGTTTCCATACATAGGAAAAATAAACATTTTTTATGGACAACCATTTTTATTTATATAATATGCTCTACATGGTTGCCATTGTTTTGAAAACACATTTCAATACGTGTTCCCCCACTGTTGATGAACACGCATTAGCACAGTTGACGTTATGCTTGTAATGGCGTTGGTGATACGTTCCTTTAGATGATTTATGTCTCGTATCTTTTCCTGATACACCATGGCCTTCAAGTGCCCCCAAAGATAGAAATCAAGGGGGGGTGAGATCTGGGGATCTGGGAGGCCACTCCACAGGACCACGCCGACCAATCCAAGCATCCGGAAACTGCTGATCCAAATACCGACGCACGTGAAGACCATAATTTAAATTTTCCTATGTATGGAAACTTACGGCCCACCCTGTATATTTATATATGAGGGTGTTGGTTTTCGTCGTCGTCGTCGTTGGGCCTAGGCAAGCTACGGCCTGAGACCGTAGCGCATCTATCCGGTATAGGTTAACCTGGATGATGTAGCCATAAGCACTGCCGCTGGTTAAGTGCCAACCAGTGATTATCTCACTAGCCGTATTGAGTCCGTTAGGCGAAACTGCGACAGTACCAAAGATGGAAAATATAACCCTTGGATTTCTATTATTTATTTGCAAAATGAGCATGGTATTAGATTAAAATAATTATTTGAATATAAATAATTAACTGACAATTGTGATATATTGTTAATTATGTTTACATACAATAAAATAATACAGTATACATAAAATTAGTATTAATGTGGTTTACAATTGAATTATGATGGGTAACTAATTTAAAATGAATTTATAGCTATTCCGAAATTCAAGACGGTAAAATTAACATTTATCTTGAAACTAAAATAAGAGTATTCACTACACACTCCCCCACCAGAGAGGAAGTTCAAAGAGTTCCGAACGACACAGATTTCCCCTGGACCTTTTGGTAGCTACATGTACCTCGCTTAAGGTTGATTCCAAAAACGCAGGCTTAAGACGATCGATAGAAACCTTGTCGACCTTGGAACCGCGCTGGATGAGAAATGATTTGCGCGTACGTCGGAGAACTTCATAGGGCCCGTCATATGGACATTGGAGAGGCCGTTTTGGGACAGGTACACGAACGAAAACGTGGGTGCAAGACTGGAGGGCTGGGGAAACAAAGATGTTCTGTTGGCTAGTCAATCGAGGGGGAACAGGCTGAAGGGACTGCATGTGAGAGGAAAGTGTTTGAGCGAATTCCGTAGGATCACATGACTTATCCCCTGCAGTGAAGTAGCCACCTGGTAGCCGCAGTGTTGTTCCATAGACTAGTTCAGCCGCTGTAGTCTTCAGATCACTCTTAAATGCAGAGCGAATACCAAGCAACACGAGTGGAAGCTTATCCATCCAATGGGAGTCTTCGTGACACATAAGGGATGACTTCAGCTGGCGATGGAAGCGTTCGACGAGGCCGTTAGCTTGCGGATGATACGCACAGGTATGCGCATGTACTGTACCCAACAAGCTGGTAAACTTCTTCCAAAGCGAAGACTCAAATTGGCGACCTTGGTCAGTGATGACTTTTGTCGGCAATCCAAATCTTGATACCCATCCATGAAGAAAGGCTCTTGCAACAGTGTCCGCTTGGATATCAGGAAGTGGGATGGCTTCAGGCCATCTGGAAAAGCGGTCGAGACAGGTGAGCAGATAACGTTGGCCTTCAATCACTGGAAGAGGGCCAACGATGTCTACATGAATTACCTCAAATCGCTGGGATGGGGGCGGAAATGCGTCAAAGGGGGACCTGGTGTGCCTTTGGACTTTGGCACGCTGACAGGCAAGGCACGTTTTGGTCCAATGTTTGACATCCTTCCGCATCGAGGGCCAAACAAAGCGAGAGGTAACCAGGTGTTGCGAAGCACGGATACCAGGATGGGAGGGCTTATGAAGATCCGTGAAGACTGCTTGTCTGTGACATGGAGGGACATAAGGGCGAATAGCAGCTGTTGATACGTCGCAATAGAGGGGCACAGACAATCCTGGCATACTCATTTTCTTGAGGGAAAGTGAGTGAGTGGAGTCTTCTCTGAGCAGGTCTTGTAGTTCCGTATCCTTATCTTGATCCTGTGCAATGCATTCCACAGTGTAGAGCTGAGGGTAACAGAAGTAATCTCTATTCTTGAAAGTGCATCCGCTGGAGTGTTCAAGACACCTTTGATGTGGCGGATATCTGTGGTAAATTGCGAGATATAATCGAGTTGCCTGATGACTCTGGGAGAGTGGTTACAGCTGTTTTTATTGAAGACAGTGACCAAAGGTTTGTGGTCGGTAAAAACACAAAACTCTCGGCCTTCAAGGAAATGTTGAAAATGCTTCACGTTTAAGTAAATAGCAAGAAGTTCACGTCCGAAAGCACTATAACGCGTTTGGGCTGGCTGCAGCTTTTTCGAGTAAAACGCGATGGGTGCTTGTTGACCGTTAATGGTTTGTTCCAACACCCCACCGATCGCAACATCTGATGCATCGACCGTCAGAGTTAGGGGGGCATCACTGATAGGAAATGACAGAGACAATGCACTATTGATAGCATTTTTGGCATTGTCGAACGCCTGTAAACTATCGCTACACCATACCAATTTCGTTACCTTGCGTTTGTGTGTGACCATAGCGTGTAGAGGAGCAAGAACACTGGCACAGTTTTAATGAACTTGTGGTAATAATTTACCAAACCTAGAAACCGACGTAACTCACGCTGATTATTTGGCATAGGGTAATTTTTTATCACTTCACACTTGTCCTGAAGAAGGGGGGTAATTCCGTGCTGCGAAATCGTGTGACCAAGAAATTCCAAGGTTGGCTGTGCAAACACACACTTAGATGCATTAATAGTAACACCGTATTGTTCTAAGCGTTGAAAGAGGAGTGAAAGATGTTCCTTATGTTCCTCTTCCGTTGAGCTGGCCACAAGCAAATCATCGATGTAGGCATAAACAAAGTCTAAGCCTCTGGTGACCTCATCTATAAACCTCTGAAAGGTTTGCGCAGCATTCCGTAGCCCGAACGGCATCTTCACAAATTCGAATAACCCAAATGGTGTACAAACTGCAGTCTTGGGAATATCCGAAGGCTCTACGGGAATGTGGTGGAAAGCCTTAACGAGGTCTATTTTACTGAAGATAGATTTGCCGTGGAGAAGAGAAGTAAAGTCTTGGACATTTGGTACCGGATATCGGTCCGGGATGGTTGTCGAATTCAAAAACCGGTAATCCCCACATGGTCTCCAGTCTCCTGACTTCTTCTGGACCAGGTGTAGGGGAGAGGACCAACTGCTTTTGGAAGGTCTTATTATCCCATGATCTATCATAAGCTGGAATTCCGATTTGGCAGCTTTCAGTTTGTCCGGGGCAAGACGTCTGGGTTTTGCAAACACAGGGGGACCTTTTGTTGTAATGTGATGGGTAATGGTGTGCTTAATGGTATCACCCATCTGCATCGGTTGAAGAATTCCTGGATATCGCTGGAAAAGGCACTGGTACATGGAATTAGGGGGAACGAGGGAAAGTGCAGAGTTCGAGGCGTCCGGAAGGGCAACCTGTTTGGCAAGAACAGAAAGCAGTGTGGCCTGGTCGCATAAGCGTCGCTTGTCAAGATCCACCAGGAGTTTGAAATGCTGGAGGAAGTCAGTGCCGATTATGGGATGCTGCACTTGAGCACAGATGAAAATCCACTTGAAGGATCGGTGAAGGCCCAAGTTTAGTTCACGCGACTGAGTACCGTACGTGGGTATGCGTGAACCGTTAGCAGCATATAGAGGCGGAGATTCCGAGTGCGTATGACCAGATTTTTGAGGGAATACACTGACTGACGCTCCGGTATCGAGCAAGAAATTGACACCAGAGTTCCTGTCCTTTATGAATAACAGGTTGGCAGTACGAGTACTAGACGCCATTAGGACTCGCTGCTGGGGGTTTTCCGACGAAAAATTGCAAGGGGAGATGCACTTCCTAGCCTTCTTTCTAAATTTAGAGTGGTAGAAGCAGATCTTCCCGGAACTCGAACGATGCCTCTTCGTAAATCTTGACCGAGAATGGCTTCTTTGCCGTTGATTTTGTAGCAGAGAACAAACGTGGTTGAGTTGTTGACTTAACTCTTCCACTTTCAACTCCAGTTCCGATTGTGTGTTCACGTTGTTGACCGGAGCTGTGTCAATCTCCACTACTTTGTCGGCAGTTTCTGCTAGTTTATCAACTGGAGTAGCAGGATCCATAGTGGCCAAGACACGCTGAGCTGAGGAGGAAGTTTCTGCAAGAACAACTGTCTAAAGATGTCCTTATCGAAGGTTTGTGCGCGTTCGCCTAGTGCGCACTGCATAGCCCTCAGCATTTGAGTGGGCTTACGGTCTCCAAGTTCTTCTTTCGAGATTAACTGATGTAGTTTCTCACGCTCGGAGACAGTGGTGCGGCACAGGATGGCAGACTTCAGATCGTTGTATGGGTCCTCACTCGTGGAAGTAGACACGATGACGTCACGGACTTCAGAGATGATGCTCGCTGGTAGAGAGGACAAAACATGATCGTATTTTGTCCTGCTAGCGGTGATCCTTCCCAAGTTGAATTGTGATTCCACTTGGTGGAACCAAATAAATGGATCACCCGGCCAGAAGACGGGGAGCTTTACGCTCAAGTGGGAGATGGCACCAGCGTCGTCAGGCATCTTCTCCTATGCTTGCTAACGTACAAGCAAGACGACAAGTTACCAACGAAGGAGTGGAGGTTGAGACGAGCGCAGGCACAGAGCGCACGGGCAGGGGTGAGGGGCAGAGGGCACGAGCGACGTTACAGTCTGGTCCTAGTCGCTCGGGTGAAGGGGGTGATGGGCACGAACGACGTTACAGTCTAGTCCTAGTCGTTCGGGTAAAAGGGGGGAATCCAACTCCGGGTCACCAATTGTTGGTTTTCGTCGTCGTCGTGCCTAGGCAAGCTACGGCTTGAGACCGTAGCGCATCTATCCGGTATAGGTTAACCTGGATGATGTAGCCATAAGCACTGCCGCTGGTTAAGTGCCAACCAGTGATTATCTCACTAGCCGTATTGAGTCCGTTAGGCGAAACTGCGAAAGTACCAAAGATGGAAAATATAACCCTTGGATTTCTATTATTTATTTGCAAAATGAGCATGGTATTAGATTAAAATAATTATTTGAATATAAATAATTAACTGACAATTGTGATATATTGTTAATTATGTTTACATACAATAAAATAATACAGTATACATAAAATTAGTATTAATGTAGTTTACAATTGAATTATGTTGGGGTAACTAATTTAAAATGAATTTATAGCTATTCCGAAATTCAAGACGGTAAAATTAACATTTATCTTGAAACTAAAATAAGAGTATTCACTACAAGGGGATCAGATCTGAAATATCAGAGGATTACCAGGAAACTTTATTTTTGGACCTGTGTATGAACCCTGTGTTCATCTACTCTATCAGGTGCATAAAATAAAATGTTAAAAAAAAATTAAAATCACGGTGACTGAAAGGAAAATGCAAAGCGAGCAGAAAAAGTAAAACTGAACCATGCAAAAATAGTTTATTTTTGTTTGTTCCCTTTTAATTTATTTTTATCGATTGGGCTAGTGTATATATATATATATATATTTTATCGATTGGGCTAGTTTATATATATATATATATATTTTTTTTTTTTTAACTGCAAACACGCAGTATAATTAACGTAAAGAACGACGCTTGTATAGGAGAATATTCCGCGCAAGATGAGGAGGGAGAACGAAACAAATGAAAAAATGATGTAACCATCCGGGAATCGAACTCGGGATCTTCCGATTGCCGGTCAGATATGATAACCATTACACCATGGGCCTCACTCGGTCAAATGCCGTAATTCTCCTACATTCGTTCTCCCTCCTCATCTTGCGCGGAATATTCTCCTATACAAGCGTCGTTCTTTACGTTAATTATACTGCGTGTTTGCAGTTAAAATGTATATAATGTACGGCATGCGGGAAGTGCCCCTTGGGGCATTGGTTTCTGCGCGTATGTAGGAGAATTACGGCATTTGACCGAGTGAGGCCCATGGTGTAATGGTTATCATATCTGACCGGCAGTCGGAAGATCCCGGGTTCGATTCCTGGGTGGTTACCTCATTTTTTAATTTCTTTCGTTCTCCCTCCTCATTTTGCGCGGAATATTCTCCTATACAAGCGTCGTTCTTTATACGTTATATATAGATATATATATATATATATATATATAATATATATATATATATTATATATATATATATATATATATATTAGGGTGGTCCACAACAGCGTTTTTTGGAATTTTAAATTCGGTCACATCTGCCCCTTATTCTATTCCCCCACAAGAATAAACGTGCCAATTATCTTTGCTCTAGGACCTTTTTATGCACTCGCTCAAAATGAAACAATTTTAATAATGACTTGACAATTTATGACTGGAACATTTATTGAACAAGGATAATAATGACTTGACAATTTATGACTATATATATATATATATATATATATATATATATATATATATATATATATATATATATAATGAAATTATAACAGCGGAAGAAATAATGCACACAGTTGAAGATCTTTAGGTCTTCTTGAGACCAGTTTTAGTCGGCTCTTTGAATTCCTTGCGGTGCAGAGCGACTTCGCGGAGAAGGTACTGCTTTTGCGCTTCATCGTTCGTGATTGTGCTGTTGAAAGCCTTAATGAGCGCAACTCCTCTTTCTGCCCAATCGTTAGCCACTGCCATCTTCTCTACACGTTCCTTCATTCCTTGGTAAGCTGGATCTGTGTTCCAATCATTTGGTGTCTTGGACAGGAATGATTGCGCCTGTTCACTTCCGTGCTGCATGACGAGGTTGAAGAAGATTGCTGAACGTTTGGTGGCATAGAATTCCAAGGGATTGCTCGCGGAGAACGTTTTTCCGTCCACGCGCTTGACTCCTTTTCTTTTTTCGGGAACAGCTACGATGTTGTGAGCAATCCTCTCCTTCGTGGACGCGTGAACTCGAGGATCAAAGAGTGCCAAGGGGATTAAGTGCTCAGAAATGAACCACAAATGGCGCTTCATCGCGGCAAATGCCGCGTCGTTCGTCTTTCCTGAGTGAGCTTTCAGCTGGCGCAAGAAAGTGAGGTCATTCAATGGAGCCATGTATGCAACACTGGCCTCGTTCCAGTAGCGGCCGTAAAGGAGCGTGATAAACAGGCTTAGTTCCTCGATGTTCCGTTTCTCGGTCTGAAGCAAGGTGAATTAATCTCTGAATAGGAACACCTTGAGCGTGTAAATGGCCTTGGCCATCCATCGCGCATGGTGCATGGCTCCAGGGCTTCGAATTCTCACAGGACCGTCAAGCTTCCCTCCCAAGAAAAGGAGGCAGAGAAGCATCAGTTCATCATAGTCGTCCCGCTGGCTCTTCTTCTTGACAGCCTCCTTGTAGTAGATCATTTCCTTCCTCTGCTCTGCTGTTTCAGTGAACAGGCTGTCGGGTGTACTCTCGAACCTGCTGTGATCAATGAAAACCCAGTGCTGCTTGAAGCGCTTGAATAGGCCAATTTCAGGTCCACTGGATGTTCCGAAACAAGCACCGAAGGCCGCAGCAAGGACGACTTCTACCACGTGGTGTCGGCAAGCGATCCACACCAGATCAATACCCAACTCCTTTTCAATGAGAGTACAAGCTCCAGCATGAAGTCCCGTGTTGGACGCAGTTGTATCAAAAACAAGACCTCGAACGTTGCCCCTCAAAGACTAGTCGTCCACAAGCTTCAGGCACGCCTGAGCCTGAGATGCTCCAGTTGCAGCAGCTACCGTTGGAACTTCAAGGAGTTTCTCTTCCCCGTTACCGGTTACAAGCACAGCCACACGGTCCACCACCTCTAACCCTTGGGAGATATCTGTAAGCAGCTTACTATCCCAGTGCAAGAGAAGGGGCTCATGGGTTGTAAGTGGCCTGATCTTCGCGGCACACCGCTTCACGTGTACACTGTCTCACGCGACGAATGGTGCTGCGTGAGATTGACACTTCGTCCAAGTTGTGCCCCAGCGATTTAATAGTTGCTGCGACCACTGCCATTCCTTTCCTGTCACTGATGTTGTGGCGATCCAAGGCTAAGGAAATGTCAGGCGTGATCACAGACTTCAATCGCTTAGGAATGGAACGTTTTCGTGCTGACTCCTTAAAAACTACAGTATCTGAATCTGATGATTTAGATGTGCTTGAACTAGAAGCCTCCAGTTCTCCCTGGGACCATCTCGCATCCGCCTCGCGCTTGGCCTTCTCCTCTCGGTTCATCTCCGCCTCACACCGAATCCTCTTCCTCGTTTGTTGGTCAGCCATTTTCTTGTCAATCGGGCCAAAGCTGGAGGAAGTGGGATTATCGAGCTGAGCGGCAAGGAAGTTCTTGTCCTCCTCATTCATCATGGTCTCGAGGGCGTCATGACGTGAAAGATCGAACACATCGTCAAGGTCTCCGCGAAATATGTCCTTCATTCTGCAGGATGGGAAATTCTTTGTGCGGTTCTTCTTCAGCCCCTTGTATTGCTCGTACAGTTTCAGGAGCTTCTTCTCAGCGTATCTGGTATCCGTCATTGGAACGTTTGCTTTTGTCCAAAACGGGATCAAAGCCTCAATGGTCATCACCGCACTGTTATATTCTGTCTTCCTCTCCTCCAGATGGTGGAACATGAATTTCCGGAGGACTTGAAGCTTGGTAGGGAGTCCTGCCCTAGTTAACTACTACTCCGCCTTCCCTAGTAACCACACGCCACTGCTAGACCGTGTTTTTGATGCTTCGGTGGCATTTCTACACATTCCTACAAAAGAAGAAGCCAAATTTAGTCATACTATAGTAATCAGTCATTAGTGAGACACGTCATGCATGATTGAGCGACCTCTTAACGACACGTAGACCAACCATACTTCACACAGTTATTCACACTAAGTGTAGGAACAAAAGCAACAGACCCAAAAGTGAAATCTCAGATGCTAAATTTTCCCTATGCTTGTGAACCACCCTAATAAATAAATATTATATAATATATATATATATATTATATATATATATATATTTTGCCGCTGAAAAGTTTGGAGCGCCTGTTGGTTTCTCGTTCATGTTTCACGCTTCATGATAAGGCGTCGTATCCTGTAACAGATTGATTGATCTATGGATCTTATTAGATTTAGGATATTTAAAATTTGAATATGCTGAGGTTGGGCTTTTTCTTTTTTTTTGTGTTTTTGTCAGAGTAAATATAAAAATGGCCCTTAGAAGAAATTTAAATGACACTAAAATGGACATGTTGGAGCGGTCTGGTTTGGTCAGTGCCTCAGCCGCCGAGATTGTCTATGTTTCACGAAGAATAGGTGAAGGGATATGCAGCAAGAAAGGCAACGGCAAAAAATATATATTGCATGAAATAAGTACGATATCGTGAGGAGAAGGCAAGACTAAAACAATTTAACAAAACAATGTTGTCACGAATTGTGAAGCGTGACCGGAAACCAACAGCACCAAATCTTTTATTTGTTTAGTTCTCTTTTAGTTAGTTTGACTGCGACAGTGCAAGGTCGTCGTTCCAGGTTGCTCTTAATTAATCTCTGGATATATTTTGATGCATTTGTCTTCCGTTCACGATTTACAAATCATTTCGTCAGTGTTGCTTTGTGCTCACTATTCTGCTTGCTTGTACATACCTTTTTTATTGCCGACCACTGTATCATGATCTCGGAGGGTATAGTCCTCTTGAAATATGGACACACTCGGCGACTTTGATTACTAAGGCACCATGCAAACGGATCCCTCTATATTATGCCATTTTAAGGTAATTTAAATCTCTCCTGAGAGCCATTTTTATATGTAGCTATTGCCAATGAAAAGCAAAAAATCAACCCAGCGTATGAAAATGTGAAGTGTTCGACATGTAATATGGATCCATAGATCGATTTGATACAGGATATGACACCTTATTATGAAGTGTGAAACATGAACAAGAAACCTGTAGGTGATTTCAAACTATTGAGCGGTCATATAATAAATATATATATTAGGGTGTCTCTTATTGGGTAGTCAAAAATTGAAATATTGAATTATTTTATCTGCGCCCCCTAAAATAGTTCCATTTAGCATAAAAACTAAAACTTGAAAGTTTGACACAAATTGGCTCATATTTAGGGGTCGCCCCCGGCTAATAAAAATGGTGACCATGGCATAATAGCTCCTGACATATGATTATGCTCATTATACACATAATTCCTTCCTTCTTTTTTTAGTTTGATTCGTTTTTATAAGTATAGGCCTTCTTATTTATCATTGATCCTTTTCTAACCTATCCTTGATGTTGTTATAATCCATCCTTTGGTCCTCAATCCTTCTTTATCCCAATCCTTTTTCTCCTATCCAAAATCCTTCCTGGCTCTTTTTTTATATACAATCAGCAATGAAGCATTGCTACAAAAAAAAACCATTAGTTTATTATATAGAGATAAATTCAAAATGCCAGTGCTATTTACATACTTTAATTACTTTAATTAGCATTATTTCCTTATACAACATTTATTTAATATACAATGATTATACAATATGGTGTATTTTAAGGTGCGACCTCATTGATGGTTATTTTTTGAGAAGAACAGTTTTTGATGGAACTGGGTGACTCTGGCGGTGTTTTGCAACAATTTGGAGCAGGAACTGGAGCTGCTCTTCCCCCACTGTCAATTTCTTATTCAGCTCTTGAACTAAAGCTACTGCACGTTCTGCCCGGTCATTTACAACAGATAGAGCTGCAACAATAGCTCTGGCCCTTAAATATTCACAGTTGGATGTCCAAGTGCTGGGTGCCTTGTTCAGAAATCCTTCTGGCAAATTCAGCTTAGTAAAGAATTCTCTAGTATTTCTTGTAACAAGTTGGTGTAGTCCTTCACCAGAGCAGAAGGTCGATTCAGGAATCCGAGGACGCTTGGGTGGTCTATCAGTGGACTCATCTTCTAATGCCTTTACCATGCGTTTCTTTACATCTGTAGTAATTCGCTCATCAAAGAAAGCAAGACCAACTGCTTCTTCAGACAGGTACCATAAGTGGTTAGAGAGCTTTTTTTTAGTTGCATCAGAAATCTTTTTGTTAGGATAATTAATCAATGACCTCATAAGGAGCCAGTCATTAAATGGGGTTTCAATAGGGAGTGAGGATGTTGTCCAAGCCTTCATATAGATGAGAACAGAAAAAAGGGAAAGATCTCGAATTCCTCGTTCTTCAGTCTTAGTCATCTTGAACTGGTTTCGAAAAAGCCACATCTTGATAGAATAGAGCGCTTTGGACATCCAGCGAGCTCGATGCATGGCACCTGGTGCACGAAACTTGATGCCTTTATTGGGGACACCTCCAAGAAAGATGATGGACAGATCCAAAAGTTCTTGATAGTCATCCCGTAGCATAGGTGCCTGGGATCTAGCAAACTGAATTAGTTCAGTTTTAGACTGGATAATTGCTTCTTTAGTAATCGTGTCTGTCTCACCTGTTTGGAACTGGCTTTGATCAACAGAAGTCCAATTGTCACGAAAACGCTTAAAGATCAATATCTCTGGACCAGTTGATGTAGATCCCAATGTTGCTTCAAATGCAGCTCCCAACAATAAATCTAAAACATGGTGTCTACAAGGCAAGTACAAAACATCATGTCCCAATTTTGCTTCGATGAGAGCACAGGCTCCACTATATTGACCCGTGTTTGAAGCTGTTGTATCGAAACAAATTGCTTTTACTCTCTCTGTAATTCCCCATTCATTCAGGCAGTTAAAGACGGCTTCAGCTTGTGCTTCTCCAGTTGAGTTTGGGATTTTGGGGACACCAAGCAGCTGTTCAACACCAGGTCCTGACACAAGTACTGGGAGACGATCAATGTGCTTGTGCGAGGTGAGGTCCTCCATCATCTTGCCATCCCAGTGGACTGTCATAGAACATTCTCCATGGAAATGCTCCTTAAGTTCTTTAGCATGACGAGCTCGGTTCTTATTTCGAAGGCGATGGATAGAATGTTGGTTTATGTTGTAATCTGAAGCGTCCAAACCAAAGCTTTTAGCTGCCTCTGCGAGGATAAATGTTGCCTTTCTAGAGGAAATTTGTGTACGATCCAGGGCAGCAGACATCTGAATAGTCATGATGTTTTTCATGCCTCGTTTTTCTTAGATTTTGGTAAAGCACAAGCTCCTTTGGGCTCCTCCTCCTCATTCTCACTTTCATCAGTGTTGCTGGAAGATGTGGAAGAAGCCAGTACAACTTGACTAGTAGACGCCTCCATCAAAGATTCTGACTTTCTTTTTCTCTCTGCCTCAGCTTCCAACCGTTTGACTGCATTTTTTGTGCGGTGAAGATGTACAGTGTCCACACCACCGATTGAGCCAGGACGACCTTTTTGTCTTTGCAGTTGAAGGAACTCCCAGTCCTCACGATTCTTGATCAGCTTCTCAGCGTCTCCATGGGCGATGTCAAAGAGATCTTCCAATCGCTCTACAAAATCAGCCTCCTTGGTTTTATGGCTCTGGCTTGTTCTGGAAGCATGCTTCTTTAAGCAAGTCCATTCGTTAAAGAAATTCTCTAACTTCTTCATGGCACGAGGTTCCTGCTGAGTAGGAATATTGGCCTTATCCCAGATAACTATTGTGGCTCGAATAGATTGACGCAGAGCATCGCGGATTGTCATGTTTTTCTCTCTGTGGAGGTGCATAAAATAACCAAAAGCTTGCCTATATGGGGGCAGCTTTGAGCCTTTAATATCATCTACTGTAGATCCGAGCAAATAGAATGGTCTTCTTGTATTCATCTGCAAAATAAGAAAACAAAATATTAATGTAGTGTTATGGTTTTGTAGAGCAGGGCTAAATCACTGTTTTGACTTTTTTAAATTAAAAAAAAAAAAAATTTGGTAGACAAAGTTAATTTGGTCTATTTTATAAATCTAACGTATTTTTCTCAATTATTATTCCTATTATTTTTTAATCTAAGAAACAAGGAATAAATATTTTTGTAGTAGAAATTTATATTTTGCTATTTTATTGGAAATAGAAACAGTGGCGTCACTAGGGTTGGTGTCCCCCTCCCCCCCCCATGGACCTCCTCCCGTACCAGACCATACAGAATCCTTAGTAATGTTTTTTGTACTAATGTTACTCGTAAATCGTAATTCCCGTATATCACTGAATGTAATGGCAATAGTAGTGACATAAACAACTAGCAAAATTAAAATTACTCCTTTAAATTACAATATCATACGCACAGCCTAAATGTATTTACATTTACATAGTTTCATGTGGTTAAAGTGAAAATTCGGTAAGAAAACAATAGAATTCGAAGTAAAAACGTTTAAGAACTACATCAAAATTATGTTCATTTTAACGTTAAACTTTACCGTTACATGAGATACATTAATGGATTAGGTTTGCATAATCAATAACGGCCCAAATAATGTAGAAGTTGTAGACAAATGCATATGGAAATATACTCATAATTTGAGGCTGCAACATCATAAAGACAGAGGCTGCAACAACTGAGCGGAAGCCTTTTTTTTTTTTCCTCTCTTTTCCTTTAATTACTACTTCATTCTCAAAAAGTTTGATATAGTTCACAAATACTAATTACCACAATATTGTAGCTAAAACAACAGAAAATTTGAAAAAATCAGCGACTATAAAAACACCAGCAGCAACGAAAACAACAGCGCGTGCTTGTAGAGCGTGCAGACGAAACCACGTGATTCGAAGCGTCATTGTAATTGGGTAATAATGACAGCTCTGACCGGAGCGCATTAGAAGGTTCAAAAAGTAAATTAGCATAAGAGTTTTAGCCTTGTAGATATATTGATACATGTAAGCTGGGCTTACGAAAAATGTTTTTGTTGTTATAACTAACTACAGGGATATTTTTATGAAAAATAATAAATTTCTGCTCAAACTGCACAAAAACCCCCCGCACCCCTCTAGTGACGCCACTGATAGAAACACAGATCATGAAACACATGTCAGGTAAAATTTCCATTGAACTAAATTAAATTCTTTGTGACAAATAGCAACATTGTTTAAAACTTCATAATATGTGTATAAGAGCATAAATTCTAATTTTTTCATTAAATTCATTAAATTTTTTTCAAACTAATAACAAAATCAGTATAAATAATTGTGAAAAATATAAATAACATAGTTTATTATCTGATAATAGCAAAAAAGAAGTATAGTGATACACAGTTACACACCTTTTACTTATGACAGCAGAACACTGAATGATGACAAATAAACAATTGCAACATAATCTGGAGCATTCTTGATGAAACATGTTTAAACAGGTTGATCTTGTCTTATCAAGCAATATTTTCAGCTACAAACTTGACAATTATCTCTAATATATTCATTTAATTGAATTCATCATAAATATGATGATTAATTAATTAAAAACATATGTTTAGTATACTTGACAACTGCTAGTAATTTCAAATATTAATTGCATAAATAATAGCTATTTTTATGAACTTCAATAAGCGGGCGCGACCTCTAAAAATTTTCAATCCAAAAAAATTTTATGTGATGTTTTTTCAACCAATGGAACTGGTTGAGGGGGCGCAACCTAAAAAATCAACACTTCGAAAATAAGAGACACCCTAATATATATATATATATATATATATATACACACACACACACAGTGAAACGCCTGTTAGCGGTCACGCCTAAAAAGCGGCCAGTTTTCATTACGGCCAAAATGTTTAATCCCAATTTACCTTCAATTGTTTCTATGCTATGAAAAGGCGAGTAATACGGCCACGCCTCTAGTCCGTATTGCGATCAGTTGGTTGGTCCAGCAACGACGTGACAGTACATCAAATACGGCCAATCACAGAAAGCCACGTGTGCAGTGTCGATGACAGAGTCTCTGCTAAGCTAAAGGTATCAGTGCTTAGTGATATAGCGTGAAACAGAAGTGCTAATTCATACACGTGTAACAAAAATGTCAACTCACAATTGCCGTAATGAACTGTCTTCGAAGCAAATGGTTGATCTGCTGAAAAATAGTGATGACAAAAGTAGCCGACAGCTAGCTGACATTTATGGCATCGGCAGAACACAGGTGCAAAATATTATAAAACGGAAACGTGAAATTTTGGATTCATTTGAAGAAAATGCTAACTCGAGCCGCAAAAGGCAATGTGTATCGACAGCAAACGATGATCTAAATGACTTAATGTGGCAGTGGTTCACCAAACAACGTTCTCGGCTTGTCCCTGTCAGTGGACCGATGTTGCAAGAGAGAGCCCTGGCGATAGCCAAAGAACTCAATCTAACGGAGTTCAAAGCTTCCACTGGCTGGCTACGTAGCTTCAAACAACGGCATAATATTTCTGGTGGACGCACTTCTGGTGAAAATGAAAGTGTGGATAAAGGTGTTGCCACAGACTGGAAGGAAAAACTCCCATCCATCGTGGAAGGATATTCCCCTCGTGATGTCTTCAATATGGACGAAACGGGAGTTTTTTTCCGTCTGCTTCCAGACCGTACACTGCGTATTCGTGGTGAAGATTGAAAGGGCGGTAAGAAATCCAAGGACCGATTGACTGCTGCCCTGTGCTGCAACATGCTCGGAGAGTTTGAACCAGTCCTTGTCATCGGCAAATCCGAAAAACCTCGGTGCTTTAAAAACATCAATGTGAACACACTCCCTGTCACATGGAAGGCCAACAAGAAAGCATGGATGAACGCACAACTCTATCGTGAGTGGTTGAAAGCTTTCGATAATAAAATGCAACGACAAAAGCGTAACGTGCTACTTTTCGTGGATAATGCCCCTGGTCACCTTAAGGATACAACAACAAAAAACGTGAAAGTGGTCTACTTGCCCAGCAACACAACATCAGAACTCCAACCTCTGTACCAGGGAATCATCCATTGTTTCAAACAACACTATCGTAAGCGACTTCTCCGATCGGTCATCGCAAAAGCCGACATCGAGACCGAAAAAGCTTCTGGAAAGTGTGTTAGTGTGCTCGACGCAATCCAGTGGATATCATCTTCTATCAAAGACATCAAGCCGACCACTGTCCAGTCATGTTTTAAAAAAAGCTGGTTTTCCTACTGACGCAGCAGAAGAAGACCCAGAGAACATCCCCATCAACCAACTCATCGTCACGGCATCCAAACAACTTAATATTAATGAAGCGATGACAGCTGAGGAATTTATCAATTTCGATAGATATTCCAGCGACTCAAGAACTTGAGGACGACTGGGAGAATAAACTCAACGATTTCATGAACGCCAAAAGATCAAATTAAATCAATCCTGACCCAGAACCTGATCCAGAACCCGAGTGCCTAATCAAAGACATCTCTGAAGCACTCAAATGAGCCAATCAGCTAAAACTGTTCTCAATGGAAAAAGGATTGGCAAAAAGCTACACGTCGGCTGTACAGGTGGAGGCAGCTTATGAAAGTGAAATTGTGAATACCAAGCTATACAGCAAACAATCTTGTATAACTAATTTCTTTAAAGCATCACAGTAACGTGACTATGTATTTTAATAGATTTTCCTAAATAAATTAGTTTTATATATAAAGATTTCCATAAATAAATTATTTTTATGTATAAATAGATTTTCTGAGTTCCATTCCTGTGTAGTACTGCCTCTATTAAGGTCAGTCTTTAATTACTGCCAGAGCTACCAGGTCCCAAAGGTGACCGCAATGAAGGAGTTTTACTGTATATATATATATATATATATATATATATATATATATGCAGGAAGGAGGAACCAAGGGCGAGCGCCCACATAAACGCCCTCTCCATAGAAAAAAGAGAGCCAAAATCAAGGTCTCTGAGGCTTAACGACGCCATTTTTTTACATAAATTTTGAAAAGATTGTGTAGTGTGTAAGATGCATGTATGTGTAGTGAGGAATAGAGGGAGAAGTGTGCGTTTGAGAGCATGCTGGACTGCTCGCAGGGTAGATGAGACACGGAAAAAGATCAGCTAAGGAGAACAGTAGCAGGAGAAACGGGAATTCCAGCACTCCCTGTCTCCTGCCTAACGACTCCCCCGGGGTACTTCCCTCTGGTCTATTGGTGTCTGCAATTTCATATATACTGTTTATAAAATATTGCTGAACGGTTTTCTAGATGGAAATCTAAGCTTAACCCGTTCGCTGCGCAACCCGTAATATCACGGGCTCTCACTTCTGACCATTTTTGCGCAGCCTCGTCTATACTCAGGTTTAAACTTTAAACTGAGATATATCGCTGCGTTTTTGGCTCGACTCGTAACTGGGCGCTCGCGCAGTTAACGGGTTAAGGAACAGCAAGATAAGTCCTTGAACGAACATTTTTTCATAGCAAAGCTTTCGGTGAGGCTCTCTCAATCTTCAACCGGGAAAAATACAGTAGTTACTAGAGATGTACCGACTAGTCGGTAGTCGGCACAGGATTATTGGCTGACTAGTCGGTTTATTGTTAAATGTTTGCTAAATATCTAATTTATCACTTATTATTATTATTAGTATAAGTACAAAACCAAACCCATTTTATTTAAGTTTCCTTTTAAAATAAATTATATACAATTTTCTATATTGTTAGACTAAAAGAAACTGAACCTAATGGCTAAGCCCGAAGGTATGGTAATGTCGAGGTGAACTGGTGACTCAAAAGTGAAATAGTATTTACTGGTTGTTCATTTTTGGCTTACATATGTCGCTAATTACACACACAAAATAATTCAAATTTATTAGCTTTCTCTTACAAGTGTGTGTGTGTGTGTGTATATATACATATATATTTGGAAATGAGAAATAATACATCTAATATGAGCTACAAATACAAATATTTTCAAACTTTACCTAAGTCCTAATTAGGTCAAGTTTGCGAAGCTTTAACTTCTTAAGCTTTCCTTAAACTTTGACACACATAATCCTCCAACATATATTATTTTATGAATTTGCATTAACTTTCATGTATTAACATTTTATAACACTTTTTTTTCCTTTCCACATCTCTTAAAATAATAGCATACCTTGGTTAACCTTGGTTACCTTTCGCCCGAAATGTTCATTCTGACGAAGGTCAAGCTTTTCACTTCACCTTAGACCTATAGTTTAACGTGGAATCTGAACTACGCCCCACCAGCAGCCCAGCGTCTTAACCCTAGGTTACCCAGGGTACCCATTTATCTACCAACCAATATTTATTGTGCGCGCCGCCTGCCGTCAGCGGGTCTCGAATCCGGGGCCGATGGATTCGTAGTCAGCAACGCTAACGACTACACCACCGAGGCGCGATCGCTAGGTTATTGGTTATATAAAACAATGAATTAAATTGAATTTGAAATATTTCATTTCAGGATAGGCCCTATAGCTAAGTCCTCCTTCAGAATTTGGTTTGAAATAATTAGGCATACCATTTCAAACTAAAGTAGTCTAACTTTATTCAGTACCGTAGTCATAGTAAATGACTACGACAGTAGTCACAGTAAAACACTAGGACAAATAATATTTTATTATGGTGAAATGACTGATGTTGCCATTCAGGCATGCATTGAATTTATATGAAACATATACCAAGAGTTCTAAATTACATACGTATTACGAATATATTTAAATAGAAATTAATAAGCGTAACAGCCATGAAATTAAAATACTTTTTGTCTGCAAGTCTAAGTAAGAATGGATTCTTATAGTCGTACGACTTTTGAAAGCAGACTAGTCGGCAGTCGGTACATTTGTAGTAGTTACAAAATATATAATGAAAACCACAATTGAGTGGCTGCAAGTTCAAATATTAGACCATTAAAATTAAACATAATTACAAAGGCTTATCTTGTAATATAAAATTCTGTAAACGTAATTATTCGCTAATAATAATCGACATTACAAAATACACACACAAAATATTTAAGCATGGTGTTCCTTGTCACGATTTTAAAATAATGACAAGGAACACGTACGTTTATCTCAAATTAACACGAAAAATTGGTGGGATTGTAAAATTGGAATTTTTTTTAATAATATAAAATATATTAAGATTTGACATAAGTGAAAAACATAAGTTAGGTTTGATATAAATTTCAAGTAGGCTTCAGATAAATTTACAGAGGAAGTTACGTGACTGCGCGCATGTAAACATTCGGACAGATTCCAACTTATTCTTACTAGAACATGTAACGTTTCTTTGTTTGACCAATGAAGTGTGGGATATCGGTCACGTGATGCCACACCTCCATTTCATTTAATTTTGTGAAATATGTAACATAAACTAATTATTATTATTATTAATTATTAAATAATATAAAGCCATTAGAAATTTGTAAAACTCATAATATAAAGTATTTTAAAATTGTTTCTAATTTCCAGAATCAAATGGAAAAAGAATAAAAGTTTATTTACACAATACGAGATGATAATACGACTTCTTGAGGCAAAAGGGAGAAAGAGAGCGCAGCGCAAATCATTCAATGAATGGAAAATAATTTGTGATAGAGAGAGGATCATACACAGTCCATCAAAAGATCTTCGTTCCCTTGTCATTTTCATTTTAATATTTCGACTCGTCCCCGTGGGAATTAGGGCCCACTTTTAAGATGAACTTGAAATAGTAAATTCAATTCACTTCTCTCATGGGGCCTTCGTAAGGGGTACTTTCTTTCTTAGAGCCCAAGATCAATTATTGTCCAGCTCTGGGCCACATTCCCCATTTCCTTAGGCCCATTTCATTTCCGATCATGGCCTGCCTCTTTCCCTTTGAATTAAATTACGCTTATAATTAATATTCTGTGAACAAACATTAGATTAAATATTAAAGCTTTGTTGTTTTTAATAAGAGAAGAAGCCATTTTTTGTAGTTTTAAAATTTGTGAGACACGTTTATTGAATATAAAGGGGGAAATAATGTAAAGTTAAAATAGTCACTTAGCTGCATTATATATATATATATATATATGCGCACCACAACATTATATATTACGCACATCACCCTACTATTCAACACCACCCACCAATAATACAACTACAGTGGTATTACAGGCTGCGACCCCAATACTCCCAAATGCAGCGGCCCAACCAATAACACCAAACAGGAACCGACATCGACCAGGAAACAACCATTATTTAAGAAAATCGAACACGAAGATTAGAAACCCGGTAAATGTATTATACACAAATATACAAGGCCTCTATACAGACCATGCAGACTGTAAATTACAATACTTGCAAAATTTAGCTACGGAAACCAGCATAGATATCATATGCCTAACGGAAACACACTTACATAAATGCGAGAAAGGCTGTGAAAACTGCATCGAGAATACTGAAATAGCATTGTTGGACTACAACATGTACAGAGCAGATAGAGTGGCTAGACGAGGGGGAGGGTGTTGTATCTACGTGAAGAACGCATACACATGTGAAGTGAAGGTAAACAAATCAAACAACACAGTTGAAGTGATTATATTAGAAGTAAAAGAACTGAACCTAACCATTATGAACATCGACAGACCACCAAACACCACAAAAAGTGAATTCCAGTCTGCTACAAATGAAATAGAAAACATATTAAAATTACTTGAAACTCCAGCAACAAATATTCTAATTTTCGGAGATTTTAATTTCCCATTCATGTCATGGAAGAAAAATGACGAAGTTATATATGTTGAGAAGTTTCATAGCAACATTACTAAAGATGATAGAACCCAAGCAACAATGCTATGAGATATTATGGAACATTACGCCCTTACCTAGGAAATCTGTGAAGCTACGAGAAAGGAGAACGCTTTGGATTTAATCTGGACAAATACCAACGAGATAATAATAAATAAAAAAGTAACGCACACAAAGTTCTCCGACCATAACCTCATCGATATACAATTGAAGTTAGCACCCAGAGGTCCAAAAACGCATCCTAGAGAGGCAGATGGAATATTTGAAGGCTTAAGCATAAATTCAAAGAAAGTAAATTGGGAAAATGTAAATAAAGATTTAAAGGAGGTAAATTGGGAATTGCTACTTCATGAGAAGACTCCATAAGAAATACTACGTATAATAGAGACTGAAACCAAACATAGCAAGGTCGAGATGAAAATCAGGACACTATTCAGGCAACGAAGACAAACTGTAAAACATCTCCACAGATGCAGAACTGATGCAAAGAGACTCAAACTAGAGAGGAAACTTGACGAAATAGAAATGGACCTAAAACAAACATTCATACATGAGACAAACTACGAAGAAAACAAGGTAGCAGAAAACGTAAAAAATAACCGAAAATACTTTCCCACGTTTGCGAAAAGGAAAATGCAGTGTAAGGAGAGTATTGGTCCGTTGATAGACGGGGAGGCCGAATACACAAATGACCCGAAAGAAATAAGTGAACTGCTTAGGGAACAATTTAACTCTGTGTTTAGCACCCTTAAGTCCGAGATGGAAGAGGAAAACCCAGACGAATTTTTCGACCTAGATCGTGACACGACAATTGGGCGCAAGACAATTGAGCGTAAAAACAAAAGAGCGCAAAACAATTGAGCGAGAGCAAGCAAATAAAAACTGGATAAAAGAAACAAAATAAGCTTGAACAAATATTTATTAAGGATGTTAAAAATAATGTAGTGTAAAGTGTTTTGAAGGAATAATTAGAGGCAAAACTACCTACCTACAAGAAAAATCAACCCAAATCAACATGGCTTCAGGGCGTGAAGATCATGCCTGTCACAGCTACTAGACCACCAGGAGAAAATATTAGAAACATTGTGTCGAGGACAAAACATAGATGTAATATACACGGACCATGGAATCATAGCACACAAACTTAAGAACACAGGAATTATCGGAAAGCTCGGAAGGTGGATATTTAATTTCTTGACGCAAAGAACACAGAGTGGTAGTAAATGGAGTTAAATCGGAAGTCTCAGAAGTCGTGAGCTCTGTCCCACAAGGGACAGTATTAGCTCCCTTGCTGTTCATAATAATAATGATTGCAGATATTAAGAACAGTATTGTATCATGCTTCGCAGATGACACAAATATATGTAAGGAAATATTGAACGAAGATGCCATAAGAAAATTACAAAACGACATTGAAACATTATTCCAGTAGGCAGAAGACAACAATATGACGTTCAACGGAGAAAAATTTCAACTTCTAAGATATGGTAATAACAAGGAGCTACAGAAAAAAAAAAGAGTACAAAACTATGCAAGCCAAACAGACAACACCAAATCCACAAGTCAGGGATCTTGGAGTAATAATGTCGTCGGATGCAGAATTCAGAGAGCACTATAAAATCAAAATCACAACGGCGAGAAAAATAATGTGAATCATCTGGAGGAACTTCCGCAGCAGAAAAGCAAACATTATGCTCAAATTATGGAAGAGTCTAGTCCTACCAATAACTGAGTATTGCTCACTACTCACAAGCCCACACAGAAAAAGAGACATTGCGAACATTGAAGCTATACAAAGGACTTTTACTTCTAAGATAGAGAAAACGAGAGGTGAAGACTACTGGTCTCGACTACAATCCCTGGAATTCTACTCTCTCGAAAGAAGGCGCGAGCGGTACACAATAATGTACATACGGAAAATACTTGAGGGCTCTGTCCCTAACCTTAGAAATGAAATAGAAACAAACTGGAATGAGAGAAGAGGCAGATTTTGTACGGTCCCAGCTGCGGTGGGAAAAGGGGCCATGAAAATGAGGATGGAAAATACCCTCAGAATATGAGGCCCAAGCTTTTCAATGTCCTACCAAAAGAAGTGAGGAATCTCCAGCACACCGCCCTGAATAACTTCAAGAACTCAGCTGGACAGATTCCTGTGCGAAGTCCCTGACCAGCCATGCGTGGCTGGCTACGAGAGCAGGAGGAAATCAGACCAATTCCCTCCTTCACCAAATCCTGCAAATGAGGCGGGATGCTTCAGAGGGGTCAACCATAGGTCGATCCTGAACGCACCAAAAGTATACGAAAAGTAAATATCATATATATATATATATATAGTAGTATAGCCGCAAAAGGGGAGAGTGCAGGAATGTTGCAGGTTATTATGTAATGTTGCAAAGGGGGGGTGTTGCAAGGGGGGTGGGGGGAAAACTTGGAGGCGGCGTTATCCCCCAAGAGAAAGGAGGAGGAGAGAAAGGAGGAGAGGTGTTCACCTGGCAGGAGCCAAGTGCACACTAAGACTTCCAGCCGGGCTGGCGTTGTTTTATAGGCTCCTAATCAGCCAGTTGGCGTAAATGGCTTGAGTTGCCAGATACCGCGATACCATTGTATACATTATTATAGACTCCTAATCAGCCAGTTGGCTGGTTGTCAGATACCTCTTTTTATTATTGCATACATTATTATTATATACGCCTAATCAGCCAGTTGGCTGAGTTGTTGCAAGACTTCAGCCGAGTTGGCGTTGTTTTATAGGCTCCTAATCAGCCAGTTGGCGTAATTGGCTTGAGTTGCCAGATACCGCGATACCATTGTATACATTATTATAGACTCCTAATCAGCCAGTTGGCTGGTTGTCAGATACCTCTTTTTAGCAGTATTATTGCATACATTATTATTATATACGCCTAATCAGCCAGTTGGCTGGTTGTCAGATAGCGCCAGTATTATTGCATACATTATTATTATAGACTCCTAATCAGCCAGTTGGCTGGTTGTCAGATACCTCTTTTTAGCAGTATTATTGCATACATTATTATTATAGACTCCTAATCAGCCAGTTGGCTGGTTGTCAGATACCTCTTTTTAGCAGTATTATTGCATACATTATTATTATATACGCCTAATCAGCCAGTTGGCTGAGTTGCCAGATAGCTCCATGTATTCCGAAGACAGAGTTGCCAGATACCATTGTATACACTATTATAGACTCCTAATCAGCCAGTTGGCTTAGAAGGCTTAAATATTGCCAGATACCTGTTGTATACAGAATACCGGTAGTAGAAGGCATAACAATAAACAACATTGCATCATTCTTTTTATTATAAATATATAGAAAATAAATATACATTTGAGGAATATGCGTATAACAGAAATATATACACACAATTATGGATATATATATATATAAAATAAAATATACATTTCATATACATTTGAGGAATATGCGTATAAACAAATATATACACACAATTATGGATATATATAATATATATATATAAAATAAAAAATATTATCATATTACAATTTGAGGAATATGCGTATAACAGAAATATACACATAATTATATATAAAATAAATATACATTCTATACATTTCAATATGTACATAACAGAAATATACACACACACACAAATATGGTGATATAAATAAAATATACATTTCATATACACTTCAATATGTACATAACAGTACAGGAGAAATATCAAGCAAAATATATATATATATATATATATATATATCACAAATCAATAGAAATATGCGTATAATCAAAATATATATACAATTCACTTTTTTTCAAAATACTAAAATCGGTCTTAATCGAGTTTACAATTACATCATTATTGCTCTGCATTACGCAGTCTATGCGGCTTAATAATATTTCACCGCTTAAAGTATAGGGAAACCTGTATTCGATATGAATGGCTTTCATATCGTTCAGTACTATTTTTGTCCCCACTTTACAACCGGTTGGCAAGTCATCTTTAAATACGTCTAGAATACAATCAAAAGCACGCACAAAGAGTTCATCGTTAGCTACATTATTAAACGCAAGTTTATAAGAATGCTTTTCCAATCGAGGGTTTATTTCTACCGACTCGAGCTTTTCAATCGTGAACTCTTCACTCAACATAACGGCATTGAAATAATCTTCTAAATCGTTACGGCAACTGCGCGTTATATAAAGAAATAGTTCTTCAGGGTGAACGGTGTAGGTGAGCTCAGCCTTGTACCGATCAATTGCTTTGTACCAAAGTTCATGGTATTTCAAAGAGTCTAAACTTTTTAAATAAACATCCAGCACTAGACCATTCTCACCAGTCCTACACTCGGTAAACCCATCGAGCAGAGCAGTGTATGCGTATTCAAGAACTGTATCAAAATAAAGCATATCCGTAACACGCGCGTCTAATATAGGTTTCAGTTTACGGAATCCGACGATTTCAAACATTCTGTCGAGGATGAAACGGTTTCGCGTAGGAATAAGAGCGTTATTATCAGAAGCATTCTTCCACATAGCCTTATATCAATGCACGGCCGATCGTTATTTATACACAACGTACATACAACGGCGTATGAGGGCGCGTCACTAATCTGCTCTCTTCTTGTACCTACGTTAGCAGGTATTTTATAACGATCTTCACACCACTTATCAACTATCACAAAGATTCTATTCATCTCCTCGATACTTAAATAAACCCGTTTGTTTGTCGGTCTACATTCCGTTTCCAGTACATAGCTAATGGTACCGGAATTACGCCTGAACACGCGCAACGATTTCGTCACGGACACATCGTACGAGGCGTTGAGAATGCTGCTCAAAGGAAGTTCCATCGTATTCGAGGAGCGCACGTCTACTCGGTTCAAGCTCTGAGATAACTATGAGCCGTGTGAGGCACAGGCAGGAACGGTTCGACGGGCGGCTGACTCGATGATACGTGAATGGGCATGTTCGTACGACTCGAATTGTTGCACATATTTGTTTTTCCGTTTCGTCACTACCAGCCTACGCACTTTGGATAAGAACTAGGCGCTAATCATCTCCACACTCCGGCGCACTATTTGAGAGGAACATATGCTCATATTTTTCCTTTCTACCCATCAAACGATACTCGTCTCTAAAATCTGTTAAAAACTCACGCATGGCACTAGCCACAACCTCACTATGAACCTCATCATGATATACGTTAATATAGTGATAAAACACCTAAGATTGTCCATGATCACGAGATTCACATTTTCAGACGTAGGGTATGAGTAATCGACATGGTGTAGCATGACGTAATACCGCTTGTCACACCACCCATCCACAAGGCTCATTATCCATACCTGCTGCTTCTCTTCTGCACGCGTTTTTCTTTTACTTCACGGTGTATGTGAGACTTTATAAAGTTTAGCCCTGCAGCATACTTCAGCACATCGTCTGTGCAACGAAAGCCTTCAACAGTCTCACCAGAACATCCGTAGAGTATTTGTACATCTTGGAACTTCGCACAATCCAATGTGGTTTAAAAGAGGCATAGGAGGGGGGAATAGGAAGTTTTTCGGTATCCACCACATCCTCACACTTTACTGAATACCATTTCATAAACGTTGTGCAAGCAATATTAAAGGTAGCCATTTCAATATACGTCTGATCTGAATACACGTCTGATCTCTCGGGCTTACTGCGGTCGACTGACCACGCAGGGACTCCCAGATAGTAGCATGACTCACGCAGTGGGCGGAGCTTAGAACTTTCACCTACACACACACACACACACACACACACACACACACACACACACACACACAAAGGAGAAAGTGAAACGCTATTTGATTTATTGAGATATTCATATATTTACAAATACGATTCGAGATATTCAAGTTATATATATATAATATATATTTACAAATAGATACGATTATATACAAGACGTGTGAGTTAGAAGCATCATTGGTATCCAAAGGTACGGTATCATAGGTGCCAGGTAACTGGTAACGTTTCCTATAGGTGTTACGGCACACCATCGTACCCCTAAGTTCCTTCACGCCTCCCAGCTTCTGCGCCCGAAAATTGTGGGTGCCTACAATTAGTTGGTGAGGTTCCAAACATACTAGATCCTTCAACGACTCAAAGTTAACAACCTCCCGATTCGCATGGTTGAGCGTAATACCCTTTGCCTTCACGATATATTTCATTTCATCCCTACCCTGACCCGTACCCCATAAGTCTTAGGTCCTGTTGAGATAAAAGAGTCGGCGTATGCGTCGTCCCCATACTCATCCTTGATCTCATCAGTGAGCTCGCCGAGGAACTCCCCAATAGCGGGCATGTAACACCCTCCCTCTCTGTGAATATCACGCTATCTGTATCGGCATACAATACTCTCCGCCCAAGAGAATGCAATAGACCCCAAAGTTTTATACGGGCGTAGGCTGTTGTGTGAAGCTCGCCACAGGTATGTTTGTAACCCTTGAGGTATCTGTGGCAAATTCAGTGTTGTTGTACTTTATTACGTAAGTATTACCTACATTCACGATCTCCATGACCTCTTTATCGGGGCATTGGCATAATCCCAGACATCGCTATAACTTTGTGCCAATGAATGTTCCCTCTGCCGGTATTCTGCGCAAATTTTCCCCATAGACTGTTTAGACACAATTTTGCACTAAAGCGCTTGCCAGGATTCTTTACAATTTGGACACGATCAAGTTGTATACCTTCGCGGTCGCGGTAACGTTGAATATAGGCAGACTTTTCATCTTCGGTATCAACTCCTCGCGGATACCCTGATGCTTCAACCTTATCCTTCAAAAAGGCGTTATATATGGTGTGAAAGGTTGGGGAGCTTCTGAAACCTCCACACCTCGTGTATCTTCAGTATTCTATAACCATGGCGTACGGCTAGGGCCAGCTCAGGACTTGTATATACGCCTCTGATCTTACGCTGGTGGGGTATATGGTTACATTCGCCGTTATCCTCTTCCGCGCACTTCACGCACAGGGGAAACATGAGCTTGTCGTCGATAACGACAGGTAAGATCGGCATCCATAAATTGCGTGGGGGAGTACGTCTACGAAAGAGAGCCCAAAGTAATGATCATTCAAATTTTTTGAAAATTCATTGATGGATGGTAGGCTAGGCCCCACCAGTTTCTCAGGAGCGCCCACGGGGTACGGATTGCTCTTCATCACGTATGGGTATAAAGAACAGAAATCGTAGTAATGGAGCTTCACGCCCTCCGTAGGTGGGAAGTATAGTCTGAAAGGATTTGTACGTCCTCCAAACAAGCTATCACCACATTTGAGAGGATCCAGCACCATTGAACGCTTGATCGTTTTTATTCCTCACGGTATACATCGTCTGTCTCCATCCGTGCATCATATTCATGCTCCCACAAGACTTTGTGAGTGAACTGTGATCCTATAAGTTGATCGCGGGTGCGGGTCGATGCAAGACAGTCGGCAGGAGACCTACCGTTGATATCTCCGGTGACTCCGCACTCAGGACGGGGGCATCCATGCCACCAGCAACCGTTAAAGGAGTACACAGTCTTCACACCAGTGACACGGTTTTCACTTAACCCATCAACCCAAAAAACACGTCCATTAATCTTAATGGGTACTTCACCCGTGTTGCGGGCGTGCTTTATGTATACACCTGTTTGTTGCTGCAGGTGTATGAGCCAGTAAATAGCCTTGTGTCCGTAACTGCGGGGGTTGTTTCGGTGAATAATGGCTAAGGTGTCTTTAGGCATGAAGTTATTCTTGAACACCGTAAAACATAATGATGCGATGGTGGTTGCGACTTGCAGTGGATCGCATTTGAAAACGGGCTATGTACATACTTCTAAAGGCCTGGAAACATACTCTAAGCACGCGCACATCATTCACGCAATAACGCTCACATTCATCAGCTATATTATAAGGGTTACTTTCATTAAAACTGTCGTAGTATCGATCAAAGTCTTCACGTTCATCCATGCAGTCAAAATAATGTTTGGGGGGTGGTGGGCCTACGTAGTTTAAAGTCTCGCTGGTGAGGAAAGTGTATGGGAAGTATCCTTTGGAAACTTCAGCTGCTACTCCCACACTTGGGTAGCTTTGCTAATTTACAAGGTGTGAATAATAAAGTATCTTTAAATTGTACATTGCCTCTTATCTGCATCTGTATTAATTTGTTGCCTCTTTTCAATGGATCACTGTAAATATCTCAGAGGATTCGTGTTCAAGCAACTCCTTATAAAGGAACTGCGTGTCAAACTTTGCCCCGTTATGGGCGAGAATATACACAGTCATTTTTTTGAACTTGTCGGCTAACTTGACAATATAGGACACAAATAGTTTCACAGGACTATCGCTGACATTCGTTTTAAAAACGTTTGTCCGTTACCGCATTTGGGGCACTCGTCACATTCGATACCCATACACTCATCACAGATGGTCTGGCTCACAAGTAAATGTGGAATTACCTCTTTGGTTTCAGCGTTCGTATATGTTTCTATATCGTAGTACACAGTTATACAAGGGTTATTTTTAGGCTTAGCATCTTTCATATAACACACATGCTTTACTCCATCCGCCTTATATTCCTCCTGGCATGTAGGACAGTGAATTACGTCGCACTTGTGCTTAAATTTTCCCCAATTATCCATTGTGTGAAACATACCACATTCACAGATTCTCATTTTCCTGCACGTACCAATTGATTTATGGAGATCAAAGCAGCTATTATTGAAAATGTGCGTCTACACACATCACAGTCTCTCTTCTCAACTACACGGCTTTCACATTTGGTGCTTTTACACTGCTCACATACCATGTGACATTCTTTACAATGTCTCACTATATCATCCGCAAACTCGAGGCACCCCTTACACAAATCATGATGTCTCCCATATTTTCGACTTTTGTCATAACTCGCGTAAAGCCCCCTTATATTACGGATGGGGAGATACGTTGTCCTGACAATCCTAAAATAAGTAGGGGTCTTGTACGATCTCTCACACAGCTTTTAAAAACATACACAGTCCGGCGGCGATCATCCAAACCAAATATAACTATGCGCACACTCATTTCCTGTTCTACCTTTCTCAGCTCTTCAGGACCCATATTACAGTCAAATTCAAGTTCACAGTCTACAGCTAGTTTACGGGCACGCTCAACGATCGTAGGCAGCCAAATTTTTTGAGTCCGTGTATTTTGTACAGTAAACATACGTGCTAAGAGTACTGCTATAAAGCCGCAACCACGATCGACGTTTATATGCCTTCGGTAAATAGTTGGAGAATTGAAGTTAAGAGTGTACGGTATGGCACTATGACCCGCAACACGGAATACACGGTCAATATTACCGTGAAGTTGTCCATATTGAAGGCTATACTACTTTGCGACGGCTTGCATATACGCCCTAATATATATTCTACATCTTCAGCAGCAAACGTCTGAACGGTACTATCACCAATAATCGTCTACATCACCGTCATCTGACCCGAACCCAAAGGGACAGACTCGTCCTGACTCACGCTCGTCGCGATTCTGAAGAGCAAACTCTATAATACGCTCTACTACCCTGCGTATCCGCGCTCAATACATTGCTATACAGGGCTCTAGGGTCGACCCTGACTCTATACCGATTTAAGTCAAGGCGGGGGTGGGGGCTGCGGCGCGCACTAACTCGAACGTAATAACATCTCAACAGAACGGGGGCGGATGAATTAGGCTATATTAGGTGCTGCTGCTGATGGGGGCCCTGTGCGTAGGAGGTTGGGGATCTATTATTGTAGACTTAACAGAACGGGGGGCGGAATAAGGGGGTATATTAGGTGCTGCTGCTGCTGGGGAGGTTGTTGGTAAGAGGTTGAGGGTTGGGGGTCTGCTGCA
The DNA here is from genome assembly GCA_023014485.1 of Bathynomus jamesi. Classification (NCBI taxonomy): domain Eukaryota; kingdom Metazoa; phylum Arthropoda; class Malacostraca; order Isopoda; family Cirolanidae; genus Bathynomus; species Bathynomus jamesi. The sequence goes on along the minus strand of JAJOZX010002333.1, from coordinate 88,520 downwards.
ACAGGTACGTATTTCGGCCGCTTTATACCTGATTGGGGTTCTCATACCTCCGCTTTGGACGTGCAACCTGTATCGCTGGTGAGGGTTCAGGGGAGGAGATCCACAACTACACTGTCGTCGAGGTCATCCGTATGATAGGGTGCTACCTATCGTCGGTTCTGTGGGAGAAGAAATATAAGGATCAGCACTCAAAATTTGTAATATTTGTAAATGACCCACTTAGGAGTGTGACGTGTTAGAAATGGACTCTGTAAAAATTCAGATTCACGAGCCCATCCACATGTATTATATCTGGACTACAGGATGTGGTAAAACTGTGTTTATGCTTAAAATCATTAAAGAAAAGGCGAGATGTTCTCGAAATTTGTGCATAAGTTATATGGTGCTATTCGACGTATCAATCAGCGTTCAACGAGTACCAAGATGATTTTGTTCCACAAAGGTGTATATGACGTTAATTCGCTAAGGGAAACTGAACATACAATCATTGTAATTGGACGATCTCATGTGGAGATGGATAAAACGTTTGCCGAGACATTTACAGTATACTCCCACCATCTTACATAAGCGTGTTCTTCATCAATCAGAATCTATTTTCAAAATAGATACATGCGCGATGTGTCGTTAAATACGCAATATCTAGTCTTATTCGCGCAACGTAGAGATGTATCACAAATGGGGTATTAGCCAATCAAATGTTCCCGAATCAGCGTAAGGAGTTTTTGAAGTTTATAAAGAAGCTACAAGCACGCGTTACGGATATTTGCTTTGCGACCTTCATCCGCGAAACACGTTTAGAGTGCTTCTGCGAACGAATATATTTCCAAACGAGCCTGAAACGGTGTATATCCAGAATGACAGAGACTAAAGAAATACCATGAATTAATAAAATCTATCATCGACTGCCCCGGCAATGCAGCAGATGTTTATTAAAAATATCGACGCCGACTTTTTAAAATGCATCTGTGAAATCTGTCTTAACGTTATAAATTGCAATGTATCAATGAAAACCCATCAGAAGGCTCGCCTACGCCGCTACAGAACATAATACGTACACTCGCTCGTAAAAGTCAAACTGTAGCGAAGAAAAAAACGAGTTATTGTGCAAAACAGGAGGGTCATTTCTCCCATCTATTTTCAGTTTTTGGGCCCTTTACTGACTAGATTAATATAATGAAGAAAGTGGTAGTGATTCCCCACGAGGTGTACGCTTCACTGCAAGAGACACGGATCTAGATCCCGTAAAGCAGACTTAAAAGAATGGAAAGCGAATTGTTAGCCCTATTAAACAGTGAAAAAACACCTGATGAGAAAAGAATCTTATACCAAGAAGCTCTGCAGAAATTTCTTCACGAGTACGAAAATTATAAGAGCCCTACGAGATTCCCTGTGGTTATTAGGCACAGCACCGATGGCGACATAGGACCTGTACCCGACGATACAGCTGATCAACCAAAAGATTAGCCACACAACATATCGAACATGTATTAAAAAGTACCTCCCAATACATTGAGAGTAAAGGCTTAAGTCTTTATAATCTATGAATGAGGATCCCCGCCATACAATGGACCGATACAGGGGAGATCATTGTGGAAGGATCAAAGGTACAGGGATCGAATATCGTAGACATTGTCCATGATTGGTGAGAAAAGTGGGATAAGGCCATCACCATCAGGATGGAAGCATATTAAAGCAAGACTACAACAAATAAATGTCCTAAAACGTTGATAGGAAATCTGAACAGGTTAAAAGACTTGGAACACGCAACGTCTGTGGCACAATTGAAGACGCCGTCACCCCGCGGTAACACCTTTCAAGAGGAGAAAGAAGAGGTTAAACCAACCCTACCCACCTGCCTCTAAAATACGCAAATGGCTAACGTATTAACTAAACGTTATTATGACATTTCTGCCCCATCCTCTTACGGCGGCGTAGATAGACTGCACGTTTACGGAGTAGGAAAAAAAGAGTTGAAAGATTTTTGAGGGAGCAGGACGCTTATACGCTTCATAAGCCTGTGAGAAAAAGATTTAAAACAGCCAAGACAACGGCTTCCTCGATTGATTCTATTTTTCAAGCAGATTTAACAGACATGCAAAGATATTCTGTGTATAACGATGGTTACCGCTACATTCTATTCATAATAGACGTATTCTCGATATCTGTGGCTAGTTCCTCTGAAAAATAAATCACCTGAAACAGTTGCTAAAGCCACAAAACGCTAATGTTAAAAGAAAACAGGGTTCCTGGCTATTTTTGTACGGATATGGGGGAAGGAGTTTATAGGCCGTGCTTTTCAGAATATGTTGACAGAGTTTAATATCAGCTATTACACAACCAATTCTATACATAAGGCTTCTTTAGCTGAAAGAGTTCAGCGCACCAAAAGGAACGCATGCACGTTATTTACACATAAAACACACACAGATTTTAGACATTCTGGAACCATTGGCATCATCCTACACCGCTCACACCATCGCACGATTGGGGCAACACTAACGAAGTTTTAGAAAGAGGTACGCTCCCGAGAAGAGATGGACCACCACCACCACCACCACACTCTGTGCGCTTCAAATCAATGATTATGTAAGGCTGTCGCGTTCGGGGAATAAATTCGCAAAGGGTTTTGAGCAAGGATGGACACGCGAGATTTTTAAAGTTAGGGCTGTGAGACCTAAAGGTGTGATAATGGCTAGGGTACCCAGAAAGCTTCAACACCTATATAAAAGCTGATGCAATAATGAAGCTTAAATAGTATGCAACATGGCTCCTAACCATTTCTACGTCACACTCCCGTCCTCCTCGTCCCTGTCTGTACACCCTAACAACACGCTAGCCAACTTTGTAACAGAACTCCATGGGCACATTGAATTGGGTCGTGATTCGTATGAGGTGGGGATATGCGAAATTCAGCTGGACACCGTCTTTTTAAATATTGAACATGAAGAAACCGTTTTTACGATTCTTAGAGACATTGACGAGTGTGAAAAAGCTGGGGTAGCTATGGATGAAACTATGCGCATCGCTTGGACTAAGATTGCACGGTATTACAGTACAGAAGTAAGACTAGGGCCGGGTCAATATGGTTCGGCCGAGGATGTTGTGAGAGGCTTAAACGTAAGTTTAAGAAACTCAAACCTTACGAATGATTTAGTATATGAAATCGTAAACAACCCTGCACATACACTAATCCTAAAATCAAAGACTAACAGATGTCTTAAAGAACATAGAAAGTTCAAAATTCTAACCAACGGCCGATATAGCGCAGCCTTCCAAAGAGACACATTTCACGAGACACAGTATAACTTGTCCAGATTAATGTATCAATTGAAGATGGAGAAATTGGCTGAAAGGTCCCCAGACATGTGCTATATTTACAGTAATATAGTGGAGCACCAGTTTGTTGGGGATACCCAGGCACGCCTGCTGCGCATTGCTCACATCCCCAACCATAGAGGAAGGAGTTTGAGTATTACATATGACAGACCCCATTATGTGAATGTCGCAACTAATTTAATAACCAATATCACAATATATATAAGAACGATTGAGGGCGAAAACTTCCCATTCGGTAACGGGAGCTTAACAGTGAAGCTACACTTTCGACGCACTGAGTTATAATGGATAGAAAGCCTTTCACCGTCTATCGAGGGATGCGATACCAGCGCGGTAGTGGACTTGGATCCATTTTTTCATCCATACTACGTACGGCTGTTCCTTTGCTGAAGAGGGGTGCCAGATACCTTGGAAGGAAAGCGCTACAATCAGGCCTTAACACTGCAGAAGACATATTGGCCGGGGCTAAACCTAAAGAAGCCCTAAAAAAACATTTAAAGCGTACACGGAACGAAATCATCAAAGATGCAAAGAGAAAAATGCGTGGTGGCGGGAAGAAGAGGGCTCCCCGGAAGAAGGGGTCACGTGGTATTAAACGTAAAAGGCTATCAAAAAAGAAATGCTGTAAGCGAATGAAACCTATGGTTGACCACTTTTTTGACTGATATAAGCTAAGGATATTGATCTCATGAATCATAGTTTGTTTACCACTTGTCGAGAGAGGAGTCACTATTTCGCCATGGCACGCTTCATCCACCCATGTAGTTCACAATGCTGTAAGTCGGAGCTGTCCTTTTTTGAGCTCCCGCCAACCCAAGTTTCTATTGAGCACAGTGACTTTATTACAATTAACCCTTTAAACACAATTAGTTCCCCGAGTGCACCTATAGAATTCGTGATACCCAGCTCAGGTCCTTACTTTTTTGATCCAAGCTGTGTGCACATGTACGCTAAGCTACGTATAGCCCATTCTGATGGAACGGCCTGCGATGACAAATATGCTGTATACCCTGAAACAAACTTTCTGCACGCCATATTCAACCAGTGTGACGTATATTTAAATCAGACCAACATATCGGCAGGCACGGGGTACTATCATCTACGAGCCTATTTGGAAAATGTCCTCAACTTTTCCAAAGAAGCGAAGGCTACCTTTTTAAGTGCGGAGGGATATTATCAAACTAAAGATGAAAATAGTATAAAGGACAAATTTAAAAATTCTAAAAAGAAAATATACGAGTGTTTTGGACGGTTGCACACAGATTTCACTTTCCAGGAGAAGTTGCTTGTGAACGGGGTGGATATGAAAATAAAGCTCACCCGCACGAGTCCTGAGATCTGCTTAAATCTGGATGCGAATCAAGAAGAGGGCGCAAAGTCCGTTGTGGTTCACATTATGGACACATACCTCCGCGTACGGCGAGTGAAATTAAGTTCACCAAAACAACTAGAAATTGAGAAAAATTTACTAAACGCTACAGTGAAATATCCTATTAACAGAGTGCAGATCAAACTATATACGGTTCCTGCAGGGTTGGCATCGAAGCAGATAGAAAACATTGCCCTGGGAAATCTTCCTAAAAGGATATTAATCGGCATGCAGGACCACGCTTCGGTGAATGGAAAATATAAAAAGAGTGCCTTTAAATTCGAGAATTTCGGACTTAAAAATATAACTCTATACGTTAATGGCACTGCTTTGGGTGGAACAATGGGTACGGACTATTCATCAGACGCTGTGTTACCTCTTTGTGCCAGAGCCTATAGTAATCTGACCCATATTGCAGGTGATTGTGATGAGCTTGGTAATGGGGTAACGCAGGAAGAATTCATTGATCAATTTAACCTTTATCCGTTTGACATTACACCTGACTTATCTGCTAGCGTAAATACCCATTTAACACCACAGCAGAGCGGTAACATCTCAGTGCGGCTGGAATTCGCCAAGCCTATAGACGCTCCTATTAGTGTACTAGTATATCTCGAATCGCAAGCCCTAATAGAAGTAGATAGATTTAGAAGCGTTATCACTGACTTTTAAAATGGATGCTAATACACTTCAGAAAGTAATGGAGCGAGTCACACGTTCCAAATTTATCGGCGTGTTTGCGAAGAATGAAACATTGAGTTTGCCAAGTACGCGAGAATGCGGTAGTCTTATTGTGACACATCATCGGTAATGAAGGGATTCACTGGATCGCTGTCTATTTTAAAAATAGACAGCGCCTGTACTATTTTGATTCACTCGGTACTCAACCCTGGAGTGACCCTATTATTGTAAAATTTCTCGCTCAGTTACATATTCCCGAAGTTGTATGGAACCCATTTCGTATGCAGGGATATTTTACTAATGTTTGCGGAATGTACTGTGTCTCATTTCTCATGCATATGTCAAATGATAAAGAATTTATAAATTTTTTAAATTTATTTGACCCGTGTCACACTCACCGAAACGATGAAATGGTATGCAGACAGATAAAAAACCGTTTTCCAATTGTACGTACTCGTTGTATATTATAATGTTTTTGTTCGTATATTTGTATATTCGTTTATTGTACTGATTTCTTTCATTTAATAAATTTATGAAAATATATTGCGTCTTCTTATCCCAAAAAGATCGAAAAACACTTACATTATTTGACATTGTTGACTGATTAGTATATCATCCGTATTCCCTTCAAAAGATTGTATAACTCGTGTCAAATCCTCATCGGACCTTAAAGGAAAACATATACAGAGTATACAGACAGACAGATCCCCATTATGTGAAGATATCTTTGGTTCGAGGAGTGAACGCCATTTCGATTTTAGCATAATGGGGAAATAACATTGATTGACATTTTTGGCGAGTATCTGAAATACTACAACTCTCCGTATATATATATAAAATCGAATTATGGACACTTACATTTCTATGGTAGTCCCTTGCGTCGGATTGTAAGGAGCGTCACTGCAAATATCTTCTACGGTTTGCGTCGAAAATAGTTCGCCACAATCAGCAGCATTGAAAAGACTAATTGTGGTTAATGCTGCAGTATCACGTTCTTCATACAAGTCTGGGGAGACGTACAGGTCCATGGTGGAGGATGTGTGACACTGCTGACTGATCAGTATATCATCCGTATTCCCTTCAAAAGATTGTATAACTCGTGTCAAATCCTCATCGGACCTTAAAGGAAAACATATACAGACAGACAGACAGACAGATCTCCATTATGTGAAGATATCTTTGGTTCGATTACCAATTTCGATTTTAGCATGATGGGGAAATAACATTGATTGACATTTTTGACTAGTATCTATTTGACGAAATACTACAACTCTCCGTATATATATAAAATTCTAATTATGGACACTTACATTTCTATGGTAGTCCCTTGCGTCGGTTGTAAGGAGCGTCACTGCAAATATCTTCTACGGTTTGCGTCGAAAATAGTTCGCCACAATCACAGCATTGAAAAGGCTAATTGTGGTTAATGCTGCAGTATCACGTTCTTCATACAAGTCTGGGGAGACGTACAGGTCCATGGTTGATTATTCACTGATGCGAAAATAGCTACTGTTACTCCCAACTGAAAATATCCCCTTTTATATGCACATTCGCCAAGCTCCGCCCAAAAGACCAGATGTCGTCGTGATTGGCTGCCGATGTAGCTGGGTGGAGCTATGACGTGTACCAATCCGCTATAACGAGACCGGACGAGTAACATATATATAAAATCGAATTATAGGCACTTACATTTCTATGGTAGTCCCTTATATTATATCTTACAAATTATTAGTATTGTTTGTTAACATAATTGTTAACTTATTTTATAATAAAGAAATTATATCCTAATTATATTTTAAAAAGAACATTCGGTTTCAACGTTAAGCTGTGGTCTAAGGCGGCGTGGCATGAATAAATACTAAAATAAAATTAAATGTTAAAAATCTTTATTCATACGTTATTAAAAGTTAAAAATCTTTATTAATAAAACAGGATAGAAGCATATGAAAGTCAAGGTAAACTATAGTTGCAAATTAGGTTATACGATGTTTTTCGGATATACTACTGCCTCGGGTTAAATGGTCCTGTTATTTTAAATCACGTATTTGAAAGAGTTAATTATTATTGCTACATAGAAAAAATCGTGCATTACGATGTTTTTCGGATATACTACTGCCTCGGGTAAAATGGTCCTGTTATTTTAAATCACGTATTTGAAAGAGTTAATTATTATTGCTACATAGAAAAAATCGTGCATTACGATGTTTTTCGGATATATTCCCATCATTAGCCCAGCGTCTTGACCACTAGGCCTCCTAGGGTACCCATTTATCTACCAACCACTTTCTTTATTGTGTGGAACAGCTGGGCTTTGCTGCGCGCCGGCTGCCGTCGGGTCTCGAACCCTGGGCCGATGGATTCGTAGTCCGCGACGCTAACCACTACACCACCGAGGCGGTATTTGTCATTACTTACTCGGACTATAGTGGATTTAATTATCCCAGAAGAGTTCCATGCACGGTCTGTGTGTGTAGCATATATATATATATATATATATATATATTTATTGTGTGTACGTTTTTCCCTTGACCTTCGTCAGAATGAACAATTCGGGCGGAAGCTAACCAAAGGTTATCCAAAGGGTGTATTATATATATATATATATATTATTATTTCTACAATGAAACGGGGTCGGGCCGAAGAACGGGTGAGAGATCTCCCCCCCAATATATATATATATATATATATATATATATATATATATATATATCATTATATTTCTATATGACACCATACAAATTACGCGTAAATATTTTCATTGTAGAAGTAATAAGAATGATAAAATTAATATCTGAAGTCAGTGGTGATTTCTGCTCGAATAGCTTGTAGAAGGATAATCTCTCGGCCCGAAAAAGGTCCCTAGAGACCTTTTTCGTTCGAATTCTCCGAAACCAACCTCGCTATAGTGGCTTGGGCAAATCCAAATGAATAATTGCTTTATTTTACGTCATTTTTCATTTTTTTCGTCGCAGGAATGAGGCTATATGCTTCATAAGTTTCATCTCGTTTGGTGGAATTGTATCGTAAATTATCGTATTTCGAATTGTATCGTAAATGATCATTTCGTTTCGTTATTCGTGAGGGCTGAATTATGGATAACTATGTTATTTGTTTCGTTCATCTTCAAGTTTAATGAAGCTGTATTTAAATGAAGTTTCATAATTGGTTTTACTGTTATTTAGGAAAATTTATATTGGGAGCAAACGTTACAATAATAATAAGCTTATGTCGATATAGTTACCCATTGAATTGGAACTCTTTATTCACGTTTGCTATTATTTATTGAATGGTGGATAATTAGTTGGGTAACCCTTATAAAATTCGTTTTCTGTCTAACGAAATAGGGTAACTTTGTTAATTCTATTAAAGCGTAATGAAAGAGGCGCTTGTGTTATTTTATACGGTTGAATCTTGTATAACCATATAAATATATATTGTGGTATTTTATATGATTCATTAGTTTATTATATATACAAGTACATTTGGAATAACAGCCGTTATATATGTGTTACACGATTAATGGGACACATGGCGCTATCTGGAATTATGGATAACTATGTTATTTGTTTCGTTCATCTTCAAGTTTAATGAAGCTGTATTTAAATGAAGTTTCATAATTAATTGGTTTACTGTTATTTAGGAAAATTTATATTGGGAGCAAACGTTACAATAATAACAAGCTTATGTCGATATAGTTACCCATTGAATTGGAACTCTTTATTCACGTTTGCTATTTTATTTATTGATTGGTGCATAATTAGTTGGGTAACCCTTATAAAAATTCGTTTTCTGTCTAACGATTTATTATTGGGTAACTTTACTAATTCTATTAAAGCGTAATGAAAGAGGCGCTTGTGTTATTTTATACGGTTGAATCTTGTATAACCATATAAATATAATTGTGGTATTTTATATGATTCATTAGTTTATTATATATACAAGTACATTTGGAATAACAGCCGTCATATATGTGTTACACGATTAATGGGACACATGGCGCTATCTGGAATACCTTGCGCTATCTGGCAACTCAGCCAGAATAGAGGATTATAAAAGATCGCGAAACTGGGGAAGAACCATTCCCCCCTCGGCTCCGGCCGAGTAAGGAGCTCTGCTCCTTCTATTTCAGGCCCTTTGGTAAACCCCATAGTGGCCTCTTAGGTTAGGGAAACGAAAATAAATTGGGGGAGAACTCCACTCTGTCCTTCAGGTGTCTCTCTCCCTCCTTCAGCTCTCTCTCTCTCCTGCATGTATCTTCCTCCTTCAGGCGTCTCTCTCTCTCCTGCATGTTTGCCTCCAGCATGTGTACTCCTGCATGTGTATATCCAGCATGTGTACCTACTGCATGTGTGCGTGTACCTCCAGCATGTGTACTGCATGTGTACTCCTGCATGTATACGTATGTGTGTACCTACTGCACGTGTACCTCCAGCATGTGTACTCCTGCATGTGTACCTATCCTCTCTCCTTCAGGCGTCTCTCCCTCCTACAGGCGTCTCTCCCTCCTACAGGCATCTCTCTCTCTCTCTCTCCTTCAGGCGTCTCTCTCACCTTGGCTCAGCCAACTGGCTGATTCTGGCTGATTAGGAGCCTATAAAACAACGCCAGCCCGGCTGGAAGTCTTAGTGTGCACTTGGCTCCTGCCAGGTGAACACCTCTCCTCCTTTCTCTCCTCCTTCTTTCTCTTGGGGGGATAACGCCGCCTCCAAGTTTTCCCCCCACCCCCTTGCAACATCCCCCCTTTGCAACAACCCCCACCCCCCTTTGCAACATTACATAACCTGCAACGTTCCTGCACTCTCCCCTTTGCAACATTACATAATAACCTGCAACATTCCTGCACTCTCCCCTTTTGCGGCTATACTACTATATATATATATATATATATATATATAATATATATAATATATATATATATATATATATATATATACACATTACAACCTTACAAAATTTCTCGCGATGATTCCTCATTTCGCGAAGGTCATATATTTATGTCCAAAGACTGGATCTTCATTCTGTATATGTAGTTCTGTGAACATTCTTTTTTCCTTGACCCCTTGTTATGGTATCCTGTCTAAGAATTATCCCGTTCCTATTTTCGTACCATGTTATTTATGCCCCAGTGCCCCTGTAATTGTTCCCATTTTTATTTTGTATAAATCTTTTTATGCTTGTATAATCTGTATACGTAAATGTGCGTTTGGTAACCAATTCAAGAAATGCAGTATCAGCAATACCCTCGACGGTACTGAAGATGATCTACTGTCGGAGGAGGAAGATAATGAGAGCGATGCCGATGACCCCTCTGAGGAAGCGGGCTGCTCAAACACCATGGTGACTCGGGTACTGATGCGGAAATTATGGTAAACTTTTCATTTAAAAGAATGTCTGTTGCGCTCTGATTACCTAATTAGCATAATATTGTCAGTGGTGTAATGTTAAACGAGTTCTGAATAGTCTTTTTATTTTGCGTACTAAGGAAGTATGATTATAAGAGATTAATAAAAATGCCTGTGTATTCTTCCACTGTTTGTTATACCTATTTACTACTGTTATTTTTGGTGTTTTGCCTGCACGTATAGTGCGCACCCCGATTTTAGAGATAGGGAAATGGTAAAAAAAAAGGTGGCATTATACGCGAGTAATTAAGATATACAATATATTGTGGTGGTGGTGTCTCAAAACCACCTTCAACGTGCCAATCTTGAAAGAAAATTTTCTCAGAACCATCGTTAAGGGTGACGAGATGTGGTTGTACCGGTATGACGTTAAGACAAAACAGCAGTCATCGCAATGGAAGTGCGCGACAGTAGCCATTATTCAAATGCACAAAATGCGACAAAACACACAAAATTACTTCACAAAACTAAATATCAAGAAAACAAAATACGATATCAACGAGCAGTAACCGTCTTTGGACACAGACTGAGTCACGCCCAGCATAACCAGTTCGGAACTTTTTGAACACACCTCGTATACGCGTGTATATATATATATATATATATATAATATATATATATATATATATATATATATATATTTTAAACCCTTTAACGTCGAAATTTTTTGTTGGGTTATGAATGAGTGTATTTGAAACGTTACGAATATGTACCCGTCGTCCATAAAGGGTTAATATTTTTTTCCTAATGTGAGATTTTTTATAATAGGCTTAAGGCCAATTAACAAGAAATTCCTCCCCAATACAAGCTTTAAATGATAAACCTCTAATGAAAGATATAGAATCACGTGGTAAAAGATTAACGCAGACCTTTACAGTATATAATATTAAAGGATTATTTTTTATAACTGGCAGACGACAGGTCATTTTTATCATTTTAATAACAAGTGGCTACTTTTACACGACTCTACAAGTAGGGTCAGAATTAACCTCATCTGTCGACCCACGTAATAATATCGATATGAAACTGATGATATCGAAAAAAACAAGCTAAAAATTTTCTAAAACTGAAATCGAAATGAGAACTGATGTTATTTTTCACTTCCTCATCCCATATATATGTATATATGGGGATGGTGGGGGGCAAACTCTGGGATTGGAATAAAGACGAACATACATGGTAATTGACCAGACCAGAATTAAGTGGAGTGAGCTTGTACTGGAATTAGATGAGGCTACTCCGTTAGGCTTATATTTGGTTCTGGTGTATTGACATTAGGTTAAGTTAAGTTAGGTCAGGTAGAGATAGGCTATATATGTTCACCTCATTAAATGTTTAATAATTGTGACTAAGACTCCAAACCTCAAATTAACATCTGTGATCCATACAGACAAACGCTCCGCCTTCTCATACCATTTCTTCCATTAATTTAGGTGAGCAATTAAACCAAATACATGAAATTGAGCCAGATATAGAGACGCAAAAATATCGATAATTGTATGAACTAAAATTTGGTTGCCATGGCAACTCGACAATGCATTTTTAAATGTGGATAATAGGATTCTTCAGTTTCGCAATTATCAGAGGTAAATTTAGTTTCAGGCTGTAACATTTGGGTTCAGTTCTTCATTTCTCCACTTCTAATTGTTATGTACTCTTAAGTTTTCTTTGCTAAATATTCTTTTATGTACTGAAACAGTGATCCTGAAACTCCACAAAGATAATTCAAATCAGAATTCAGCAAATTAATTTCTTCGAAACGTTGAAATTCTTTACGTAAACGTTGCCTTACAGCATTATATTGACTTTTAAAAGACGTCTTTACCACCGTAAATATACTGTAGTTTAAACACAGCGGATCTTTTCCTTTAACGGGCTGGGAAAAAATTAAAACAATTTTGGGGCCTGCAAAATAATAAATTAAGAAAAGTACATTTTAGGGTGGAGAAACTTACTATGTCAGCTTACTATTTGATAAAACTTAGTGTTTTAACTGTAAAATGTGTGCCGATATTTGGCTAAAAATTAAAAATTGACGAGAATTAAAAATTGGAGATAATTATTGATAATTAAAATTGGCGATAATTATCGAAAACAATAAAGTAGCAGAAAATAAAGTATATCATAACCTAACCTAACCTAACCTAACCTATAGCCTAACCGGATCTATTCCAGTAAATTTCTTCACCCTAATATGAACTTTTAATAAATTTGTTGTTTTTGTAATTTTTTATTTTACATCCCGTTAAATAGGAAAGAGCCAACGCATTTAACAAAAATGTGGCCTTACATAAGCATCGTTAGGATAACACCCAATTACTCCTAAATATTAGTAATAACGACAGACGAAAACTCACTCAATTTTTCATCATAAACAATATTGATAATTTTAATATAAAACTTTGAATTTTTCCAGTTGATTTTACGACATATTTCTTAATCTCAAAATATCCTGTTTTTCGGAGTATTCTCCGTCGGTTTGAGTTGCCTGAAGCATGACTTTTTATTTCGCACGTTTTCGCGTATGACTTACTGTTTAATTGTAGTTTAGCCGCCTGAATGATGATGAGAGGAGTCACTCTCGAAAAGCTTCGCGGTTTTTAGAGTTTTATTTCTATTAACGTTTGGGATTTTATTCTTTTATTAATTTTTACACGGTTATTGATTTTCCAACATATATATATATATATATATATATATATATATAAAGTTTGGACTCATAGGGAAAATAGACATTATATTTTTAAAGTGAAACAAACACATTTCTAATGTCAGTTTTACATATTTCGGGAAAGAAAATACCCTGATGGCTCGGTATACGAATGAAGAGAAGGTGGAACTGGTATTGCTACATGTTTCCAGAAAAAGCCAAAGGGAGGCATGTTCGTGAAATAATTGACATGCCTCCCTCTGGCTTTTTCCCGAAACACGTAGCAATACCAGTTCCACCTTCTCTTTGGTATACTGAGCCATCAGGGTATTTTCTTTCCTGAATATGTAAAACTGACATTAGAAATGTGTTTGTTTCACTTTAAAAATATAATGTCTATTTTCCCTATGAGTCCAGACTTCTGGGACACCCTGTATATTATAAAGTTGAAAGCCTTTTTTAATGACTATAATTATAGTGTGTATAACTGATTAGGCCTAATTTTTTTTTTTTTTTTTGCAATTTTAAAAGTATTTGAGTAAATAAAATTTAAATATCATACGTACTCGTGTAGTTTACTCGCACGTAAATATGTAAACTTTGAAATCCTAAAAAAGGATTATCATTGCATTCGGGACACGACAATTGGGCGCAGGACAAAAGAGCGCAAGACAAAAGCGCGCAAAACAATTGATCGAGAGCAAGCAAATAAAAACTGGATAAAAGAAACAAAATAAACTTGAACAAATATTTATTAAGGATGTTAAAAATAATAGGTTAGGTTATTGCCTTGCGCTCAATTGCCTTGCGCTCAATTGCCTTGCGCTCAATTGCCTTGCGCTCAATTGCCTTGCGCTCAATTGCCTTGCGCTCAATTGCCTTGCGCTCATAAGTCGGGGTAGCCATTGCATTACGGTTACAATCTTTAAAATTAAATATAGTTTATTTTTTTTCAGTTTAAAAAAAAAATGTATTGAAATGTTGGTTATTATACGCCATTAAACTAATAAAGTTTCATATGAACAAAACAGAGAAGGCATGAAAAGACTTAGTTATTATTATTATTGTTATTATTGTTGTTATTTTTTAGTTAAGGTGTTTATACCATTTAAATATAAAGTGGTAAGATAATTATGGAAAGTAAAAATATATACAAAAATAAAATGAAAAGTAAATAAATTTAATAAATGATTAATTTGGTGAATGAGGTTTATGGATATGGACAGCGTAATCTTCGGTATGAGTCATTGATATGACGCAATCTTTTAGATTGCGTCATATCAATGATCATACCGAAGATCACGTGAATACAAGAAAAAGTGATGCAATAATGACAAACAATTTTGTCGGTAGGAAATTCTGCCAATGGCCATTAATGACATGGGTGTCAAGGTTTAGGAACTATCAGGATTCGGGAGGATTTGGTACCGAGAGACGAGTGTTGACCACTATGATGGTGACCTAGTATGTACTGACCATATGGCCGTAACAGTGACCCGTTGACCTTTCTTGTACTGAAGCATTAAATTTAACCTCTCAAATTCTTTAAGACTTAAAGTGATCTGATAGGTACATACGTCTACCGTTAATGGGAGGAGAAACTTGTATGGATCATGGGCTTGGAGTCCTGAGGATCGGCCTAAAAAATAAACGCCACTTTTATTTTTAAATGGAAAATGAATTATAAAATTTAATTCCAGTTGGTGTAATATATATTATATATATATATATATATACACACATTCAACTGGTGTAATGGTATCGCATCTGACCGGCAATCGGAAGATCCCGGGTTCGTTTCCCGGGTGGTTACCTCATTTTTTCATTTGTTTCGTTCTCTCTCTCTCGTCTTGCGCGGAATATCTCTTATACAAGCGTCGTTCTTTACGATATATATATATATATATATATATATATATATATATATATATTATATATATATATATATATATATATATATATACTTAAAATATGCAAATGACGTAGTATGTCTGCATATATCATTGCTCCTATCAGCCATGCTTGCTCATAGCTCTATCCCTGCAGAGTTATAATGTTTCAGACCAACAAAGACCCTAGGATCCACTCATGGCTGGTCTACCTAACTGTGTTCGTAATTGTGTATGTCCTCCGTGGTGGCGGAGGGGACCTACAATTTTACGTGGGTTCCGAACCACAAGAACATAAGAAATTTATGTAACAACTTCCTGTACATTGGCAACGACCAATTTAGCAAAACTAATTAATTATCGATTTAAAACTAAAGATAGAATCTCTGGATCCAGAGGATCAAGTCATAATAGACTACTATCCACAAATATGTTACACTCTATATCTATTTATAACCGACATGCAAATATATCAGATCCAAAGAATCCAGTCAATTTCATTACGGTATCCATCAATACTAGTACCTTGCCAACGAAAAATAAGTCACGGTCCATATCGATTGCGGACCAAGTCAAAATTTACCACCATATACATTACAATATATATACTTAGGAGGAAAAGTGTAGGTGTGGCTGTAAAGACTGTACAGTAGTATAGAAATGTGCGTGCACCCATTTTGGGTCTCCCATTTAAAGGTATTTGTGGGGCAAGTGAAGATCATGAGTTTTTCAATACCTCACAGTACTATGGGGGGCCACCGCTCGGCAGAGGAATATCTCTAAATGGGGTGTGTAAGGACAGAGAGTATCCCCTAACCCAAGATGTTGCCTCCCTATATCCCACAACACTTGTGTTGAGCTGTGGGATCTATCACCACAAAGCCTTAATTTTACTACCTTAAACTATACCCAATCTATCAACATATGCGTCTAATCGATTTTTAAACATTTATAGACGTGCTACTAATTACTTCTACCGACAAACTATTCCAGCTATTTACTATTCTACGCGTAAAGTTTTTGGCAACTGCTGTCTCGAACCTTCTACTTGTCAACTTACACCCGTTATTTCTAGTCCTATTATATTGAGATATTTCGAAAAAGCTATCGCTATCTATCTACGTTAATGCAAAAAACTTCTTTTTTCTACGTGAAGGTCAAAATATGAAAATAAAAACCCACTCTAATAGACAGAGTTTATTTCCACAACAGTTTCGACGCCCACTGGCATCCTCCTCGGGTGGATACAGAAAAACGAATGAACCAAAACAAGAGGAAAAAACAGTCCAGGGACCGACCGTTAAGAAATTCGCACCTAGGTTAGATCTCTGGATTGTTTCCTAATCGCCTTCTTCATTCGCTTTTCGGTTTATAAGTTCTGTATAATAAACAACAATGTAATAACCAATGTAATAATAAATTTATAATTTCTGTAATAAATAATTATGCAATATTAAATGTAATAAATTTAATAATAAATGTAATAATTACGTAAAAAAATAAAAAATAATAGAATCTGTATGTTTAGAACAGGAAGATAGTTTTAAATTTGTGCGAATGTACGTAATGAAAATGCCCTTCCGGTGTCGGGAGAATGCGATCTAACCTAGGTGCTAATTTCTTAACGGTCGGTCCCTGGACTGTTTTTCCCTCTTGTTTTGGTTCATTCGTTTTTCTGTATCCACCCGAGGAGGATGCCAGTGGGCGTCGAAACTGTTGTGGAAATAAACTGTCTATTAGAGTGGGTTTTTATTTTCATATCCATCTACGTTATCAAACCCATTCATAATTTTGAACACCTGGATTAGATCACCCCTTAGCCTCCTAGTCTCGAGTGTAGTCAATTTTAACTCCTTGAGCCTATCCTCGTACGACTTTGACCTAAGCGACGGAATCATCTTAGTTGCTCGTCTTTGAACTCTTTCGATTTTGTCTATATCTTTGCGCATATGCGGATTCCAAAATTGGACCGCGTACTCCAAATGGGGTCTTACTAATGATTTATAAAGAGGAACTATAATATCGCGCGATTTGTACTCAAAGTTCCTAGTTATAAAACCTAACACTTTGTTCACCATATATATATATGTATATATATATATATATATATATATATATGTATATGTATTTATATGGCTTCTAAGACAACCCTCCCAAGACAATTCTCTTTTTACAATTTTGAAAATTCCTTGTCGCCCAGTACCCTAAAATTTCATTTACTGTGCGACAAATTTTCTTCACTGGGTGGTGGGTGACATTCATGTCGCCCACTCACACGGTTAAAAAATGCTCTTATATACCGGGTGTCCGAAAATTATCTGTACAATTTTTGGCTGTTATTAAAAGTCAACCATGAAGTGTAGAAATTCCAATGTTGTCCCATTTTACAGAGAATCTCATTAAGTTTTTTCTGATACCACGTTTTGACAAGTTTTTTAGAAATGTACGCGGGTGACAGACATTGATGATTTAAAAGCAAGAATCACAGCTGCTATTGAGCGAATTGATGTGGATATGCTGCAGCGTACATGGCAACATTTGGAGTATCGATTGGATGTTTTGCGAATCACTAATGGTGCACATATCGAATGTTTGTAAACGTTACTTTAATAAAAGAAACTTTTGAAAATACAGATTCTAAATCTTGTTTAAGAATTTTACGTGTGTTATCAAGAATTTTATTAAAAGATGAAATTGTACAGATAATACACACTGGGATTTCTAAAAAACTTGTCACAACTTGGTATCAGAAAAAACTTAATGAGATTACGTAAAATGGGACAACACTGGAATTTCTACACTTCATGGTTGACTTTTAATAACAGCCAAAAATTGTACAGATATTTCTCGGACACCCTATATATATATATATATATATATATATATATATATATATATATATATATATTAGGGTGTCACTTAAATGCAAAGTTTGAAATTTTCATGCTGACACCCCGCGAATCTATTCCATTGGTAAAAAAAACATGGTGACTGAAAATCTTTTTATTTGAATAACTATAAAAGGTCGCCCCCGCCTTCCAAAGTTTAATGCTTGCGCGGCGTCTCCATAATCGTTCATTAGATATCTATATATCTCTATATATGTGTGTGTGTGTATCTGTGTGTGTCTGAATATCTGAGAAATAAAGTGAACAATACTTAACGATTCACCGTTTCTCATTTCAGCTACGTGATTTCTGGTGATGGAAACTCGGAAGTGTATATACCTATTAGGGGCAGCGGTTGATGAGGTGAAAGGATGCAAGCTTCCTTCCTACAGGCAAGCATTCGGTTACTTCCTTTACCTTCACCATGAAAAGAAAATGACAATACGTGACGCGTTGAGGAAGTCACTTCGAGCAGTGATGTCCTTCTGGGAGAAAGCTCACATTCCAACCAGACTCGAGACACACTGCGTCAGCAAACTGGATAAAGTCTTCGAGGAGTGGAAAGGACTCAAAAACACGCCTCAAGGACGAGCGATTCACACAAGACGAAAGAAAAAGAATTCATTGAACGCCTCGATCGTCTCTTTGACATCGCCCACGCTGATTGTGAGAAATTGGTCAAGTACCCAGAGGATTGGGAGTTCCTTCAGCAGCAGCGCCAGAAAGGACGTCCAGGTTCAATGGCAGGTTTGGACATGACCCATCAGCGCCAAGTCAAAGATTGTACTCGACGTCGGGAGGAAGAGGAGAAACGAAGAAAGCGATCAGCAGCTGAAATGGAGGCAGTATCCAACGAAGCGGTTTTGGAGTCCTCATCCTCCAGCTCAGATGATAGCGAAGAAAAAGGAGCATGTGGTGGTTCGTTAGCGTCTAAACAAAGAGCAACGAAGAACATCATGACATCGGAATTGGCGGCAGCGCTTGATCGCACGCAACTCTCGTCAAGAAAGGCCACATATCTGCTGTTTGAGGCAGCTTCCAGCTTAGGGCATGATGCTAGCGACTACAACATCAATCGTGGATCCATTCATCGTCAGCGTGAAAAATTCCGTACCCTTAAGGCTCGGCAACTGAAGAGCGAGTTCCAAGGCAATAGTCCGTTGACTGTTCACTGGGACGGAAAACTCATGCAAGATCTGACGTCACGAGAATATGTTGACCGCTTACCTATTCTTGTATCTGGCTCCGGGACAGAGCAGCTCCTCGGGGTGCCAAAACTTCTGTCAGGAACCGCGCTGGCACAAACAAATGCCATCATAGATTGCCTGAATGAATGGGGAGTGACCGATCATGTCAAATCTATGTGTTTCGACACAACCGCGACAAACACAGGCCACCGTGGAGGAACTTGTGTTCTTCTGGAAGAAAAAGTTGGACGTGACCTGTTACACTGCGCGTGCAGACACCATGTACTGGAGTTGGTGCTACAGGCGGCATTCGCAGCATCGCTAGATTCAGTATCTACCGGTCCAGAAATTCTGCTTTTCAAGCGCTTCCATGATTATTGGACCCGCATTGACCAGCAACAGTTCCAAACTGCGGACACAGATGCGTTCACCAAAGCAGCTATTTTTAAGCATAGAACGGAGCTCATTGAGTTTGCAAAATCACAAGCACTTCAAGTTCGTGATGACTATCAGGAATTCCTCGATCTTTCCGTCATCTTTCTTGGAGGACTTCCATACAAGGGACTAAACTTCCGCGCCCCTGGTGCTATGCACCGGGCGAGATGGATGGCTAAGGGGCTCTATGCCATCAAGATCTGGCTCTTCCGAAGACAGTTTAAACTGACGAACACTGAGGAACGCGGAATTCGAGATATCTGCCTCTTTTCTGTTCTAGTTTACATGAAAGCGTGGGCAACAGCTCATCTGTCCATCGAAGCTCCGCTGAATGATTGGGAATTGATGAGGACGCTCCTTCGATACCCGCACAAGAAGATCTCTGATGGTACCACCAAGAAGCTGTCTGCGCACCTGTGGTACCATTCGGAGGAGGCAGTGGGTCTGGCGTTCTTTGATGAGAGGATATCGATGGAAGTGCAGCATGGTTGCAGCGTTAGATCAAGAAGCCCCTCACATGCCGCCAAAACGACCTTTGGTTCTTGATACTATGTTCCTCAGTGACAGCAAAGGACTGGAGCAACTGATCACAAAGAACACCCGAGGATTCTTCTCAAAACTTCAGTTGCCAGATTGCTTTCTGCTCCACCATCCCAGTTCATGGACGTCAAACTCTGAATACGTGCAAGCTCGGGATGTGGTCTCCAAACTTGCAGTGGTGAACGACAGAGCAGAACGGGCCGTGGCTCTGGTGAAGGAGCTGAACGGAAAGTTGACAGTGAAAGAAGAACAGCTCCAGTTCCTCGTTCAAGTTGTCACTGACCACAGAAAGCAACACCCAGCTCCGAACAAATCAGCATTAGTGAGGACGCGAAAGAACTGATCACTGATCAGCGTATGAGCACCAATTATTCTGCTACTGTATAGTATTTTATTTCTCAAAGTTTTGCTTTTGTTGCTTCTCCATTTTGTACCATTATTCGCCAAATTATGTCTTCTATTTTGATTATATAATAAACTGTTTGTATTCTTTGCGTTTTTAAGTGTCTTACTTTCGTTATTTCACCAAATTGCCTTGTTTTTTATTATCTGGTTCGGCCCAAGCTGTAAACACTGAACAGCTTGTTGACGTCAACAAATGGGTCTTGTTTTCAGTGACGAGGGCGACCTTCAAATGATGACCAATCAGGACCAAATTTCTCTTCCGTATGTTTTACACCAAATGGAACAATTTTAGGGGGTCATAGGAAAATATCCATCGTTTAATTTTCCCCCTATTACTTAGTGACACCCTAATATATATATATATATATATATACCGGCAGGAGACTCCTTGTTGCGCCTCCTGCCAGTCGCCCCTCACCGTCTTTCACATCCTTGTGGAATGCCCCACCCTGTCGTCAGTACGTCGTCGCGCCTTCCCGTTCCTCTCTGATTTCCCCCTCCCCGATCGTTTACGTCTTATGCTCGCTGAGAGCCCTCTCTTCTCGCTTGACCGTCTTTTCCTTTTCCTCTCCCAATCTCGCCTCCTCTCTGAGCTTTAGGTGACTTCTCACCCGTCGTCCGCGGTCCTCCCACTTCTAGTGCCTTTCCCCCGTCTCCGTTTCTCTTTCTCATATTCTGCTTCGCCATGATATCCGCTAGCGTATAGCGGGAAATGGCGGTAAACGCCCCAATAAAAATATATATATATATATATATATATATTATATTATATATATATATATATATGAAAATTATTTCACGAAAGTAACACGTGAAAAATATTTATGATGAATAAAACCACGAAGGCTTTCCTTCGTGGTTTTAT
The DNA here is from genome assembly GCA_023014485.1 of Bathynomus jamesi. Classification (NCBI taxonomy): domain Eukaryota; kingdom Metazoa; phylum Arthropoda; class Malacostraca; order Isopoda; family Cirolanidae; genus Bathynomus; species Bathynomus jamesi. Next base: position 66,873 of record JAJOZX010002333.1, on the reverse strand, counting down.
TCATCATATATATATATATATATATATATATATATATATATATATTATATATATATATATAAAGCTGAATTCAGTGCTTTTAACGCTTTAAAGTGTAAGCCTTTTAAAAGGTAAATAAACTAGCAGATTGTTTAAAAAAAATTGTTAGTTTTGTTACGTAAGGACTTGGATTTTTCAACCAGTGTTGAATGATGCAGTCATTGAATTCTTATTAGAGCTGAAGAAACCTCTTGAATATGTAAATTAAGGCCAAAAAATAAATAATAGAAGAAAATTCTGAACCTCGAGATCAGTTGTGGTTTCTGAACGGGATATTAACTTGAATCATTTAATTCAATTTACGATGTACCTTTCAAGTTAAAATTTCACTTATTAAAGCTTAAAATTATTAAGAGTCGATTGGTTTTAATCTGAGAGGAAGCTGTTTCTAGAGTGAGATGGCATCATTCACACTTCGAACTCTGTCGAATGGTAGGTGATTGATATTAATTTCCTCGTGTTATAATTATGCGCCCAAACCAGATCTTTTAATTGGTCCTTAGTTAATTAAAGGTTAATTGGAATAATTTATGGTCCAGAACATTAATTTTCTGAATTCAGTGTTTATAATAAATTTCTCTTTTGTTGTTTGTAATAAATTTCTCTTTTGTTGTTTGTAATAAATTTCTCTTTTGTTGTTATATCAAATTTTCGATCCGAATAAGATTTATCATTTATTCTTGTCTTACTTGAAGTGAGTTAATTTTAGAAGAACATTCAATCCATTCATTGGTATGATGAATTAAACTTAAATAAAACACGAGAAATTGAAACATTTTGAAGAGACTTCAAAAGACAACTAATCGCCAATCGCATAAATAATTCCAACCAGATGACGTAGTTTCGAGTTGAGATTATCAACACGAGACATAAATTTAAACTTGAAAGAGGCGGATTGGGAGGCATTGTGGTGAAGATGACGTATTTTGTTCTGGTTGTGCGTAACATGACCTAAACAGGCACCACTGATGAAAGTGATTAAGAAATTTCTGCACTCTTTGTTTTCATTCATGAAGTCAATGATATCGTTGAAACTCTGAACAGAGATTGTGTCGTCGTCATGCTGTATGATGCACAAAAGAAGGCCAAGTGTTCATCTTCGTAAAGCCACACCCGCACTATAAGAAATGAACATGTATGAAATAAAATGCTCTGATTTTATATATATATATATATATGAATAGAAACGACATAAGTGTTAAGGAACGTCTCTGCACACGAGGAGGAGAGATAACGAATAATGAAAAATGAGGCGAACCGCCCAGGAATCGAACCCAGGGCCTTCCAATTGCCGGTCGGACGCTCTACCATTATGCTACGGACCTCACTCAATCACAAATCGAAATTCTCCCACATAGGGCAGAAACCAATGCCCTGAGAGGGCACCCTCGCAAATCGTGAATATGCGCATATAACTGCAATGACCGCGCAGTATATAAATGAATAGAAACGACATAAGTGTTAAGGAACGTCTCTGCACACGAGGAGGAGAGATAACGAATAATGAAAAATGAGGCGAACCGCCCAGGAATCGAACCCAGGGCCTTCCAATTGCCGGTCGGACGCTCTACCATTATGCTACGGACCTCACTCAATCACAAATCGAAATTCTCCCACATAGGGCAGAAACCAATGCCCTGAGAGGGCACCCTCGCAAATCGTGAATATGCGCATATAACTGCAATGACCGCGCAGTATATAAATGAATAGAAACGACATAAGTGTTAAGGAACGTCTCTGCACACGAGAGGAGAGATAACGAATAATGAAAATGAGGCGAACCGCCCAGGAATCGAACCCAGGGCCTTCCAATTGCCGGTCGGACGCTCTACCATTATGCTACGGACCTCACTCAATCACAAATCGAAATTCTCCCATTTATATACTGCGCGGTCATTGCAGTTATATGCGCATATTCACGATTTGCGAGGGTGCCCTCTCAGGGCATTGGTTTCTGCCCTATGTGGGAGAATTTCGATTTGTGATTGAGTGAGGTCCGTAGCATAATGGTAGAGCGTCCGACCGGCAATTGGAAGGCCCTGGGTTCGATTCCTGGGCGGTTCGCCTCATTTTTCATTATTCGTTATCTCTCCTCCTCGTGTGCAGAGACGTTCCTTAACACTTATGTCGTTTCTATTCATTTATATACTGCGCGGTCATTGCAGTTATATGCATATATATATATATATATATATATATATATATATATATATATATATATATATATATAGCCTTGGTTAACCTTGGTTTTGCTTCCGCCAGAATTGTTCATCCTGACGAAGGTCAAGCTTGTCACTCCACCTTAGACCTACAGTTTAACGTGGAATCCGAACCGCGCCCCACCAGGCTACCCACTAGACTACCCAAGGCACCCATTTATCTATCAACCAATTTTTTTCTTTACTGTGTGGAAGAATGAAGAGCTGGGTTTTGCTGCGTATCGCCTACCGTCAGCGGGCCTCGATCCCGGGGCCGATGGATTCGTAGTCAGTGACGCTAACCACTACACCACTACACCACTGAAGTGGTGTGTGTATATATATATATATTTTTTTTGGTGCGTGTGTAAAAATGAACAATGAATAATTCCTATACTCATATATTGAATTCATTCATATAATTCTTAGATTCATTCGTATAATTCTTAGATTCATTTATATAATTCGTATATTTATATAATCCTTATATTCTTATATATTTATATTCATATAATACTTAATATTCATATGTATGTACGTTCATATATTCATTTTTACATAAAACCAAAATCGCATAACGCAAGTTTAGATAAAATTTTTATTTGCTTTCCATTTTTGCCAAATAATTGGCGAATTGTTTCTTTTGAACTTAATCATTTTTTAAGATTTAGCTTAATAATGAAATCTGATCAAATTTTGCAATGTCCATTTTCTGTATACATTCCTCGTCATAAAAGATGAAGTCATGTCTTGCCTAGCGTTTAATTTAAAATCTTAAGCTTTTAATTTTTGCTCATATGCATGTTTAAGTGTAAAAATGCATATTTCAATTTCCATTTTTAGTTAACTCGGCAGATCATGATAACATCAGCTCTGTCAATATGCGGTTTAAGATGAAAATATAGTTTCATCTTCAAATATCTTGTTTATCTGTTTAGACGTTGCCACAGCTAAAAAGTTTACCTTGTCTTCAAATATTGTGCAAAAATAATGCAGCCTATAGAGAATGGAAACTAAACAAGTCGACATTAAATAATAATGATGCCCACAAAACTTGGGTATATAAACTCGTGTAAATTTTCAACTTGTTATTCTGACTAGACTGATCGAACTTAGAGGCTGAGCATTACTTGTAACATTTTAGCAGTAAATTACCGTAAGAAAAAGTCTTTATCTTCTCCTTTGAGCCTTGCTCTCTTCAGAGAACTTAGTCTTAAATAGAGAAAAATAATTTCCCGATCGGTTACAAGAAGAATCGGGGAACCTTCAGAGAATTTAATCAGCTTCACAGAATCCTCCGATCCACTACAAGAAGAAATCGGATAGTAGTATAGAAGAAAACTACTGCGATTTCCTATACGGTACCAGCTACTCCAGAGTAATAAATCCGTTGCTGCCACCTAACAAAAACTCCCGTCAACTTCGAACCGACCAAGGCCATAGACGGAGGGGTTAATATATATATATATATATATATATATATATATATATGTATATATATACACACATACATACAGATGGAGTTGACATAAAAAATAAGACACTAGGATAATTTTCCTCAAGTCCTCATTTCATCAGTGAAATGCAAGATTGTGTCAGCTTTACATAATGGAAAGGGGAAAGCAACACCATTCTAAATATATTCATTCAATAACTGTTATTATTTATTGACTTTATAATCAAATCATATTATCCTTATTATCCAATATATATATATATATATATATATATATATATATATATATATATTAGTGATGGGACGATTAATCGGAATCGGAATCAAGAATCGGAAGAATCGAGCATTTTTCAGGAATCGGAATCGAGAGAATTGTACCATGATTTCCGATTCTTAAAACGATTCTTTAACTTTTAATTGAACCAGTTTTGCAATGTAAACTTTAAAATTTAAATGAAAGAGGATAACAAATTTTATTTTTATTGTATTGTAGCTATACATTAAAACATGTATATCCATGATGTGTAATCAAGAAGATTAAAATGAATTGTTACAACTTACAGTTGATTTTTATTTTTAAACCAATCTATTATAATTTATATTACCATACTCATAATGTAAATAGTTAATCTTACCAGAGTAAAATATGACAATTTCCAGAAAAACAAGTATAGAATTATATTTAAAAATATTGAGAATCGGATCGAGACTTTTTAGTGGTATCGGAATCGGAATCGTTAAAAATTTTGGTATCGTCCCATCACTATATATATATATATATATATATATTATATATATATATATATATATTATATATATATATATATGAAAAGGTTTATTGGCAAAGAGTTAAGTATGACAAAAATTTTTAATACAATGACGGTTCACATACTAAGGATAGAAATATATACAAATGATTAGAAATAATACAGTAATGTCGAAGTTAAGTGGAGCTACAGACAGACGTTTTCGTACCAAAAATTTCATAGCTTAGAGGATATAACTGAAGACTTCAAATTAACTAACGTCACGCCCATTTTTAAAAAAGGCGACCGCACAGTAACTAGCAATTATAGGCCCATTAGCTTAACGTCAATTGTCGGTAAACTTTTGGAATCCGTCGTTAGGGATCGTATCATCGATCACTTAGAAAGTCGAGATTTGATTAATAGTAGTCAGCATGAGTTTCGACGCCATAGATCTTGTTTAACTAATTTGTTAGAATTTTATAACGAAATAGTGCGCGAATACGATAAGCATAGAGCGGCTGACGTATTTATTTAGATTTTAAAAAGGCGTTCGATACAGTTCCGCATAGAAGCTTAATTGCGACATTAACGACATAGATGTAGGATTGACTAGTAACGTGTCAAAATTCGCGGACGATACTAAAATAGGCGGTAAGGGTTTTGCATATAGGTTCTCGTAACAATAATTACACTACACGATGGATGATAGGGAGTTAGCGAGCGTTGACGAGGAAGTAGATTTAGGCGTATGCGTACCTAAGGATTTAAAAGTTAGGAACCAGTGCCTGGAGTCTTGCGCAAAAGCTAATAGGATGTTAGACTTCATAGCGCGTAATTTCGAATTTAAATCGAAGGATATTGCCTCTTTACAAGTCCCTAGTCAGGCCTCATTTAGAATATGCCGTTCAGTTTTGGTTCCCGTATTTGCGTGAGGATATTGATAAGTTAGAAAGGGTTCTGCGTCGTGCCACGAAACTAATTCCGTCATCGCGCAACAAGCCTTATGAAGATAGGATTAAAGAGTTAGACTTGCATTCACTCGAAACTAGGAGATTAAGGGGGGAGCTTATTGAAGTTTTCAAAATCGTTAATAACATCGATAACGTAAATTTTGACAAACTGTTCACTTTCGATAATAGCAATACTCGTAATAACGGATTTAAGTTGCGTGGCAGACGTTTCATTAATAATATCGCTAAAAACTTTTTTACGTTTAAAGTAATTGATAAATGGAATGATCTTCCCGCGCCCGTCGTGAACTCTACCAGCGTTAATGTGTTTAAAAACCGTCTAGATAGGCATTTTAAAAATATTAACGTTGTTTAAAATAAAAAACAATTGGCGACAGGAGCTCTGGGGGTGTAATTGCGGATGAGTCTCTTGACATCTAATGCCAGCTTGTGACATGCCAGCGTGTGATATACCAGCAAAAAAAAAAAAAAAAAAAAAAATATATATAATATATATATATATATATATATATATATATATATATATATAACGAACATAGTTGTAGCTTGTTGAGAAAATTAACCCCCTTTTTGTTATTCCTTATACTTTTTTTCTTCTCTCCTTATTTGCATGTCTGTAGTTTGCATGGTATGATAGTGTTTGAGTTAAGAATGTGTTGCATGGTTTGTTATGCGTTCTTATTTTACTTCTTTTCATCTTTCACACCTTTCCGGCCTAGTGGGCTGCATCCTCTACCTCCCTATGAAGTAGAGGATCGGTCTACAACAGCTGGAAGAATGTGTTGTTCTTGAGTTAAGAATGTGTTGCATGGTTTGTTATGCGTTCTTATTTTACTTCTTTTCGTCTTTCGCCCCTTTCCGGCAGAGTGGGCTCTACCTCCCTATGGAGTAGAGGACCGTTCTGCAATCTTTCCTATTCTCTCCGACTATTTTTCTGACTTGTCGGCAGTGGCCGGCGGATGATGATGGTGAGTCTTTTTTTTCCTTTTTCTGAAAGAATGTTAACCCACGAGTGATAGGTGTTGCTACTTACTTAACCCCTTATTCTCTTCTCTTAACCCCCTACTCTTTCCTTTCTCTCGGGCTAACCTTAGAGTGGATCTTAGGGTCTTTGTTAGCCTTAGTTTCTGTAGATAAATGACAGGACTCATGGATAGCTTGGATAATCGGGTTGGTTGATTTTTTAATTCTTTGCATTAGACTATTGAGCACGTCTTGTTACCTCGGGGAAGCTCGGGACATTGCGGGTAGCAAACATTTGCGAAGCTGAGTATCTCGGGGGTAATTTATGTAAGAGTCTAAAAGACCTGTTGTACATCAAATTTAGGGTTCTGCCAGAACATTTTTTATAATTCACCCAGAATTACCTTAAAACTGTAATTAAATTGCTAATGCAATACTAATTTTTCGAAGTAATTTAAGTTAGTAATTAATTACTCAAAACAATAAGTACCGATAATCCAATTTCTCGTAATTAATTAATTACTTCAAAACTCTGATGGTACAACTTTACTAAAATCTTTGCGAGGTTTATACGGGTTCTGTCCACGGTGGGAAGCCCCAAAATCAATCTTAATCTTTTTTAACTTTGTTCATTTAATTTTGTAGGAAATGAATATAAGAAATACTAGCAAATAGTGTTACAGGACTAAATATTCCTTGGAAATTGAAACATACAACATTTACTGCAATCACCTCCGCAGAAACAAATTGCCTGCCTTGAAAGGCAGGAACAGTTATTAAATTTGAAAACCAAAGTTCGTCCGCCTTTCGATAGCTCAGTTCTTAAGAGGATTTTGTATTTTGCACACTGTGGAACACTGTGGCTTTTAACAACTCACGCACGAATCCATTAACAGCTTACGCACATCAAAATAAAAAAAAAAGAAAATACATAAATAAAAATGAAAAATTTTATTGGCAGACCATAGTCCATATCACAAATATTAATAATACCAACTAACAATAGAATACAATGACAATTCACATGTATGAAAAAAATATATATGGCTGAGTTCATTGCCTGATACCCTCATCCGTTGGAAATTTCCAGCAGATTACAGTGGAGAGTTAACGACAAAAGCCCTACGTTTTTTCGTTAGAGAGTTATGTATGTGTAGGTCTTCAAAAGGACATCATTATGTTTATTTGCCTTCGGTATTTGCGCTGCCTAATGGTAAAGAAAGGAATTGCCTTACCTTATTTCGTTGGGCCTCGCTTCTGTTTCGATGTAGGGTCGTGACGATGTTTTTCGATGTAGGGCCGCGGTACGATGGAGTTACACAACGAGTTGCTTTGATGTAATTAATATAGGCAGTAGGGTGTGGCAATTTTGGGGGTGAAATGACTAAATTGAAAATCATGTGATTTGGTAGCGATTTAATGTAATCATTTGGCATACAAAACAATATCCTTGCTTCAAAAACAATAAAAAATATCTCCTACCTACATCAATTTTAATTCAAAAAATCAATTTTTCCGTAAATTCGTAACAAAATAACAAATGTGCGCAAAAATCCTATCAACATTTAAAGTGGCAATAAGATATCATTCAGTCTTTATTTGAAAGTAACCAATGCAGTCATGTCCTTTTTGCTGCGGTTCCTTGACATCAGCATTCGGCTTGCTACTTGCGCTTTGATGTAGCCTTCTCGCCTCTCGTGACTGTAAACTTGACTAGCTGCTTCTGTGACCATTTTCACACATCTCTCCACACTCTGAGTGTGAGAAGGCCACTTTGGCACTTGCATTGGGGCCTCTTTAAGTTGTTTTAAATCTTTGTTTGTTATACATGTCAGTGGTGGCTCCAAAACTTCCGAACTGAAGTTAACTAATTCTGACAATTTCGTAGCATTGACGTTTATCGGAGGTACCTTCCTTGTCTGAACAGAGCAGTCTCCCAGCTGGTCATCATCTAGTGATGTTCCTCTAAAGTCTAAGCTTTAGAATGATTTCCACAGCCTCAGTTCGCTCTTCGGTACATTGGCTGCAGAGTATTGCTTGCAAAACTGCCTCTGGCCTAGCATACCAAGCGGACCTTCTCACCACAGGTAACACGATGTCCACCACTACTTTCCTTTGGGTTCTCAGTAGTTGTAATTGAAACAAGATGTGGTTGGGCCCCTCCATCCACATTGGATTAAGTTTTACATTGAACCAGTGAGGAAGTTAAAACCCAATAATAAATTCAACAATCAACATCAAATTCTGTAGCATTTTGCACTTCAGTGCATGTTTGGAAACCCAAATCCTGCAGAAACGAATCCAGCTCAACTGGTACAGATTTCAGAAAGTTGGTCGGGTGACCATCTCCGATTTTCTTCAAATTTTCAGGGTTGATTCATACACCATTCAGTAGCTTAAATCTAAAATTTTAGCTTCCTCAGTCAAAAACGTTTAATTTTATGGTCGCTTAAATGGCCCCCACCTTCGACAAAAAATGCCCATGTTGGGCTTGATCGGCCAACGCCTTCATTTTGAGAGGCCTTGAAAAGTGTCTTCTAATAGGAGTAGAAGCTTCAAATTTGTCATGCCAATACAACTTCTGGTGGGCTTTTCAATTTTGCAAGCTAAAAGGCTGTGGAACAAATAGTTTCTGAGTTACAAGGGCTTAAACATGGCTCCATTTTGAAGCTTTCATCAATTCCTCCCACTTTTACGACTACCATTTTCAAAAGTTTTAGTTCTACATCAATCACAGCTGTTTTAATACTCCTAATAGTCTCTATGGGTTGTAAATTTATGAGTGAAATAAAAAAATAACTTAAAAAAGGATTTATTTTTATTTTTAAAAATTTCCAACAGTTGATATTTTCACAAAATTTGGAAAATTAACATCAACTTTGGGGCTTAATATAAAGGTGTCCGAAATTAGTCAGGGAGTTGATACTTCTAGTAAAGAAAGATACATATGTGTACAAAAACCAGTGGTGGGCACCGTTAACCAAAAAGTTCACTTCGTTAATCGCTAATCCGTTAACCAAAAAGTTAACTCCGTTAATCCGTTAATCCGTTAATTCGTTAAACATGTAACGGAAGTTACCGATAAACCGTTAACGTTAACTTTTATTATAAAAAAAATGAAAAACACAATATATATATAATTTAATTTTCCCTCTTCTCGTTCTCCATTTTGTCCATGAGATGCATGTTGCCCTTCATGAAAATTAGCATATCAAAGTTTTCATCAGACAGGGATGATCTCTTGGCCCTCAGGATGTCCTTGCCCATAGAGAACAAACGCTCCACTGCAGCACTGGAGGGGATGGCTGTGTTGAACTTGATGAACAAGTCCACCAACACTTGCTCACCCAAGAAGGCAGCATCTGTCAGCAAGTCCTTGGAGTTGGTCTCCAGCCAGGTCTTGACCAAGTTCTGGGCCTTGCCCTTGAGTGACCTGTGGCTTCTTGAAAGAAGTTGAAACATTCAACTCAAATGGCAAATCTTTCCGCCTGATTTTACAGTCGACCATGTTTTGCTCAAACCAATGCCATAAATAACTACCATATTTGGTAAGACACAAATTGTGGCGACGGAAACAAATATATCGCCTGATTTTGCACTGCGGAAATGGAAATTCGTTCATCACTATTAACAGTGGCGGATTAATTGCGCACCTGCTCAGCACTGAAAATAATAGAAACTTTTAAACGTTTATTTATGAATTTTTTGGGTTAACGGACTTGAGTTAACGGAAGTTAAATGTAACGGAAGTTAATTAGTCCGACGATAATGATTTTCAAAGTTAACTTAAAAGTTAAATCGTTAACGAAAAAGTTAACTTCGTTAATTAACGATTAACAGATTAACGGTTTGTGCCCAGCTTTGACAAAAACATATATTAAGGAATAGATCTCAACTCAACTTCATATAGTTTTGGCTATTCAAAGAAAAGTACTTTAAATAGTTAACCAACGGGGTCCAATCTCCAAGAGAGCCAGATTTTGAGGCAACTCTCCTGATCTGATTGCTTGAACAATACGATAAGCGTAAGATTGATCCGTGCTCAGGTCTTTGATAACTTCTTCAGACAACACTGGAAGGGGAGGGCCTACTTCGACCTTTGGAAATTTTGTATTTATTTCTAATTCCGTTGCTTCATCTAGCATGTTGCCAAGGGGGCCTGACCACTTGTTGTTGCTCTTTGTAGGACCATCAAGTTCCTGGATGAGACTACGAAGAGGTAGTTCCCCTGTGTGCAAATCACATACAATCCAACAAGCCTTCCAAGTTTTTCTCTAAATGCTCGTAACACCGCCCTGCCATCCAGTGTTCACCGCAGTTGAGTCTCCACCAACGGCCTGCAGTGAACTGTCAAGTCTTCTTTCTTGAAGCCAACAATTATTTGATCAGCAATTGCCTCTGCATGTTTCTTGCCTTCTACTTCTGCTTCAGGAACAAAGTAAAACAAATAGCGGCCACCAGGTTCGGAACACACAGAGTAGTGTTCTTCTTTGAGACCGGGAAACTTTCTGTCCATTCCCTCTACCTCTAGGAGAACTTTTGTGTCATCTCTTCCATCAAACAAAAGGCAGAGAGACCTTCCTCCCAAATCTTTTTCATGCTGATCAGATATTTCCTTCATTATTTTTTCTTGTGCTCTTCTTATCTTATTATGATCTATCACTAAGGATGTATCTTCTCGGCTGATGAGGCCTGCATCTATCCAAGCGGCAATGGCAATCTCTGCAGTCTCTCGCAGCCCCGTATGGTGGCGAATACTGGCAAGGGCAATGTTTGAGATGTCTTTAGTGTTGTATTTCATTCTCTTCGGCGAAGGTTCAGATGGCATTTTGGAGCTATCATCTGATGTTGCTTCTTTCTGTTCATCTGAAGAGCTTTCAAAGAAGTGAGAAACCTCTTGATAGAGCTCTTCATCTCTTTGGGTGGCTTCTTCACTCTTCTTTTTCTTCCTTTCTTCCCTCTCTCGGATTTTCTCTTTTTTCTTAGCAATAACAATCTGTTTTTTGGTTTCTGAATAATCTGCCGAACCAATCTGCTTACTTCCTTGGCCTCCTGCCTTTGTTCTCTGCTCCTTTATGAAAGCCTGCTCCAAAACAGGGATCTTCTCACGAGGACAGCGACAATCAATGTGAGGGTGAGGTTCTCTTCTGCATGAGAGAGAACAATTGGCTTCAGAACACAACTCTATGGGACACTGGCAGTTAAAAATGTCAAGAAGAGTATCAAGTGTGTGCAGAAATTTATTTTTCTTTGCTAGTTTTCTTTTACCAAGTGATGTCTCAACTGCTTTGTGCCACAGCTTTGTTAATTTTAGCTCAATAGTTCTATACTGATTGAGTACAGGTGGTTTGAATAACACATTAGCTTTTTTCCACTGATGCAGAAGAGGGGGAATCATGTCCCTTATGAGCTCTTTCTCTCTGTAGTTCCTTCTGTCCTTTGTATTTTGTTCACGAAGGAATAACCCTAGTCTCAGCATGTCTCGCACTGTTGGTAGTTCTGATACGGGAAGCTCCTTGCCTGTACCGACTAACAGGCTCAAGTGGCATGACGACTGACCTCTTGTCTTCAATTTTGGCATCTTAGGAATATCTGAAAAGAAAGAAAAACATTTAAGTATTTTATATCAGTTACGATGTTTCAAAGTTTAGTCATTCGATGTTCTAAAATTCAATAAAAAAATATTTCATGGGATTACAACATAATTAGACAGAAGAATATGATGATAATAAATAATTGTAATAATCAATAATCCATACTTAGTTAAACTGTAGTATTCGTCTAGTAGAATAATTATGAAGTAGGTACAAGAGCAATAACAGCAAACCACCGTCTATGACATCTAAGAGGCAACTGAGGACTGAGAGTGAGGGACAGTTCTATTCATGTTGTTACTTGTACATTGTACAACAACTATATGACCTTGAAAACAATATGCGATCAGTGGGATAATTCTGTGACAGATGAATAGTTAATCAATTTATGTCCTATTATTTAGTTAGTCAATTTCTGAAACTTTAAGGTAAAATTGATGTAGGTAAGGGTTATTTTATTTCATTTTGGTTGGCCAATTTCAAGTTTTGACATGAAAAGACTATATTTTCACTACCAAAATTGATTTGAAAAAAGTTGACAAAATTGACACACCCTAAATTAGGCAGTCACTATATACCTGAAGGAATAGGCCTATCCTTTTTATAGTTATTAGGTTTTATATTCTGAGGATTTCACTCAGGATTTATAGGAAGATAAAGTACATCTTCCTTGCTTAAAGCATCGCTGTAACATAAGCAAGCTCCGAGCGAGCCACTATAATATAATCTTTGTCTTTTATTATTTGCTGATTTTTCAAAGTTCGTTGACTCTTTTCTCGAAGTAATTTTCACGAGTCAACAGTGGAAAATTTTGAAAACAAAATAAATTTGGTTTTCTTGTTGTTATGCAGGCCCGATGCCTACATATGGGTTGTATGTATGTATGGCAATTATTTTCATTCCCAATAGGCTATGTCGTCAATCCCGAGGCAATTTTGTAGATATTTAATTCAATTAATAATTTATATTTAATTATGAAATAAAGGTATCACATATGATACCATATTGTAAGCATATAGTTTTTCCATATACTGGGAGGGGGCCGGAGAAAAATTTGTAGTTATACAGTAGATTAAATTTTTTGACACTGTTTTTTTTAAACCATGTGAAATGGATTAAAAAGAATGAAGTAGGAATTTAGGAAGAGAGAGGTTACTCAAGACCTATTTAAATATAAAAGTTCAAGATGCTAACTTCTCAAGTTTAGTTAAAGTTATGTCAATCAGTTTGACTCCCCTTAGGTAATTTATTGAATTAAAGTAAAGTTATTAAGCATTTTAACTTTGCTCATTATTTGTGTAAATTTTATAAGTCACCAGTTTTTAAATGCTGGTTTACTAATGTTGTTTTGGAGTTTTGTCATGTTTTGTTTTGTTAACGATTTATGTTTTAAAGTGACTTCTACGTTGGTGAGTTAATTGAAATGTACTGTACTTCCATGTTGTGTTGTTTGGTTAAAAGAGTTTGTACTGTATTCAAACCTCCTACCACTTCAGACTAGTCAATACCCGTAGTTTTAGTAGAGTAAATGTTACTCCTCCACAGGTAGATCTGGAGGGCTTGGGGCTTTGAATCCTGTACTGTTGTTGTGTTGTTTGGTCTCTGGCCAAGGGAGGCCATAAGACCGTTGTTGTTTGGCCCCCCCCCATATATATATATTATATATATATACATACAGGGTGGGCCGAAAGTGTGGATCCATAGGAAAATATTTATTTTAATACATAAATTACAACAAATGGTAAATACTTAAAATGAATATCAACTTTAACTCGTAAATGCGTATCCGTGATACTCAAATACTTTTTTTATTTCAGCCCAGAAATGGCTTCGAATCTAACAACAGAAGACCGGGTAGAACTTGTGCTCATGTACGCAAGACAGGGCGCTACACACACAGAAGTTGCTACCGAATTCAATAGAAATCATCCTGATAAGCATCCAGTAACACATGCGACTGTTGGCAAGTTGTTTAAACGTTTCAAAGAAACAGGAAGTGTACATGATCGACGGCGTTCTGGTCGTCCAAAAACTGCAACTGATGAAAATACCTCTGCAATGGTATGTGAAACTTTAACGAATAGTCCAGTAAAGTCAACAAGAAGATTATCAAATGAAACACGCATCGAGAACGTCAATTCGAAGAATTATTAAAAATCATAAATTCCATCCCTAAGAGTGTCGATGTCAGAGGCCGCCAATTTGAGCATTTGTTATAATTTATTGTTTATACTGGAGTACGAACCACTGTACAGTATCACGGATACGCATTTACGAGTTAAAGTTGATACTCATTTTAAGTATTTACCATTTGTTGTAATTTATGTATAAAAATAAATATTTTCCTATGGATCCAGACTTTCGGCCCACCCTGTGTGTATATATATATTATATATATATATATAAGCAAAGAACCACAGGGAAAAGGAACACGAAGTCCGAGCGCTTTCGTGATATATTCACATCTTCAGGGACAAGAAATTTTTTTTTTTCATATTTCTTTCTTGTCCCTGAAGATGTGAATATATCACGAAAGCGCTTGGACTTCGTGTTTCCTTTTCCTTTTCCTTGTGGTTCTTTGCTTATTAAAAAGATCGTGTTGCTTTGTGATTTTAGTGCATATATATATATATATACACACACACTCAGAATGGTCCCCTGAGAAATTTATATGTTAAACACAGACCGTGCATGGAACAAGGAACTCTTCTGGGAAAATCCACTATGTGGATTTTCCCAGAAGAGTTCCTTGTCCATGCACGGTCTGTGTTTAACATTATATATATATATATATATATATTTTAGAGGGGGGGGGGTTCAAATGTTCTTCATTCATGATCGATGAAGTCTGATTTGCATCTTAAACGCAGTACTTTAAAAAATTGAAGTATTCCTTCATCCAGATGCGTCTGTATCATCTTCCTGCCGTTGTCAGTGTCGTTCGCGGTCCCGCTGTGAGAATTCTCAGATCGAGAATTAAAGATTTAATCTAACCCTACCTAATTTAAACTTTATTTAATTTTAGCCTTGTAACAGTACACTTACCATGACTAAGATTGGGAATTCATAGGATGAGAATGGAAATAGCTAGAAGGAGAAGGATTACCTGAAGAGAAGTGGAGTATTATACACTTGACCTTAGAATCCCCCCCCCCCCCATATATATATTGAATAGTATTTTTAATTTTTTTCGACGAACATTTTTCCTACAATTGTATCTGTAAGACTGTACACATAGTCTCGTTTCATGCGTTCTTGATGGAATTTCGAGAGTCGTGTCAGTGGCTTATCACTCAGAAGATGACGAAAATGCAGATATTTGTGCAAGATACCTTTGAGCTCGTACCAAAGATCATTTTTGTGTACCACCCTGTAATGTTACTATACTCATTTGTAATTCATTTTGATTTTAGGAATTACGCGATACCCAAATTATAAGTATTTATAAATTAAACTAATAAAAATCTAGGATTAATGTACATTACTGTTGTTTATTCATTTCTCGTGTCTAATCTAGGATTAAAGACACATTACTCATGATTGTTCAGTTCTTATCTCTCGTGTATAATATTGATTTCTTTGTAGGGTATTGGTATAATACCTTCAATAATGTCCTTGCATTTGTCATATCGATAATGATAATTTAAGATTAATACGTAGCTTAATTATTAATAATACTTATTCATGATTTATATATTATTAGTAATAACTATGTTTTATTTTTAATAAGAGCCCAGTAAAGCCTAAAACTTAAGGGCCAAATTAAATAAAATAAATAGTCCAGCTTCACAATTATTTATGTCATTGTGAAACTAATGTATTTATTTTATTATTAATGAAGATTATTCAAATCAATTCAATTGAGTAAATTCAAAATATGTATTTGATGAGTTTCGTAGACAAATTCATTTCTCATCAAAACAATGTAAACTGCAACATTTGTCTTTATTAGTTTCATACACTAAAAGAAGAGAGAAAAATCGAAATTTGAATGGATTTTTCAGTCGAAATTTCGTGACGGACATCCAGATTAGGGGTAATGCTGTAATGACTTGGGCTGCTCTCCCCTCATCCAATTTCATTAGAACTGGTCAAAAAGTCACGCAACTGAAAATAAAAATAGTAACTGAAAAGGGTAGCTAAAATATCCGATGAAACGAGAGAGAGTGAGTTTACACACACACACACACACACACACACACACACACATATATATATTATATACTATACTCGCATATATGCCGTCCGGAAGAGATGAAAGCAAACTGGACTGAATTTAATGATGATTCAAAGAGGATGCTATTTTGGGGAAATAGGTTTGTGTGCTGATAAACAACTCTTCTTCTTCTTCCTCCATGGGGGAGGGGGGGTCGTTATTGGAGGGCATTCGCCCTTGGCCTCTCCTTCCTGCATAAAAAATAAAATAAAACGGCTTCACCTTCCACTCGTATCTGCAATGAATCCTTTCCTGAATTCCCCAAGATGGCTTAATGTTCGTTACACTGTTTAACACATTCATTGTTGTGTTTTTTGTGTGTGACGCAGTCACTCTTATATCTCTCTGTACAGAGGATTAACAAAATTAAAAATACGATGATTGTCCTCAAGAACAAATGTCAAAGCTCATCATGAAATACCAAAACGCGATTGTCAGCTCTACATAATGGAAAGGGGAAAGAGGCACCATTCTAAATATATTCACTCAATAAGTCTGTTGTTATTTATTCACTTTTATTATCATTAAAAACTATGGAAAAAGTGAAGGAGTATTTTGACTTTTGGCAACCCTCTGTATGTTTATTCTGACCTCTCGGATAATCTTTGTTCTCTATTGAACTTCTTTAAGGCGTTTGATGGGCGTAATTGCGAACTCGAAACGAAAACTGAAAAACAATTTCCTTTTTATAGCAATCTATTTCATGGTCTACTAAGTAAATTCTTTTCTCGATATGTGCCCCAGGATACCAACTTTTCCCTTTCTACCAATTTGCTGTAATGAGTTATCATATACACTGAGCGGCAGAAAAATCGGCTCACTTGGAATATCGCGAAAAGCAAAAAAATGGGCAAGCTTCTGTTTATAAAAATTTCAAAATTCAAAAATATAGTCTATGAGGCAACCAAATAACGAGACAAAACAACGTCAGCTGCGAACACACTAGTTGTAACGAATTTTCGACTTCTTTTAAGAATTCGACAGTCTGACATTCAGTTGCTCTTAGACTGCTAGTGCCACTTTTTTCTTCCAATAGTGGGAGCAGGCATTTGCGTTTAGTAACAGATAGACTTCTAATTCTTTTGAGTTTTGAGTGCCGTGAATGTCGCGAGAGTCGTCGCCCTAATTGAAGATGGTCGGAGCCAGCGTTACGTCGTCGAAGCGTTAGGAATTCCAAGAACAACGATTCGACGTGTCTACCAACGTTATGTGGAGACAGGAGAGTACACCCGAATACCAGGATCTGGAAGATCGCGCTGCACATCTGCTCGTGACGATCGTTTCATCGTCTTGATCGTCGCTTGACTGCCACAAACGTCCGCAATGAGCTGGAAAGGTCTCGAGACGTCAGTGAATCAGAGCGAACGTTAGAAAGAGACTTATGGAAAGTGGCTTACATGCTAGACGTGCACGAATGGGCCTGGAATTGCTCCCACACCACCGCAATGCTCTCTTGCTTTGCTCGTGAGCATGTCAATTGGACTATGGTCCCATTATGGTCCAATTGGGACGAGTATTGTTCACAGACGAATCAAGATTTAATCATCGAACACCCGATGGACGGGAAAGAGTGTGGAGAAGAACAGGAGAAAGTCCGTAACAATACTCGTCCCAATTGGATCACTAGCAGTGTAAGAGCAACTGAATGTCACTGTCGAATTCTTAAAAGAAGTCGAAAATTCGTAACAACTAGTGTGTTCGCAGCTGACGTTTTGTCTCGTTATTTGGTTGCCTCATAGACTATATTTTCAAATTTTAAAACTTTTATAAACAGAAGCTTCCCACTTTGTTTTCTTTCGCGATATTCTAAGTGGGCCGAATTTCTACCGCTCAGTGTATAACTTTGGTTTTGCTTCTGCCCAAATTGTTCATTCTGATGAAGGTGAAGCTTGTTGTTCGACTTTAGACCTACTGTTCAACGGGGAATCCGAATTACAAAGTCCCCCAGACTCGATCTCATGACCCCGATCAGCAGCAGCCCAACGTCTTAACCACTAGGCTACACAGGGTACCCATTTATCTACCAACCAATTTTATTGTAGGAAAGAATGAACAGCTGGGTTTACTGCGCGCCGACTGCCGTCACCCGGTATTGAATCCGGGGCCGATGGATTCGTAGTCAGTTATACTAACCACTACACCGAGGCGCATATATATAAATCCCGGATTTTTGTTTCCTAGTTATTTTTTGAGGTTAAGTTAGGTTAACTTAACCTAACCTAAAACAAATTACTGTCTAAAATGTGGGTACAATCTCAGTTATTTGAATTTCGGCCTTTTTAATTAAAACCCAAACTCGGGTAAAATTAGAAAAAATATTTGTGTAAAAAACACTAATTTTTTAATAGAATATCCTCCTCTTCCTACCTTAATGTAAGCGTGTTTAAAAAATTTGAAAATATAAAAAAATATTAGTTTCCCGAGTTAGACTTAGATTATCAGGGACAAAAATTTACCAAAAATCCTAGGTGTATATATATATATAATTTGCAATAACTTGGCCACACCCCAAAAATTAATTAAATGACGTCACATGATGGGAATTTTGCATTCTAAAGATGGTTACTGAACGGGATATTACAGTTATTATGTTTATAATCGTAAATGGGCCGAAAATAGTTGGATCGCGAGACATTTGCTCATTTGGTCGGAGCTGTTTTGAGTGAGGCCATATTCAAGGACATTACCAACAAACTTGTCATTTCATCTGCAAGTATGGGAATGTTATGTAGGTTCACTACGGAAAATGGAACTGATACTTCGAAGCGCCCTGGGAGACCTTCATCAGTGACAGCTTGATTAAAGCTGCCTTGGCTCGCTATGCCAATGCTCAACGTCAAAATTCCTTCGGTGACGTTGTTCCGCATGTTAACAGCCTTGGCTACACATGATATGTGGAACGACGGAAACCGTTGCTTTTCCACAGAAATGAGCGGCTGAGAAAAGTGTGAGCCATGAACATGTCAGCAAAGTAGCTTGTTTTGGTGGCATGTGCTATACTTCGATGAATCAAAATATCAAGGATTTACACCTTGCGGGCGGGTCTTGGTGTGGGTTTCGAGAAAACTAGTGGGAAGTTTTCGATTGTCGGATCCTTTAACTTACTGTAAAGTGTGGTAGAATAAGCGTAATGGTATGAGCGACCATTTGGTACCTAGGAAGGGTTGAGAGTTGGTGCTCGTTGATGGGCGTTTAAATTCGGCTACGTATATTGACATTCTGAAGAGTTTTCTTGTTTCGTTGTAGAAAGTATTCCGCTACTTATCATTTTTCACGTACGACGACGACAGGAAGAAACATCAGGGTATTCGGGGCATCAGGGTCGGGTATTCAACTTCTTCCATGGCACCGCAAAGCCCTGACGTGAATGGGCACCTTCGGAAACTCTTAGCCGAAAGCTGAGGGCACACCGTTCATGCCGTTCAGACACTGTTTAATGCAAATAAAGGTATGGAATAATATGGAGCAAGATGCCTCACAATCTCTAAAATATTTTTGTCAATTGGTTTGCGCATTTTTTACTGTAAAATTGGGTGCAACCACACAAGAACGTACAATGTTTACTCAAAATGCCTGCAAGCCTTTCCGTTTCCTCTATAAACGTCAGCTTCATGGGGGCGACCAAATTCTCTCTCTCTCTCTCTCTCTCTCTCTCTCTCTCTCTCTCTCTCTCTCTCTCTCTCTCTCTCTCTCTCTTGCACGGAACCGCGGCGCAAGGTGGAGGGCGTAAAGAAGGGGCTGATAGAGAAAGGGTCGATAGAGAAAAAGGGTGGGAAGGGGCCTACTGATGGCCCAAAGAAACAGAAGGATGTAGCTGCCGGTCGGGGTGGGTCGGCTGGTGTAACTGCGTCTATGGGTGGCGACGGGTTTCGAAAGGTCTCGGGCAAGAAGGCTGCGAAGCCGAAGCCTGAGACCCCAGTTGCCCCTGTCAGGACCTCCAACCGCTTTAGTCTCCTGTGCTCGAAGGAGGAAGACACCGTTTTGATTGGGGACTCGCAGATCAGGGGCCAGGAGAAGTACTTTGCTTCTGCAAACCGGGATGGGAGCAAGGTAAGGTGCTTACCTGGGCGGGGAATGGCGCACTTAAGGAAGGAGGTAGAGAAGGTGCGCGTGGCTAGTCGGAGGACTGCGATCGTTGTCCACGCTAATGTCCAGGGAGGACACCCGCGTCATCCCCGAGCCAGGCATCAGGCACGAAGGTGTTGGCCTGGATAGTATTCGGTGAACCGCGACAGTCGTTGCCGATAGAATAGACAAACAGCGCGTTTAATGCTCCTGGGCCAGACGAGTTCCTCTCTAGGGTGTTGCGGGAGGTGCGCGACCAGGTGGCTCCCCACCTGGTTACATTCTTCAACAAATCGTTGGAGACGGGCCAGGTACCTGGTGACTGGAGGGAAGCCAATGTGACCCCTATCTTTAAGAAAGGGGATCACGAAAGTCCAGGGAACTATCGTCCCATTAGTCTCACTTCGGTTGTAGGTAAATTATTAAAGGGGATAATAGCGGATAGGATCGTTGACCATTTGGATTCGTACAAGCTGCTTGGCGACTCCCAACATGGGTTTAGACGGCATAGATCGTCTCTCACCAACTTGCTCGAGTTTTTCCGTCATGTTGAGTGAGTATGATAAGAGTAGGGCGATTGATAAACTTTATCTCGACTTTGAGAAAGCCTTTGATAAGGTACCTCACCGCCGGTTAATGGCGAAAGTCCGCGCGCTGGATATCGGTGGTGAAGTAGGTAGGTGGATTGAAAACTGGCTTAAGAATAGGCGGCAGAGGGTTGTAATTAAAAGGGTTAGTTCGGGTTGGGCCTCGGTCACTAGTGGGGTTCCTCAGGGTTCCGTTTTGGGGCCACTGTTGTTTACCATTTACATAAATGATATCGACGGTGGCATCGTCAGTCGGATCGCCAAATTCGCTGATGACACCAAGCTTGGGGCCAATGTTGGGACGCCCGAAGCGATCGAGCAACTGCGTGCGGACCTACGTAGGATAGGAGATCTGGTCCGAAAAATGGCAAATGCCGTTTAACTTGGGTAAATGCAAGGTAATGCACATTGGCTACACCAATCCCAAGTCGGACTACTCGATGTTGGGGAGTAATATCGAGTCCACTGATTTGGAAAATGACTTGGGTGTGCTAATTAGCAGCGACCTTAATTTTATGAAACAGTGCGTAGAGGTGGAAAAGAAATCCCAGAAGCTGTTGGGTTATATCAGGAGGCAATTTCGATTTCGGAACAAGGAGATTGTTCTCTCTCTGTACAATTCCCTGGTTCGGCCGCACCTGGAGTATGCTGTGCAGTTCTGGTCGCCCACCCTCAGGAAAGATATTGAGAGGCTGGAGCGAGTGCAGGCGAGGGCCACAAAGTTAATCCCTTCCGTTAGGTATATGGGCTACAATCGACGGTTACGCGCCCTGAACTTGTTTTCGCTTGAAACTAGGAGGCTGCGCGGTCAACTGATCGAGGTTTTCAAGTTCTTACGTGGGTTCAACAATGTCGATTTTAGAAGTATGTTTAGTTTAAATGATAACCCAACTCGCAACAATGGTTGGAAATTGGATTTGAAACGGTTTAGGACTAGTGTGTGCGTGGGAATTACTTTACGTATAAGATCTGTGACACATGGAACAGGTTACCTTCGGAAGTTGTGAACAGTTCCTCTGTGGATCAGTTCAAGAAAAGGTTAGACCAAATCTTGCACACTATTTGAGTGAGTACAAAATTTTCCCTGGCACCCGTTGCCATTGGTACCTCCTCGGTATGGGCCGCAACGCCTTTTGAGGTACTTCTTTTCCTTGTAACTCCTCTCTCTCTCTCTCTCTCTCTCTCTCTCTCTCTCTCTCTCTCTCTCTCTCTCTCTCTCTCTCTCTCTCTCAAAACCGGTCACCCCTGCTTCAACGCAGCCTAAGTGGTTCAATCGTGGCATCGCTTCGGCTATCCGAAATAGGAAAGTAGCGTATAGGAGGGCGAAGGCCAATCGTTCCCACGAGAACACTGAAGCGTATGTCCGCCTGTGTAGGGAAGTGAAGGCGAAGGTTAGGCTAGCGAAACGTAACGAAGAACTACGGGTGGCAAGCCTCTGCAAGAGGAACCCTAAGGAGTTTCTTCAGTTATGTTAATAGTAGAAAGCCCATTAGAAGCATGATAGGTCCTTTAAAGGACGGAAGCGGCGTTTCTGCGGACCTCCGACGCGGACATCGCTAATGTGCTTAGAGTACTTTGCGGGAGTGTTCACCAGGGAGGATACCCGCGTCATCCCCGAGCCAGCTGTGAGGCACGAAGGTGCTGGCCTGGATAGTGTTAGATGTACCGCGACAGTCGTTGCTCATAGAATATACAAACTGAGCGCGTTTAAGGCTCCTGGCCAGACCAGTTTCTCCCCAGTGTTTTGCGAGAAGTGCGCGACCAGGTGGCTCCCCACCTGGCTACAGTCTTCAACAAATCGTTGGAGATGGGCCAGGTGCCTGGTGACTGGAGGGAGGCCAACGTGACCCCTATCTTTAAGAAAGGGGATCACGAAAGTCCAGGGAACTATCGTCCTATTAGTCTCACTTCAGTTGTAGGTAAATTATTAGAAAGGATAATAGCTGATAGAATCGTTGACCATTTGGATTCCTACAAGCTGCTTGGGGACTCCCAACATGGGTTTAGACGGCATAGGTCGTGTCTCACCAACTTGCTCGAGTTTTTTCCACGTCATGTTGATGAGTACGATAAGAGTAGGGCGATTGATATACTTTATCTCGACTTTCAGAAAGCCTTTGATAAGGTACCTCACCGCCGGCTAATGGCGAAAGTGCGCGCGCTGGGTATCGGTGGGGAAATAGGTAGGTGGATTGAAAACTGGCTAAGGAATAGGCGGCAGAGGGTGGTAATTAAAGGGGCTAGTTCGGGTTGGGCCTCGGTCACTAGTGGGGTTCCTCAGGGTTCCGTTTTGGGGCCACTGTTGTTTACCATTTACATAAATGATATCGACGGTGGCATCGTCAGTCGGATCGCCAAATTCGCTGATGACACCAAGCTTGGGGCCAATGTTGGGACGCCCGAAGCGATCGAGGAACTGCGTGCGGACCTAGGTAGGATAGGAGAGTGGTCCGAAAAATGGCAAATGCCGTTTAACTTGGGTAAATGCAAAGTGATGCACATTGGCTACGCCAATCCCAAGTCGGACTACTCGATGTTGGGCAGTAATATCGAGGTGACTGATTTAGAAAAGGACTTGGGTGTGCTAATTACAGCGACCTTAAGTTTACGAAACAGTGTGTAGAGATGGAAAAAAAGCCCAGAAACTATTGGGTTATATCAGGAGGCAATTTCAGTTTCGGAACAAGGAGATTGTGCTCTCACTGTACAATTCCCTTGTTCGGCCGTACCTGGAGTATGCTGTGCAGTTCTGGTCGCCCACCCTCAGAAAGATATTGAGAGGCTGGAGCGAGTGCAGGCGAGGGCCACAAAGTTAATCCCTTCCGTTAGGCATATGGGCTACAATCGACGGTTACGCGCCCTGAACTTGTTTTCGCTTGAAACTCGGAGGCTGCGCGGTCAACTGATCGAGGTTTTCAAGCTCTTACGAGGGTTCAACGATGTCGATTTTAGAAGTATGTTTAGTTTAAATGATAACCCAACTCGCAACAATGGTTGGAAGTTGGATTTGAAACGGTTTAGGACTAGTGTGTGTGGGAATTACGTTACGTATAAGATCTGTGACACATGGACAGGTTACCTTCGGAAGTTGTGAACAGTTTCCTCTGTGGATCAGTTCAAGAAAAGGTTAGACGAAATCTTGCACACTATTTGAGTGTGTAAAGACATTTAGGACCTCAGTCTGCTTAAATTTCTTTTCCTATAAAATAGTTAATATCTGGAACCAACTTCCCTCAGAGGTTGTTTCCAGTCAAAGTGTAAATCTGTTTAAAAATAGCTAGACAAAGTACTGGACACACTCATATTTTAAGATTAAAACCTCAGAAACCTCTGCAGGAGTTCGCTTGCTCGTGTCTCTGTGAGCAAGCTAAATATAGAGCTATTTATATTTCTCCACTTTCCTGTAAAATTTCCTTGGCTACTTTTCCAGGGTCAAGGTATTTTCTTCAACCTTTTTCTGTACCTGCCTCTGGCAGGGAGGGAGCGGAGGGTGGGGAGAGAGCCTTCTACTTTTCTCTCCAGTTTTTACTACTGCTAGGATAGTTGAAAGAAAAATAAACTTTCACAAAATTTTCCCTGGCACCCGTTGCCATTGGTACCTCCTCGGTATGGGCCGCAAGGCCTTTTGAGGTACTTCTTTTCCTTGTAACTCCTTGTAACTCTCTCTCTCTCTCTCTCTCTCTCTCTCTCTCTCTCTATTATTTATTTATTTATTTATTTATTTATTTATTTATTTATTTATTTATTTATTTATATTTCCAAACTGTCCCAAGTTGAAAATGTTTCTACCATGATGACCATCATTCGCCGCTGGAGTGCGTATTCGACACTCGAAGTCTATTAGAGCGTTAGCAATATGCTCTTCTGGAATGGATCCAATCCCTTGACAGAGTTCTACCAGCTCCTTGGATTCGTCACGATACACGAGTGTTTTATCACACTCCGCAGAGGAAAATCCAAAGAAGTTAAGTCGGGCGATCGAGGTTGGGTATGGTATTGGTCAATCAGGGATCAATTTTCAGAGCTATTTTGGTCTCCGGATCTTCGCCCAAAAAGTTTACGAACCTTTGTTGGTGCAGAAAAAAGTTTAGATTTTTTAAAATATGGCGTTCAGAATAAGGAAAGAAAATCTGTAAAATTCTCTTGAATTTCAATAATAATAATAATAATAATCAAAAATAAGAACAGTACAATCGAGCGAGATGCCAATCAACGTCGAGTGCGTGTGGCCTTAGTAGTTTTGTGGCCACTAAGGCCACACGCCAGTGTGGATAAGTATGTGGTCTTGTGACTCGCCTAAATACAATCCGTAATGAACGACCTATTTTCTTCACCTTCTTCGGCGTCGATACTAATAATACTAAAAAAAAAAAAAAAAAAAAAAAATACAGAGTGCATTGCAAGCAAACTCTAATCCTGTTCTCTGTCTTCAGCCTACAATATAACCTTTAAAACGATTTTATAGTTCTATATAAGTTCGTCTGTGGCAGAGTTTGGATTGCATCCGAGGTATAAAAGTACTCTATTCTACTATTAAGTTCGGAGGAAGGCTTTTTTTTGGCTTATTTTTATTCTATTTTTTTTTTTTAAATCTTATTTTTTGTTTTTTATTAAATTTATTTTCTCGTCTTTATCATATCTACCAATACATTTTTTTTAATATAATTCTTTTTATTATTTTATATATATAATATATATATATATATATTAATATATATATATATATATATATATATATATGAATAGAAACGACATAAGTGTTAAGGAACGTCTCTGCACACGAGGAGGAGAGATAACGAATAATGAAAAATGAGGCGAACCGCCCGGGAATCGAACCCAGGACGTTCCTTAACACTTATGTCGTTTCTATTCATTATATACTGCGCGGTCATTGCAGTTATATGCGCATATTCACGATTTGCGAGGGTGCCCTCTCAGGGCATTGGTTTCTGCCCTATGTGGGAGAATTTCGATTTGTGATTGGGTGAGGTCCGTAGCATAATGGTAGAGCGTCCAACCGGCAATTGGAAGGCCCTGGGTTCGATTCCCGGGCGGTCCGCCTCATTTTTCATTATTCGTTATCTCTCCTCCTCGTGTGCAGAGACGTTCCTTAACACTTATGTCGTTTCTATTCATTTATATACTGCGCGGTCATTGCAGTTATATGCATATATATATATATATACAGTATATATATTATATTAATATATATATATATATATATATATATATATATTTGTTTTTGAACAAGTTAATCTTCCGGATGGATTCCAATGCACCGCTCGCTCAGCAGTACCGTTTCAGATATGAATCTGTTAATTTTTGCGATCTTCGAGTGCTCGCTCTTATCTAGATCTAATGTAAAGAGAAGCAGCAGCATTGAATAGGTTTCTCCTTGTTTCAACTTGGCTTCCTTTAAAGAAGGGGCTTCATTTAGACTCTTTCCAGTTACAAGTTTAAATCGCGATAAAGAAATCCGCACAAGAAGTATATTGGAAATTCTATAAAGAACGATATTGATGCTGATCGGAATAAGAGTAATTTTTTTCTTCACACACACACACACACACACACACACACACACACACACACACCACACACACACACACATTTTTTCTCTCTCTCTCTCTCTCTCTCTCTCTCTCTCTCTCTCTCTCTCTCTCTCTCGACCAGGTGGCTCCCCACCTGGCTACGCGACTAGGTGGCTCCCCACCTGGCTACAGTTTAGTTTAAATGATAACCAACTCGCAATAATGGTTGGAAGTTGGATTTGAAACGGTTTAGGACTAGTGTGTGCGTGGGAATTACTTTACGTATAAGATCTGTGACACATGGAACAGGTTACCTTCGGAAGTTGTGAACAGTTCCTCTGTGGATCAGTTCAAGAAAAGGTTAGACCAAATCTTGCACACTATTTGAGTGTGTACAAAATTTTCCCTGGCACCCGTTGCCATTGGTACCTCCTCGGTATGGGCCGCAAGGCCTTTTGAGGTACTTCTTTTCCTTGTAACTCCTTGTAACTCTCTCTCTCTCTCTCTCTCTCTCTCTCTCTCTCTCTCTCTCTCTCTCATATATATATATATTATTTTTTAATCTTATGTGCGTATACAGTGGCGTACATAAGGGGGGCACAGGGGTTACAGCCCCCCCATTGTAAAAATTATTACTACTCTCATTAAAGATATTTGAAAAAAAAAAGTTTAAAAAAATCGATAAATTTGAAACATTCACCCCAAAAAATCTTGGTCATATGGAATTTCAGTTATTTTATAGTTACCAGGACATGTTATTAACTCAAAACTCAAAAGTAAATGTCATAAATGTTATTGATTCATGTCATCATCGTGTATATGATCCAAGTATAATATTTGAAATATGTGCAGCAATACAGGAAATATATTCCAAGGTGTTAGTGTATTGTACGTATGTAAATGTAGCCCATAATAATCATGATTCTACTATTTTGGCTGGCTTAGGTAATTTGTGCAAATTTAATTCTTTGTCGATAATAAATTGGAAATAAAATACAACTGAAGCCTTCTAAGATGCAATTGACTTTGATTCCAAATCACTTATCATTTTGAACACACCACACACATATATATATATATATATATATATATATATATATATATATTTTGTGTGTGTGCCCCCCCCCCCCCCCCCCCCTTTAAGAAATGCTGTGTACGCCCCTGTGCGTATACATTCATGATTTGACCTTTTGGATTACGGTATGTATCCGCTATTTGTCCTCTTTTCTGAGAGGTACGTACGTTTAATTTCTCCCAAAATGTATTGTTCTACCACTCGTCGACACTTGAGAAAGTTCATTTTTTAAAATACCAAATCGATTTAAAAAATTTTTAAAATACCAAATTAATGAAAATAACACAAATTTCTAAAAATAGAATATAACCTTTCAAAGCCTACTTTAGTTGTAAAATTTATGTGATTCCAGAACGTTATTTGTGTGTGGTGTGTGTGTGTTAAATACATAAAGGCAACAACCAAACCGTTCAATAAGGAGGTGTTACAGTATGAATTATGAAAGTTATTTTTACGTGATAAATTCACGAAAGAAAATAAAATCATTTACTACGTATAAACATTTTGTAGAAGAATGACTTTAAAAAAAAAAATTTTGTATCGGAATTTGTTGGGAAACGGGAGAGAATTTCGTAATTTCTGAGCATTTCGGAAATTTACTGTAAAAATTAAATGAATGCTACCGCGCGCTTAGTTTTTTTTTAAATGAAATGATATCAATTTTGAAGAAAAATGCGCATCTGTATGAGTAAAATATTAGTGTTTATTCAGTTTGAAACTAACCTACATACATACATGTCATAAAATTATAACAAATCACTGACTGTTACGCAATAAGCGAATATTATGTGACAGTGGAAGTGCTGAAAATTGCACCAATCTTAGAATTCAGAATGTCTTTATGATGCGATGCTAAGATTATGAAGGTGGCTTTTTAAGCGAAACGAAATGTAAACTGGAAAGAGATGATGCTTATTTGATTACTAAAGGAAGGTTCCATAATGAGGGAACGACTCCTGATACTGTCATGCTACCAGCATGAGAGCGTCTTATGCTTATTTGCGAGTCGGTGCTTTTTCTGAGATTTGTCAGGATTACTTTGATGGTTTGAAGGAAATTGGAACATCCAGTGAGGAAGGTATAACAACTTTGTACGCAAATGGGTAGATATCAAATTGCATTTTCAGTCTCGTGTTTATCCATTATAACATTTTTCGAAAGGGAATTACATGATAGTTTTCTTTCCATATCCATATGCCATTTTGGCCGCAAACTTTTGCACTTTTTAAATATTTTTTTAGTAATGTTGGAGAAACATTTCCTCAAATGAGAAGACAGTACGATATGTTTACAACCAACGTTTCCTCCTTACGGAAATTGTTGTTCCGTTTTGCTAATAAATGAAGGTGCTTTTCGTTTTACTATACCAACTCAATAAAATAATTAAGAGAACACTACAAGTTATATATTATTATTTTGTATGTCATACGTAAAATGAAGGGCGAGTCTTAGTAAAAAAAAAGTATTATTTTCACCCAATCTAGGCTATAAAACTTGTACAAATTAGCATCCAAAACTTCGCCAGTGAGTGAGCTTTCGACATACAAATATCATATTTCCCGGCGTATAAAACGCCCACTTTTTCCCCCCAAATACTCCAAAATCACCCTGCGTGTTATACGCGCGATGATACACATTTTTGGTAGGGGAGGGATGGTTGTATATATTTTGTGTGTATATCGTCTCGTGGCACATTTTTTGCACTATACACTGAACAATTACCTTTAGGGAAAAAAATATTCCTGTTATTCTGTATTTACTCTTAACATTATAAATGCAAATTAAAAGAAAAAGGAAATTTTTGTTATTGAACCTAAATATAAAAAAATAATGGAAACAAAACTGCCATATCGTTTATTCATCATCACTGCTGCTATCCTCATGATCCTCAGCGCTCTCCTCGATTGTCCTCGAAACCCGAAACTTCATCACTGCTGCTCTCCGTGCTCTCTTCCCATGTTCTTTTGCATGTTGTATAACCATCAGTTTGTAACTGGCAGTATATGACGATCTCTTCTGATTGGATGCCTTGGGGGTGGCAGTTGACTGAAACGTTATGATGATCGCTTTTTTGACCAAAGAGTGTTGGCCGGCCTGTTTTGGTACTCATTTCATCATTTACGATAGAGGGTGCGTCGGTCGCCGACTCGTACAATTAATTTTACATGTATAATTTTAACATGTTAAAATTAACTCGTTAAAATTGTACATGTGAAGTGAGGTAGGAGGTATATTTTTTCCTAAATTTTTATTTTACTAAATTTTCTCTTCAAAATTAGGGTGCGCGTTATACGCCAGGAAATATGGTACATATTATACATAGCCATATAAGGACGCCTACAAACTTTCCTCCGCAACTGTACATTACTTACATTTTTATAATAAACGTTTTCCATAGTTCGTTTCAGGATCTTACAAATACTGTAATGATCACTTGTCACAACCACTTCGCCGGATTTGATGAAAATTAACACTAAAAAACTTGTGTATTACTCCAGGGAATTTCTCATAGACTTTCTTATACAGTAAATGTATCTTGATAATTAACCAGATACATACTGTATCTGGTTAATTACCCCATATCACTTCTTAGGTTTGAAGAATCAAATTCAACTGCTTTTAATTTTTTAAATATAATATAAACTAATTTCTAATACATACCAATTTCTGTTAAAGTTTATAAGAAACTCAGTGGAGTAATACACGATCTTATTGGTGTTAATTTTTATTAAATCGGGCGAAGCAGTTGTGACAACTAATTATTATTTATAAGGTACTGTACGCCAAATAAAAAGAATCCGATGCAGAAGGATGGTGTGGAAGAACTTATAACAAAAAATAAGATCGTAAAATTGGCAAACCGATTCATGGAAGAAAACAGTTAGAGAATATATCGTAAATCTTCTTAAAATGAGACAGAAGTAGAGTCCTTAATGAAAAGGGAAAAGCATTCCATTTATTGCGCCATGGAACACAAAGTAAATTTCACCGTTTCACCTCTAAAGAAAGGTAAAACTCCCTTTCTGCCTATAAGCAAGCGACTGAAATGTAATTTACATAAACTGAGAAGCGCGAAAGGGATGCGATAATTATTGAAAATATAATACATCAAATACAGTAATGTAAATCTGTAAATGGCCACATAAATTTAATTACAGATGAGGGTTTACACGTACAGTAAACAGTTACATTACATTAAGTTTGGTAAACAGATTAAAGATAATCTGTTTTTTGAAGGGAGAGGATGAAGCTGGGAGAGTACCATTCTCATCGTCAATTTCATACAAAATATTGGAGTGAATAAATAAAGCTTTCCGCTTCGGGAGTTAGCAAAGATTCACTTTTGTTTGATATTTCACTATACAATCGGCTCAGAATGTCTTACAGTGAAACTAAGTTTCTTACTGGCAAGAAGATCGATAAGAAACGTGTAGTTTTATACATATAGATTGTATTTACAGCTTTACATCGAAGAAAATAGTGAAATACTTAAACTTTGATCATCTCATTTGTCAGTTGTAAGTTCTTTTCAGACCAAATAATACCCCATTTCTTTCGAAAACTTATTATTTTTTCATTTTTCAACCACATTAAAATGTGTACAATACACACACACACACACACACACACACACCACAACACACACACACACACACACACACACAGTATATCGCTAAAAGTTACGTTCGCTCCTATTCGGTGTTATCTTTTGTATCACTTTCGTTCTACACGGAAAATAGCTACTACTATGTTGTAGGAGATATTTCATGAGGTTCAATTTAGGTTAAGTTTGGTTATGTTAATCTGACCTAACAAATTGCTGCTTTTGTTTGACTTACTATATTCGTGTTTTATAAAAATTGTATAAATTCACCGATAATTTCACTGCTTATACAATAGTATAAATGTAATAAATGATATACAATAAAATTATTGATCGCTATACTTGGGGATGAATTAATATTATGTCTTAAAAGAATAAAAAACATTCATCGAGGGAGACACAGACCCATAACGCATTCATTTCTTTAGGCAAAACGTGGATCGCGGATGCAATTTAGAGAGTTGCTTATTCCTGCTATTATGCTAACAGAATCCTTTAAAAGCGCTTAATTAATGAGCTTATAGCATTAAATGACTAAATAACTGGCAATTATTACCAAATATATATTTAGAAGAAGAAGAAATAAAAGCTAATTGTAATTAGAGTTTGCTTAATTATGAGTAAATCAAAGTTTCCCTGTCCTATGGCTAATACCCATATGGCAGTACAGTTCGTTCCTTGCAGGCTAGATTTTGCTCCCATATGGGTATTAGCCATAGGACAGGGAAAGTTTTATCAAAAAAAGAACAGTCTGATATTAGAAATCATTCTATTAAGTGTAAGGTTGACATTTCTGTTAACAATTTTAAAATTCTTAAATCATTAAAATGCCCGTCCTCCCTCCGTATTTACGAATCTTTGTGTATTAAATTTTTGAACTCGTTTAAATATTGATTCTAGCTGTTACCCCCTTTATATTAATTAGAATACCTACATACTAAAAAATTTTTCCCTTGTCACCCTGTCTCCTTTTCGCCTCAGTTTTTTGTGGCTGTCAAGTGAGCATGGTATGTTTGGTTTACTCTTGTGGTTTTTCGTTTAACTTTTTATTAGAAACGTTTTTTGTTTAACTTTTTATTAGAAACGTTTTTTTTTAACTATTTTACGTTTGAATGTTTTTAGTTTTAAGTTTTATTTTTATCACACGTATATTTTTGTAATTTATATAATTTTTACTTTTGATTTGATTTTGGCTTATGCCTGTTTTCTACTTCGTAATTTTAATTTTTATTCTTGAACAGTTTTAATTTTGTACTTTAAATTAGTTTTAGTTCTCGACATTCATATATTTTTGTAATGTATTAATTTTAGCTCTTATTTATTAGGCCTTCAAAATGGGTAGACTTGCCCGAAACGTCGGCTGCAGCCAAATATAATGACTTTTTTGCTCTACGTCTTCGTTTTTATCATATATATATATATATATATATATATATATATATATATATATATATATGTGTGTGTGTGTGGAATATCATGCGTGAATACGCACGATTTTTCATGATGAAAAAATTGCCCGCACCAGGGTTCTAACCCATCACCTCTTGAGTAGAAAGTGACGGCGCTAGCCACCACAATACGACGGACGGGGTAAAAGTTTAACACAATCCTGGGTCGTTTTTTGCGTGCGTTCGGCTTTGGCCCCTCCTTCCTGAATATATATATATTATGGTCCAACTTATGATGGTTCCCTGAGATAACATTTATGTAATACACAGAATTAGTGAGCAAGGCCCGAATAAGTAATGGTAAATGGCAAACACTGAAATCTTTTCATTTCATGATAAAAATCCAACGCAGGGAAATGTGTCGCTAGCAAAAAAGCCCCAAAACATAGCTTCCCCCACCAGTTACCTGTTAATCAGATATGACCCAGCTTTGGGATAGGATTTAAGGTTTAAAACTAACTAAAACAGCTACATTCAAAACCTCAATTTAAGCCAGAAACTCGCTGCATTCGCGTCGAATTGAATTCACATTGTCGAAAAAGGGTAACTGTTGTATTTTTAGCAAAAATCCGAACACTTAAACCTCAACTGGTATAATAAGCGTTCACTTTAAAGGCACTTAATACGTCTGTTTAATGTGGTCCAACCTAGAATGGTTCGGACTTTCGTGGATTTAATATTCCAGAAGAGTCCCTTGTTCCATGCACATTAGTTCTATGTCGTCTATACTTTTTTTAATCTATTTATTTATTTATTTATTTTATGTATTCTGGTTTAACCCTTTATGTGTAAGTACTGTGAAAAGTCTTACTTTAAAAGTTTTGTCAATCTTTCAACAGTGCAGTTAAAGTAATGGGATCAATCCCAGAATAGGCACCTGAAATCATTTTTAGGTGCTTAATCTGGGATTGAGGCAAAACACAGGTGCTTAATCTGGGATTGAGGAGAAAAAAATATAAACAGTTTTTAGAGATATAATTTCATTGTTTTTATCAATATTTGAAAAAATCAACCCTAACCTAACCTAACCAAACAATAAATTTTGTAATCATCAGGTTTTTTTTTATTTAATTCCTTGCAAGGTGCCTATTCTGGGATTGAGGTTGAACGCAGGTGCTTCATCTGGGATTGAGGTACATCAGGTGCCTATTCTGGGATTGACCCAAGTAATGTATAAATATTTTTATAATAATAATGAATACAATAAACATTATTTAAAGATATGACAATTTATAATATTGTATATGTATACATTTAGTTGTATGGTAAAAATCGGCCGCAATCAATTTCTCACCGGAGAAAACGCCGCCACCGTCTCGTTCGCTCGTTTTTGACGGCCGAAGCCGTCGGGGAAGTGGCCGAGTGCACCTGAGTAAACCAAGTAAAATATCACATTTCAGTGAAACGAGTAAAATGTTTTGCTACACATTTTGCCAAAGGCACGACCATATATGGCAATTATAGCGAATGACGAAGTCAATCAGCTTTTAGCCGCCACACTGCATACAATTTCAAAACCGTTTCTCTTAAACATTGTATACTTGCTAAATTAATTATTGTCTAGGTTTCGCTTGACTTAATCTGGACAGAGTTCTGTGTGAATTTATTAGTGATTTACACAGTGAGTTTGAGTTGTATTTATTCTAGTGTATATTTGATTCTATATATATGATTTGCGATTAATTTAGAAGCGAACGTATATTGAATTGTCAGGATTCACAATTCTGGGGCGTTGAGCCGATTGAGGTTCAAAGATATTTAATTGCGTTCTGTTATTTAGATCAGTCTTATATCAA
The DNA here is from genome assembly GCA_023014485.1 of Bathynomus jamesi. Classification (NCBI taxonomy): domain Eukaryota; kingdom Metazoa; phylum Arthropoda; class Malacostraca; order Isopoda; family Cirolanidae; genus Bathynomus; species Bathynomus jamesi. Next base: position 32,581 of record JAJOZX010002333.1, on the reverse strand, counting down.
TTTTGTAAATTATTAATTCTCGTAGGTCAGGATTTAATATCGAGTTAGTTTAGTTTGTACTAATTATATACAATTTCGCTCAATGTATTAATAATTTATATTCTTATTTATCACTTATATATTGTACGTTTAGTAACTGGTCCTTCACTTTGAGTCTGTGATAGTTTATAAGCCATAAATTTGAAAGTTTATGGAATTTAATCTAAAAATCACACCCTGTCGAAGTTATGGATTGCACTTCATAATTTTCAACAAGTTTTCCCCCAGATTTTGTGTGCTCTACTATTTGCTCTAGTATTTGCTCAAAAGGCATTCATTGCTTTGATCCTGTATCGAAATGTTGGATTTCGAATCCATTCTTAATTAAAGGCTCTCCAAGAACTCTTCATTAGTCCTTAATTCCAGTTTCGTTTCCATAGCGACGATAAAAGACTTTTCATATCAGATGGAGAGATGAGAGACAGAGTTATGGAATTGCCTCAATGAATTTCTTTGGAATAAGAATTTCCTCAGCTTTTTAAAATTTTTCACTTAATCAGTGTAGTTCCTCCCTTTCTCTTAAGAAAGAAGGTCAGGTTGTAAATAATTAGACGTACGGCAAGGCGTGACCATTTGGGAACTGGGTACTTGTAGGTTATCTCCCCCCCACCAATTTTGACGGAATATTTTCGTTAAAACTAACGAAAATATCACGACTTAACCTAACCAATTATCAAGGGCGTACGGTTGATCTATTATTAATTATAACATTGTTTGTTTCTGGAATAGTATTTACTATTTACTAATAGATCAACTGTACGCCCTTCATAATTGGTTAGGTTAAGTCGTGATATTTTCGTTAGTTTTAACGAAAATATTCTGTCAAAATTGGTGGGGTGGGGGGGGGGGGAGATAACCTACAAGTACCAGGAACGGTGATAAAGCGATGCTTAAAAAAAAGGAGGAGGAATTAAGGTATTCTCTACAAAAGAGTAAGGACACAGTCAAAACTAAATGCCAAAAGGTGTACAGTCAATTTTTCGTTTAATTTTAAAGTGAATTTTTTAACAAATGGTGACCAAGATTGCCTTGTGTGTGACTTCCTCTTAAATAGGAGTTGTATTTGCTTACACGAGCTTGTATACATCTTTGAGGATGAGTTTGTCTTATCATTCCAATTATTCATCGCCTAACAACTCATTATAAAACGTCTGCCTTCCCATTCTACGAGTATTTAACGTGCTTTATCTCTCATCACTCGTATCGAGAAGCGTAGTAAGTTGTACAGGGTGGGGGAGGGCACCGCCGCGGGCGCCGTCAAAAAGGGGAGCTCCGAAAAGAGGGAGCCATATCATCAAATGCTGCATTGCTGTATTTAGTCTTTTATTAAAGCTGATACGCTGAATCTTTATACATGTTAATACATGTTACACCGTAATTCAAGATGCTTTACTTTACATATAATTAATTAATAGATCACTTTTCTATTTATTGGATGTGACTGTAATCTTTATGACTAGGAATTGTGGCCACCAAGTATAATATAGGCTGATATAAACAAAGGTTACGGTGTTTACTCAGCTGGTCAGTATCATCACCTCTTCGCCCAAATCATGATGCTCGTAAGCAGACGACAGCATCAATTGGTTTAATTTTTTATGTGGACGTAAATTAAACGATATAGAATCTAAGTTATTCGGATTAAAATAATTATATATTTAAATGAGTTTTGAAATAGTTATAATTAATAATGATAGTCATTAATTTCATAATTTTTATAATTAGTTATAATTATCATAATTAATTAAAGTTTCCTATGTTATATTAGTGTGTAATATTATTTAAATGTATGACTGTGACAAATGATTATTACTTAGTACTAATTATTACTTATCAACAAAAATTATTGGTGGGGACGCATGTACCATTCATGCATGGCTTTTGATTTTTATACCAAGGTCTTTTCCGAACCTATTCTTAATTCCTTTCAGTAATTCAACCCCATGAACTTTATCAGTCTTTATGTATTTCTCTCTAGTATATATATACATATATATAACCCTTATATAACCTTTGTTTAGCTTCCGCCCGAATTGTTCATTCCGACGAAGGTCAAGCTTTTCACTCCACCTTAGACCTACAGTTTAACGTGGAATCCGAACCACACCCGACCAGCAGTCCAGCGTCTTAACCACTAGGCCACCTATCTACCAACCACTTTATTGTGTGGAAGGACGAACAGCTGGGTTTTGCTGCGTGCCGGCTGCCGTCACCGGGTCTTGAACACGGGCGCATTCGTAGTCAGCGACGCTAACCATCACACCGAGGCGCATATATATATATATATATATATATATCTATATATAATATATAACTAATAATAATAATAGACACGCTATATTCTTCACTGATCCCTAATTCCTATCATTTGTGTTAATGTCTTCTCCATATCAGCCATAAATCTTGTAATCTCATTTTATGGCGTTCTTATCATGCATGTTTCTGTCCCTATTACCGCTGTAATTATTCAAATGGGAATATATTTATCACACTCCTTGTCTGCGTTTAACTTGGCTATTAAACAAATTAGTAGTTTAAAAGTACTGTATATGAACTCGAGAAGCGTACATACAAAGGAATATACAAAGACACCAACAGCAACAGACCGGCTGGTCCCTACGAGGCTGTCTGTTTAAGACGTAACATATTTAACGAATTAACGATAATTGTGCACTTTCAAAATTGTCATTAGCTATAACTGACTCGTGGACTAAATCGCAGATAGGGATTTTATGAGCGATAATATTAAGGGCTACAAACTTTTTCAGCTAAGAAAAGAGCTGTAATAGGTGCAGACTCTCGGGAATCAAAGCCTTTAAATAGCTAATTAAGTTAAACACTAAATATTCATCAAATTAGCCTTTTAATGTATAGGTAAAGATAGTAATACCCCTTTTGTGGTAAATGTAGTAGGAGGCGCTGGTCGGGTCTGGTTACAGAGCGATGTTGTCAATATGAAAAAGCTCGGGAGTCAAAAGCTCCAAATTAGCCTATAAAGGAGGGCTGTAAGGTTGGTTAAGGTTGGTAGTGATACCTGTTCCCCGTACATGTAGTAGGAGGCGCTAGTCGACAGTGCCCTTGAGAGAACTATGGGGACATGGGAAAACTCCAAAAATAAACTTGAATTACTAACTTGGGTTGTTGTTTTTTTTAATGTAAGCAAGATTAGCGAATGAAAGCTTTACTTGCTTTTGCATTAGCAAATTGTTCATTTAGTTCATTATAAGAAATGTTATTTGCTAGTTAATGTTCGATTCCAAAGGTGGCAAGACTAGATAACCGTTGCTGGCCCATTTAGTATGGGCCCTCATTGGGTTGGGGCCCCAGGAATTTCCCCCTCTCATAGGGCTTGCCATTCGGGTATTAGAGCACTGGGAGTTCTCAAGTGATAGACTTTATTATTATTATTTTCTTTGTTTATTTACTTTTATTTAATTAATTAATGTATGGGAATTCTCGCGAGTCAAAATCTTCGGATATGTGGTAAGTTTTATTTGGGAAGCCACTCTTTGCATAGATCTTTCTTTTTCTTTTTTGTTCCCTCTTATATTTTTCACGTCAATGACAGGGTAGCTACTTACAGGGAAGGCTAGTTAGGGTAGAGTAGTAGTAGTTTTTCTCTTTGCAAATAAATGTAATAAGTTCTGGCCGGGTCTGGTTCATAACCCTGGAAGTTCTCAGATGATACCCCATTAGTGGAGATGGTAGGCCTGATGGGGACTCTCGGGAGTCACTCTCCGAATCGACGTATTTAGTTTTCGGGATGCTACTTAGGGATACATTGTAGGATTGTTCATAATTTTTAGGAAAATCGTGGTATACAGGATGTCATAGTTATGATTCATATAGATGGCTGATTATTCACTGTTCTGTAAAGAGCTATTATATTCTCTATTATACTACTATTGTTTTCTAGTTAATAATATAAAATCCTTTAAAAAAAATGCATGTTGTATATTACTCTTAGATTAAACAGTGCAGCGTTTCGTGCTGATGTACACGAGATGTACACGAGATAAATGTACTTATAGTGTGAATTAACTGTGAAGCTTTTCCTTTCGTTATACTCTTTCCGACTTCTGCAGTGTTGGCGGAAAAGAAAAGCCATGTCTGTTTTACTATTACTACTATATCTGGGCGAAAGCCTTCCTTACACGTTTATAAGTGTAAGACTTGTAGGAACGTTTAATTCTCTTTATTTTCTTTTGCTTTTCTTCTTCTTCTCTTTCTACAGTAGTTTCTTCTTCCTTGGGCTAATCTAGAGTTCATCTAAGGGTCTTTGATGGCTCGTAACATCATTCTTGTCTAAAAGTAATTCAGTCTGAGGGAAATTCAGTAATTGCGAAGGCAGTGAGGTCCACGCGATAGAATGGCTCTTCTCGGTGGTCCTGAGGCGAGAACAGTTTTATCCTTCAGAGCAGGAGTTTCCCCAACTTATTTTCTTCCGTATCATTTACAGCAAAATAAAATTTACCATACCACCAGCCTCAAAAATTTTCAGGATAGGCCTGTACATTATCATTACTTTTACATCTTCAAACTGCAAAATCTAAATTTAGCGTTTTTATTTTATGGGTAGTTGATATTTATTTATTTTTTTAATATATTTGTATACCACTAAACAGTAGTAGCTCGCGTACCATACTTTGTGAACCGCTGCTGCTCCAGAGATCATACATTGAGACTTTTTGTACAGTTTGCTTTCATTCTTATTTATTTGGTGAACTTTTAACTTAGTTTGTAATGAATATTATTTGAAATTTAGCCAAAAAATATTTCATTTTTATTTTTCGTGGGTAGAGAAAAGAAAAGGTACTTACGTATTATCGAGACTACCAAACTGTTTATTATGTATTTTTGCTCTCGTCATTTTCGTTTAAACTAACGAAATATCACAAATTAACCAATCATCAAGGGCGTACAGTTGACCTAACGGGCATTCAAACCTAACGGGCATTTTCCGTTTTATTTTGTTTTTTCGTAGCTAACCTAACCTAAAATCTTTCCTTTTCTTCAGATCATTAGAAATTTTCAACCATGAAATGCCCGGGTTAGGTCAACTGAATGCCCGGTTAGGTAATTGAATGCCAGGTTAGGTCAACTGTACGCCCTTGATGATTGGTTAATTTGTGATATTTTCGTTAGCTTAAACGAAAATGACGAGAGCAAAAATACATAAACAGTTTGGTAGTCCCGATAATACGTAAGTACCGAGAAAAAGAATAAATTTTCAGTCAGAATTCAGAATTTTTCTATCATCCACGTGAATGATTTGAGAATTTTGAATTCGGACTAAACGGTCTTCAGTGAAAAAAGAATGAGAGACTTTTCTCATATAAATAGACTTATGACGTAGAAACCCACATATATACATACGAGTTATATAGCCACGCGAAAGTGAGTCGTACTTCGACAATTTTACCTTCATTTACAATTTGGTAAACACCCTTATAGTTATTTTTGTTAACAACATGTTGGTAATAGTTAGACACACAATCTATGCCTTGAGATACTGTACTATTAATACAAATTATTCACACACAAATTTTTTTGTCGACGCTATTTTTAAAATTATAAATCGAGAGTTTCGTTGAAGTGTTTACACAAACGTTTATTGAAGCTGTATTTTAAAATAAACTACTCTGTTGGCTCCGTTGCTTGTTTACAAAAATTAATTTAAAATCGGACAGAATGATCTGATAAGTTAAACGTTCCTCTGAAGGTCCGATTAGTATCTTTCGAAGAGATCACTGACCTTGAAGAGTCTGAGAGCAGCTTTTGACATATCGGTCTAGATACGTGTCTGATAGTAGAGGTACATATATTTCGTTAATATTAATTCAGTTTTGCATTTATTTTCCATCTGGATGGAGTTACAAAAGGCGCATGGGTTGAATACATTATATACATTTTGCAGCAGTTTTGAAAACGAGAAACAACATTACACTCGTAGTTTCACGCTTTGATAGAGTACACCCTAAATTTGATTCTTTAAGACTAGTTTAAGTAAAACGTAAAATTTTTGTCAAATTATGCGCTCTGTGTATGAAGTACATCCAGTGTAGTTTGGTTTCATTATGTATATGCATACATAGATGTGCAGTATATCGATAGATTGTATATGAGGCCATTAGAATAGCACAGGCGTATCCACCCGGTTTCCCGATATCCCGTTTTCGCCCAGTAACCAATCAGCACGCTGTATTCCGTGGATGTGACGCGCCCCCACACGGGCTTGACACCAAAACCATTAAACTCGGTTCAGTCGTTAACGAGTAATAACGTTCGCTAACTTTAAATGAGCGTTTATCTCAAAATTTGATTTTCGGGCGTACGTCCTCTTTTTTATACGCCTCATATTTGCTTATGCATATATAATAAAATGGGTGTACTTCACTTGCCAAGAGTACGATTACATAAAAACTTTACATGTATTACGCGAAGTAGTCTTAAAATATTAAATTTAGAGTGCACACAAAGGAAACTGGAAACTAATTTAAAACAATTCGTGTACATAGTAAAAGTTTTGTGCGTCAGTCTCTTCACACGAATGTCAAGCCGATGACCATCTCTAGGCCTGGCCTTATGGAGGAGCGAGTTGCTTTCTTGCGATCTCCATCGCACATAGCCAGGCACAACCGGCTCATCTAGTACCGTCATGAACCAGGCATCTAGTCTCCTTTTGAAGATTTCAATTTTGACCCCTGTGACGTTCCTGAGTTCCTTTGGAAGCTGGTTAAAAAGCTATTTTCCTTCAGTGTTGAGGGTGTCTTTTGTCTGGCCTTTAGTTTGGGTATTACACATTCTACCTTTCCTATGCCAGTGTTTCTTTGAATGTTAATTGAGTTTAGTTTCAGTTTTAGTAATAATTTTTCGGTCATTTTCCGTATGTAAATTATGGTGTATCTCAGCGAATACAGATTTAATTTACATAGTCTTTCCCGGTAGTTCAGTTCTTTGTATCTTGGCTGTGAAATTTCTTTGGACTTGCAGTTTATTAATTTCTTCTGTTTTGCAGGGGAATCATTACTTTCTCGTCCCTTCTTTTGAAGGTTCTCAGTAACTATCCCGTAACGTTTTGCTTTGTTTATCGCTATCTGATTCTGTGTTTCAAATTTTATATCATCGGTCATTAATACCCCTAAATCTTTTGCTTTCGTGCTTTCCTGAATTTCCGTCTATCTGGGGCATAGTATGTTGTCAACTTCTTCATTTCTTCCATATCTCAGGCGCTGAAATTTCTCGGCGTTAACATTCATGGTCTTCTGACCATAAAAAATGCAACACTTCACTTTTACGTGGAGGTCGAAATGTCACTGTCTATAGAAAACCCACTCACTGCAATTTGTATATTCATTATTTTTCATATCATGATGACGGTGTTAAAAGCTCAATTATTTCTTCCATGTTTCTGAGAGCACTCAGGATTTGTAGCCCACATTTGCTGGCCTCAGAAAATTCAATGATTTGGAACATTTTTAAAGATTTAAAATATCGTGAGTGGTTTATCAGAAAGGCATACTTTAAAGGCAGGAAATCTTTTTATGCCCCTCGGGAACCTTCTAGTTAACCAAAAAAAAAACATTTGAGTTTGCCTTACATTTCCGGCTTAGAAAATGTAAAATCTTTGACGAAAGATTTTAGGTTTGATTTGGCGTTCAAATATTCGTCTACTGTAAAAAGTAAATTGGTTATGAATAACTTTGCAAAACAGGAGAAAGCTGGTGTCTACTACAGCATTCCCTGTAAAAATTGTGATTTAGTATATGTAGGAAAAACTGGAAGAAATATTGAAACTCGTATTAAAGAACATAAATATGCCTTCATATATTGTAACACTAATAATACAATTTTGTATCACGCCAGCCAAAATAATCATGCCATAGATTGGGATTCAAGTAAGTTACTTTATAAATGTAATAATTATGTCAAAAGGAAAATAATAGAATCTGTATGTATAGAACAAGAAGATAACTTTAATTTGTGCGAAGGTACTTATAAGCTGGACCCTAATGAGATTCTTGGTCAAAAAATCCCTTCCGGTGTCAGGTGAACGGAATCTAACCTAGATGTGAATTTCTTAATGGTCTCTGGCCTTCTAGAATGTTCCTTACCTTTCCTGGATTGTTTCCTTACTCACTTTTATTCATTTGTTTTTCTATATCCACCCGAAGAGGATGACAGTGGGCATCGAAACTGCTGTGGAAATAAACTCCGTCTATTAGTGTGGGTTTTATTGTCACGCGTCTTATTATTATCACCAAAAAGTCATATTTTCTTCCTACCTATTCTTTCAAATAATTTGGTGAGATGTGATGTCAGTGACGCCAGTCTGTAGTTCTTTGCTTGAGACCTATCTCCCTTTATATATGGGAACAATTTTCGCTCCTTTTAGTATGCTCGGTATCCCCCCCCCCCCCGTGTCCAGGGATCTTCTCCATATCCAATAACGGGGTGTAGCTATTTCGTTCTTGCAGTTTTTAATCAGTAAGGCATTCCATTTGTTCGGACTTGCAGCAGAATGTCACGTCTGCTGTATATATATATATATATATATATATAATATATATATATATATATATATATATATATATATATATTGTACACTACCAGTCAAAAGTTTAAGTACACCCTGTAATATTCATGAATTTCAAATTCTGTTTAAAGTTTTTTAACTAAGTTATCATGACACAAATTCATAAGTACAAACATGGGAACTTAAATAACAAATCAGGACAATTTACCAAAAGCAGTCTAAATTTTAGATTCATCAAAATAGCCTCCTCTAGCAGCAATTACAGCAGAACAAATTCGAGGCATGCGCTCAACAAGAGAAAGAAGATAGTCTGGTGAAAGCTGCTGCCAGCACTCTTGTAATAGTTCCCAGAGCTTCTGAGCACTGGATGGCTGCTTGGCTTTCACTCGTCGATCCAGTTCATCCCACACTAGCTCGATGGGGGTTCAGATCCGGGGACTGTGCTGGCCATTCCATAACTGTAAGCTGACGTTGCCGTTCTTTCTGCTTCAGGTAATTTTGACACAGCTTTGAAGTGTGTTTAGGATCGTTGTCTTGCTGCATTATGAACTGTTGGCCAACTAGTCGCAGTCCAGATGGAATGGCATGGCGCTGTAGAATGCTGTGATAGCCACGTTGGTTCAGTATTCCAGTGACTTTGTCGAGATCTCCAACTTGCTCCCCTGCAAAACATCCCCAGACCATCCCCAGACCATTACACTTTCTCCACCGTGCTTCACTGTTGGCACAACACACTGATGTGTCATTCTTTCACCCGCTCTGCGCCGCACAAATACTCTGCGTTTGAATCCAAAAACTTCGAACTTTGATTAGTCAGTCCAAAGGACAAATTTCCACTGCTCAACAGTCCTTTTTTGGTGTTTTTTACCCAAGGCTAGCCTTTTCTTTTTGTTCTGGAGTCTCAGCATTGGTTTCTTTGCTGCAGTTCGTCCTTTTAATCCTTCTCTGAACAATTGATGTTGAAACTGTTGTACTTCTGGAGTTATTCAGCTGGGCTTTGATTTCAGGTGCTGTGAGGCGTCTGTTGCGCAGACTAGTGACTCGGATATACTTGTCCTCTGAGTCTGTTGTGGTTCTTGGTCGCCCTGACCTTTTTCTGTCCTTATTTTGACCAGTTTCTTCGTACCGTTTAATGGCACAAGCAACCGCATTCACAGAAACTTAATTTTTTTGCAATTTGCGTCAGTGATTGGCCCTCATTTCTCAGTTACAATCGACTGTGTTTTTTCTGTTGTTAACTGAGCTTTGGCACCTATTTTTGCTTTTTGAAACACAGAAATATACCTTAAACTACACAGTTACCTCCTCTGCAAGGATTTTATATGTAAAGACCTGCAGCGCATGCTAATAACTGAACACATGTGAACATACTCCTGAAGAAACACACTACCCCAGTAAAGACTTTTAAACTGTTTTTTGAACCTTTGTGCAGAGCTAATGGCATTAATTTTAGGTTGCATGCTAGACGTAAATTAACACATTTTGAAGGCTATTTTGACGAAGCTTCTGTGTTACAACACACTGCATAGGACAGATGCACTGAAGCATACAATATGAAAGCCAGGTAAGCAAATTCATCTCTAGTACCTGTCAAGTTTACATTTGAAGTTTGTCATGAGGTAAGCAGCAAAACATTGGAAATTAGTAGGTGTACTTAAACTTTTGACTGGTAGTGTATATCAGAGAGAGGGGGGGGGGGAAACAGGAAAAAAGAGGGGAACCATCCCCAACAGCGCACCAGAACGGACGAAACAGAATATTGCAGGTGCCTTCTCAAAACAAAGAAATTAAGACAAAGCCTTCCTATCATCCAAACAAAGAATAATGCACACCTTTCACTTAAAAAAAGTTGAGAAGCAGTGCACCACTGTTTCCTCGTGGACTTGTGACCCCGGGGTCTGGTCATAGGGGGTAACGGAAACACCATCTCCAAACCAGTAACTAGGTGATGTAGGCCTAAAATATTGACCAAATTGAATCATGTCCTCCGCTATATATATATATATATATATATATATATATATATATATATATATATACACACACCTTTTCTCTCCCCATTTTGCTATAAAAATTCGTGAGCGAAAGACGGGCTCGATTTAGATAAAAATATGGATAAAACGACTTTTCTTTTTTTCTCCTGTTGTGCAAAAACGGGAGAAGAAAGCGAGACCTTTCAACTACGACCTTTCACTTTATATACAGTACGGAAGGAGTTTCTTTTTATTTATTTTTATTTCCGGAAGGGGATTACAGTTTCGTGACAGTTTCGTCCGCTCTGTGTGTGTGTGCGCGCGCGCGTGCGTGCTGGAGCTGGTGTCCACCCTCCTAAGTCACCTTCCTCTTATATTCTTTGTTCTCTTGGTGTCGTAGGCTAGTCTGTATATAAATATTTTTTTCCTTGGACAATTTTAACACCTTTTTATTTCTTGCTTATATATACTGTATATATATGACACAGGACTCGTCTTCCTGCCAAACTGAACCACACACTCGAAAACAAAGTTTAAATTTAATTGTATTTCTTTTTAATTAGAAATCTATGTATAAATTTGTAGAACGTTAAAATTAGCGAAGAATATTATTGTCGCTAACCGTCCGTTGAATCTTTCCTTTCCATGACATTAAAACGAGTCAAATGTTCGATAAGAAACTAATTACCTTTTTTAATTAAAGTGAATGGAACAGCCGTGGACGGCCAGGCATTTTCATCGAAGATATTTTGGAGTTAATCTGGAGCAGTGATGAATTTTCTTAATTCATTGCACTTATTCTATACACTTAATTGAGTAATTCTCTCTCTCTCTCTCTCTCTCTCTCTCTCTCTCTCTCTCTCTCTCTCTCTCTCTCTCTCTCTCTCTCTCTCTCTCTCTCGACTTTCAGAAAGCCTTTGATAAGGTACCTCACCGCCGGCTAATGGCGAAAGTGCGCGCGCTGGGTATCGGTGGGGAAATAGGTAGGTGGATTGAAAACTGGCTGAGGAACAGGCGGCAGAGGGTGGTAATTAAAGGGGCTAGTTCGGGTTGGGCCTCGGTCACTAGTGGGGTTCCTCAGGGTTCCGTTTTGGGCCGCTGTTGTTTATCATTTACATAAATGATATCGACGATGGCATCGTCAGTCGGATCGCCAAATTCGCTGATGACACCAAGCTTGGGGCCAATGTTGGGACGCCCGAAGCGATCGAGGAACTGCGTGCGGACGTAGGTAGGATAGGAGAGTGGTCCGAAAAATGGCAAATGCCGTTTAACTTGGGTAAATGCAAAGTGATGCACATTGGCTACGCCAATCCCAAGTCGGACTACTCGATGTTGGGTAGTAATATCGAGGTGACTGATTTAGAAAAGGACTTGGGTGTGCTAATTAGCAGCGATCTTAAGTTTACGAAACAGTGTGTAGAGGTGGAAAAGAAAGCCCAGAAACTATTGGGTTATATCAGGAGGCAATTTCAGTTTCGGAACAAGGAGATTGTGCTCTCACTGTACAATTCCCTTGTTCGGCCGCACCTGGAGTATGCTGTGCAGTTCTGGTCGCCCACCCTCAGGAAAGATATTGAGAGGCTGGAGCGAGTGCAGGCGAGGGCCACAAAGTTAATCCCTTCCGTTAGGCATATGGGCTACAATCGACGGTTACGCGCCCTGAACTTGTTTTCGCTTCGGAAGTTGTGAACAGTTCCTCTGTGGATCAGTTCAAGAAAAGGGTAGACGAAATCTTGCACACTATTTGAGTGTGTAAAGACATTTAGGACCTCAGTCTGCGGAAATTTCTTTTCCTATAAAATAGTTAATATCTGGAACCAACTTCCCTCAGAGGTTGTTTCCAGTCAAAGTGTAAATGTGTTTAAAAATAGGCTAGACAAAGTACTGAATACTTTCATAGTTTAAGACTAAAACATATGGCAACTCTGCAGGAGATCGCTTGCACGGTGTCTCTGTGAGCAAGCTAAATGTAGAGCTATTTATATATTCTCCACTTTCCTGTAAAATTTCCTTGGCTACTTTTCCAGGGTCAAGGTATTTTCTTCAACCTTTTTCCGTACCTGCCTCTGGCAGGGAGGGAGCGGAGGGTGGGGAGAGAGCCTTCTACTTTTCTATCCAGTTTTCTACTACTGCTAGGATAGTTGAAAAAAAATAAACTTTTACCAAATTTTCCCTGGCACCCGTTGCCATTTGTACCTCCTCGGTATGGGCCGCAAGGCCTTTTGAGGTACTACTATCTCTCTCTCTTCTCTCTTCTCTCTCTCTCTCTCTCTCTCTCTCTCTCTCTCTCTCTCTCAAAACAACAACAACAACAACAACAACAATAAAATAATTTAAAATCTCTTAAAATTGTGCTACTCAATGCTAGGTCAATTAGAAGCAAACTAATGGAATTTATAGCGCTAGTCAAAACTAAGAACTTCGATATTATGGGAACACCTGAATCCTGGGTTCATTCTGAATCAAGGGACTTTGTAGGAGAATTTGAAATAGTGGGTTATGAAATGCTTCACAAAGATAGGAACAGAAGGGAAGGTGGCGGTGTGCTTTTATATGCTCGTGACTTCCTGCACCCGGTAAACAGTAATATTGTATCTGCTCATGAAAGTTGGGAATTGATCTAAATTTAAATAATAAAGGAGTACATCTATTTCTAGTATAGGCCACCTCGTAACCCCGTTGATAAGGATATAAACTTGCATAATCAATTAAGCAGCTTCGTGAATAATAATGTTAGTGATTTTTGGTGATTTTAATTGTGGTAATATAAATTGGGAAAACAAAACCGCTGATGCTGAGGGTTCAAGACTTTTGGAATTTGCAGATGATAATTTATTAAGTTAATGTGGATGGCGGTGGATGACGAAAGCCATTTACGGATTGAAACTGTACCTCCTTCAGGACCAGTTCAGGATGACCGGGCGGGAGCTGAAAGGAGTCACAGAAATCTGCCTGTTCGTCGCCCTGGCCTACGCAAAGGCTTGGAGTCGTGCGGCGAGAGCAGAGCAGGCCCCACGTGTGGATCTGGAGTTCTTGCTGGACCTGGAAATACTGCAGGAAGATGCCGTGATCGTCGACGTCGCCAAGCAAGCGCAAGCGGCCATGAAACGACACCTCTGGTACTTCTCCGAGACGCTGGTCGGCTTGGCATTCTTCGATCAAGGGGTTCCTCAGGAAGAGAGAAAAAGGATGCGAGAGAACCTCGCTAAGCCGGCATCGAGGAAAGCGTCTGGAGGGGAAGACGGTCCTCGGCTCCTTCAAAGGAAAGAAGATTTCGGATTTCGTTACCTCGAGGACGAAGGATCTCTTCACCGCACTCGGGATCAACGGCGCCTTCGTCGAAAATCCCGCTTCGTCTTGGGAAAGCGACCCACACTACCAAGCAGGCCTAGCTAGGGTCCGCGTCCTGACTGTGGTGAACGACTCGGCTGAACGGGGCATCGCTCTCATCGAGAAATTCAATACTGCCCTAACAACGAAGGAAGAAGACAAACAGTACCTGCTGAAAGCAGTTTTCAAGAACAGGAAGGATTTTCCGAAGAAGCAGAAGGGGGAAATGATGAAGTGATGAGTCTGTGCTCTCTGACGTAAGGCGTGATTTCTCGGGACCCCTTATTGTTGTCGAAGGAGTCTCATTTTTGGCCAGGAGTGATAAATATGTAAAATGAACACGGGCATCTATGTGGATTAAAAATATAATGTGGTTCTCATTTATGAAACACCCTAATATATATATTAGGTAACGTCAGAAAATGGAGGTTACAGGTTTTCCATCATCGGAAAGATGAAAAAATTTTATTGTCGCGTTTTTATGGTTTTACAATTTGATATTTTTTATTTATATTCACTCTTAATAGTTAAAGTAAACGACTGTCAGAAAATTATACACTCTTTCCTCCTGATAATGTTATGCATATTAATATTACAGCCCTCTGATAACAGTTTGGTGCAAACACAAAAATTACAAATGGCCAAAAGTCACCATCGGGTGAAATACAGTAATTATTTTACTACTGCTTTACAGTACGATTTTTAAGAACTGTAAACCTCAAATGTCAACAGTTTTTGTATTGATTCCATCATGTTCATTCGCAGGTTTAATTCAACTTCCAGTTTTGCTAGGTTAGAACGAAGCCGATCCTGATCCGTGAATTTTGGATCACCTTACATATATATATATATATATATAGTCGGTGACAAGTTTTATTCATCCGAATATTATAAAGTACTAGCTAAAGTGGGCCCTACGGGCACATTTAGCGAGATCTGCAGTGCTCGGGCCTTCTGCCTCAGTAATTGGGGGGCCGCAAACCCTCCAATTACTGGGGAGTCAATAGTTGTCAATAGTTTTCGGTCAATAAAACTATATAAAAGAACGCAGCAATGAAAATCTTAAGCTTCACATCCGAACCCGGTGTATCAAGCAATGAAAATCATAAACGCGCTAGAGTAAAAAGTTGAAACAAAGCAAAGCGCATTTATTTCTATGTTCAGAATTACTTAATAGTAAATACATGGTGTCTACAGACATAGATATAGATCCTATTTCTTTACCGCTTTTACAGCGTGCTCGGCAACTGAAAACCATTCACAAAGAAAATATTTTTTCTTTTTTTTTTTCCCCCTTTTCTTTAGCTCTTTGGTGGTGAGTTTGGCATTTGTGTATGACGTATAAAACAATACGTACCAATCTTAAATCTAGAATTCGTTAATATGAGGTAATTTGCTGTAATAATTTATTAGGGTAATTGTAACAAAACAAAGGAAAGTTTACGTAGATATATTAATCTGCAGAAATAGGGTAATTTAAGCAACCTTGATGAATATTTGTATTGCAGACGTTTTAGAAGCAAAAGGTGTGAATTAATTATGTCTACAAGAAAACTATCGAAAGGAGCCTTTTTTCTACACCTTTATATTAAACTAATATAATATATTATTTATTATTTAAAACAATATAATATACTGTATATTATTATATATTATTTTAAATATAATGTTTTTCTCAGACACTCCCTTCAGTTTTTTTATTCAGGAAGGAGGGGCCAAGGGCGAACGCCCGCAAAAGTGCCCCCCCCCCCCCCGATAGAAGAAGAAGAGAGCCAAAATATAATATCGTCTCAATAATTATTATGTTTGAAAATTTTAGATTACAAACATGCACTAAAATATTAAGATGAGATAATCTATGCGTTATTATTTTTTATCCGTTGCAACGTCAAACGTCGTATGATAGGTGGGGGGAGGGGGAGACCAACTGAATCTGGATTCAAAACCAAGGATGGCTACAGAATCGAAAAACAATCGCCTCACGTCGCTGATCTCACTGGAAGCGGTGTGAAGACGTGGGTAAACCATTTATGCTTCCCAATTTAAAATATACCCATACATTTATCATACAGCGCGTTTCATCAATATTAAAAAAAAAATCCTAAAAGATTACGTCCAAACAAGTAGTTTAGATCCGTTTAAGTCGTTTAGATCCGTTTTGGTCGTTTAGATCCGTTTATATATATATATATAATATATATATATATATATATATATATATATATACTCGGGTGTCTCAGAAAAATGCATACACACTTTACTTGCAGATAGTACAGATATATTGGTGTATGTTGTGTTACAAGAAAGCAAGAAATGTAATTTACAATATGAACTAGCGCAAGTGTTCAAAATAGTCTCCATTTTCATCCAACCACGCCTGACATTATTGCAGAGTGCCATCCATGACCGTAACTACCTATGAGGTCACCGAGGTCCGGACCTCGGTAATTATTTCCTAAAAAAAAAAAAGAGACTGAACCGTTCTCCGTGTATGAAACGCATATTACCGCTTTTCTTTTGAAAAGGGGGAGCGTCGAGCGTTTTGTGTTTTGTGTTTAGTGTATAGCTTGGGTTGTGTTTGTAGATGTCATTTTGGTCTGAATTTTGCTCGTCCCGCCGCGCTCGAAAAAAATCTGGACCTCACTAATTTCTAAACCCTAGTTACGGCCCTGGTGCCATCTGTTGGCTTTCTACGGAAAAAAAGGGGTCCTGTCGATATATGTCTACTGGAATTACTCACGATTTAAGTGTATGCATTTTTAGGCGGCAGATTGCCTGGACGCTGGATAGTGCGCCGTGGACCCGTTGAATACCATTGTCGACGCCTCCGCTACAATTTCACCTGATACATGGGAACATGTGTGTGTCGTTCTGTTGTTTCTAAATGTCAGGCGTGCTTGGATGAAATTAGAGACTATTTTGAACATTCGTGCTAGTTTATATTGTAAATTACGGCTTTCTTGTAACAATAAACACCAACAATACCCATACTATACGAGTATTTATACTATTTGCAACTAAAGTGTGTATGCATTTTTCTGAGACACCCCGTATATATATAATTAATATATATATATATATATATATATATATATATAATTTAAGAGTATCAAGTGCAAAAAATATACTGAACCTAATTCAAGGTTAAGTGAAATGAAGCATGTATCATCGTATCGTGTCACAATAACTTAATAACTTGCCACAGAAATATAAATAAATATATATTAATAAAAATATATAGTTATTCATCAGATATTCTAAAAACGATATATATATATATATTATATATATATATATATATATATATATATATATATATATATATATATATATATATATATATATTAGTCTTCTGAACTATCTTTCGTTATTACTAAACTTAAGATATAACGTTTAACTTACTATTTTCCTTTGCGTTTAAACCTTTAGAAAATGGCAGGCAAATGTTTAAACTTTTATTTTCAAGACAATTTACTGTTTTTAAGATATGAGAACTGGGTAGTGTTCATATATATATATATACAGTGCCCGCGAAAAGTATCCGATCACCCTGGAAATTTGTATTTTTTACATAAAAAACAATGTTTAAATGTATACTAACCTTATATTAGTATTTTGTCATCTGTCCTTTGGTTTGGATGACTTGTTCTAGACGTTTTGGCATGGATTTAATCAAGTTTTGACAAACTTCCACTGATATTTCCTTGCACCATACCTTTTTGATGGCTTCTTGTAATTTTTCGACTGAGCCAGTGTCGTGGCATTCAACCTTATTTTTTATTATTAGCCACATATTTTCTATCGGATTGAGATCTGGACTATTACCAGGCCAATCCAAAATATCAAATTTATTGTCAGTAATCCATTTTGTCACTATTTTGGCCCTGTGACATGGTGCACCATCATGCATGTATGTTTTTGTCCTTTGGATTGCCATTGCCATTGGAAGTTTATCCTGTAGCATTGCTAAATACCGTGCACCATTCATAGTTGTGTTCTTCGGAAGAAAATATAGGTTTCCACGCCCATAGTAACCGAAACAACCCCAAACCATCACACTTGGAGGGTGTTTCATTGTCTTTAGGGTCCATCCTATTTGAGCCAATGGGCCGGCGAACCTTTTTTGGACAACTTCTGAATGTCAAAAATGTCGACTCATCACTAAATAAAACCTTCTTCCAGTCATCAACAGTGCAATGAATATATTTTTTACAAAATGCGACACGTTTTTTACGCATTTTTTCATTAATGAACGGTTTCTTAGCAGCATGGCGAGATGGTAATACGAGTTCTTTTTGGAGCCGCTCCTGGATAGTTCGTTCAGAAACACCAGATAACAAATTATTCATATTAAATTTTATTTCTTTCGCAGTTATTGTTGGGTTTTTCAATACTAAACGTTTCATAAGTTTGTCTGTTCGTGAATTTGTTTTTCTCGGTCTGCCAGATCGTTTTTTAGGGACTGGCGTGGTTAGGCCGGCATTGTTCTTAGCCCGTGAAACCCATAAATTAACGGTACTTTGGGATATGTTTAATTCCTTAGCTATCTGTCTCTGTTATTTCCCACATGTATGCAAAGCAACAATAGCACCTCGACAATCACTCTTAAGTTGTTTTTTAGCACACATTATATATAAATTTTATTTACACCACTTTCTGTAAAAAATTAAAAAATATCAATAAATTTACACAAACAGTGAAATCTGACAACTTTGAGACACAGCCACCCGCAACGAAGGCTACCAGAACACTAATTTGAGAATGCGTTGGATAGCTCACATATCAGCGAGCAACCTCAAAGTTACCAGATGTCGCTAGAACAAATAGAAAGTGAATTATGTGTGTCTGAATATCAAGGGAAAATATTGTATTTTCTTGAGTGATCGGATACTTTTCGCGGGCACTGTATATATATATATTATATATATATTATATATATATATATAGCTTTTACATATATTGATTTTTAGAACATTGAACGTATATAATAGCCAAGCAGATATGATGATTAGGATTAGGTGTGGGCAAATATTCAGAGAAAAACGGTTATTTGTTGGATATCTTTAAAATGAAAAATAGTCACCGAGACGAAATTCTCTTAAAATTTTAACCCTTTCTTTCATTCACGACTAAAATTGGATAGCGATAAAAATTCGTTTCTTATTGATTAATATTAAGTGATAGCTTATATAAAAATATTTTGTTTAAGACATTTTTGTACTACCTAGGCATAATCATCGGTGACTAAAATGTAAAAATCTTGACAAAAATAATACAGCACGAAAACAAACTTCCGTTACATTCAAGCATCTTCTGATTATATTCAACAACAAAATACTACATAAATAAAACTACCTAAATAGATTCCTTCCATGTTTGTTATCAAATTGAATGCAATCACAGAACAATCCGCCTACGCTGGCGACTGGTGGCAGCGTAGGACCGAAGCACACGGAAATTAAGTGGCTGCTACAATAACGCTAGCCTCTGCTAGACTCTCTATAGTCGTGTGTAATTATTGGGCCAAGTGTTATACATCCGATACAGCGAGTGAAAGGGTTAAATTAGATCTCGTTTACAAAATATTTTAAAAATGTATCTGTTTGTAGTATTTCCAGTCATAAAAATTTAATATTGCGTCGTATATAGTATTTGAATTGCCACTCGATGTATTTCTTATATTTACAAAAAAGTGCTCGAAGAATTGTGCCGGCTGTTGTACGATATCTGTAAATAAATTTTAAATTGGTGAAATTTTCTATTTGTTTATTTTACTCTGTACTTTGTGTGGATTTTTTTTTGTGGCGATTACGGTTCCAATTCTCAACGAATTATTTGCTTCTGTACCATTTTACACACACACACACACACACACACATATATATATATATATTAACCCTCTAACGCCGACTGGGTCGAATACGCACCGTTTTAAATATACGCATTTAGACTTAACCCTACAAAAACGTTCGGCGTTAACGGGTTAATCGACACTTCCATAGCCTAAGTGGAAGGAAGAGTTTAACAATTTTCACAGAGCATCATTCTGCCCATTCACCCATGTCAGGGTACGAGTAACTCGAAACACTACTGCCAAGTGAAAAGGGGGTCAATGTACTGACGATGCTTCTATATATACAGTATATATAACGGTCGTGTTAATATGTGGATTCTTGAGACGTTCTTTGACTGTCTTGTTTAGAAACAAAGCTCGGAGGTTATTTGGTTTGTTTGAAGGAAGATAAAGAGCGGGAGAATTTTTGTTATCAATTTTTCATAAATGCCGTGCTGGAGTTGAGATGCAACGTAAACCTTATTTACATATCCGACACTTTACAATATGATATTATAAAATATGTAAAGTTTTCCTTTATTGCCCGCTTTGTTTTCTTTCATACAGATTATAAATGGAGGTCTTAGATCTTGTCTGCACGCTAGAACTTTGGGGTTAAAATCTTTAAGCGTGTTGTGGATGAAAGACGGTCGTTTGTCAACACCACTTGATTCTACGGAAAGATCTTTCTTACTTTTGTTAATAGCTGCTAAGTGGATGAAAGAGCATTTTTTTTATGTAATTTATGGTTCTCATGAACCATGGGCTTTTGTAATTTATAACAATGAGAACCATGGACTCCGTATCACTAGTTATCATCATCATCATCATCATCATCATCATCATTCGTTCAACGAATTTTATTTACAGTTTTAAATTTACTAATTTAGGAAATTGTTATCTCATTGAAATAACGAAACACACTTTGTGAATACAAATTGAAATGGAAAATCAAACCTATTTTCAGAGACTCATCCGCTGACTAAAAGAAAGGAGCAGTTAAGTAAACACTTAATTCAACGGACGAGTATCGCTGCGATCACTGAGCCTACAGATAATTCGATTACCTTTCAGTTGTGTTTCGACGAAGTGCGTGATCATTTCACGTTTGGTAAAGTGTTTGCTGTAGAGGGGGCTGCTGAAAATTATTCAGAAATTTCGTCTGTTGACCACGACTTCGGATGATTACTTCCCATTCGATATCGTTCCCATTTCCATCCGCGGTCTTCAAATGAAAATGCAACAAAGTGAGAAATTCTACATTTGAGAACAGTTTGTCGATTGGAGAAACAATATCGCTCCATTCTCATTCGCGGCAAAGGCGCCAAATGGAAATGGTTAATATTTACTAACCTAATTTAACTTAACCTGAACTAAAGTGGGAAAGCCATGGATAAAAATTGGAATGACGTTGAGTAAAAGTAAACCGCGGAATGAAATGGCAATGCCATTAAGTGAGATTATACCCTTCAGATACACGAATGTTGTTTTGAGTTGAAATGTTTGCGAATCATGAAGCATATCGTATTACAGGAGGAAACGACCAATCTTTTAATTTAGGATTTTTCCTTTGAGAAAAGAGAGAGCTCAGCTGTCGCATCTCAGATTTGCCTCAACTGTGTGTGTGTGTGTGTATATATATATATATATATATATATATATATATATATATATATATATATCAGTGGCGACTCGTGGTATAAATGTATGGGGGTGCGATTTCATAAAATTTATAATTTTTAGAATTGTAGTACATAAACAATCACATGGTGCCTCCGTACGGTACTTATGTCAAAAGAAGCCATAAATTTGTATTCAAAAAATATTTTAATAAAATATAAAAATAATTGTTGAATAAATTTGACTATAATAAATTTGACTATAATAATGTACCACTGTACGACAACACGGACTCACAATAGGCTAGTGCGAATCCAACTGCCGCTCACAAGAGTACTGTACTTGTATTAACATATGCGGCTATGCCAGACGTACAATTCTAGTTAATTACAAATAAGTAATAATTTTAATAAAATACATATAAATGGCTTATATCATTATTACTGAAGTAACTATTAGTAAAAATAAAGTTATTATAAAAAAAATTCGCGATTGTACTTATATTTTCATTACAACAGTAAAATATAATTTATATTTACTTGAGCGAAAAATCTATCGCTCCATTCGGCTGCAATATTATTTTGTATTCAAACAGCGGTACGCTATTTGAAGCTATGCTATAAGTTTAGAATATTATGTACTGTGTGAAGGCTTACTCAAAATGCCTCATGAATCATGATATGCCACATGAATTTTTAAAATATATTTCAAGAATATTTATTTTAATATCTTAAAATTAATATATTTTTATCTGTTAAATTAATATTTATCGTTTCAAGCAAGGGGGAGCGACCGCTCCATCGCTCCTATACGCCAGTCGCCACTGATATATATATATATATATATAGTAAAACCTCTGAATACCTGACGTTTCGAACATGGCTCAGTTTTATATAGTATAATATTGAAAAAAATAATTGGTTAAAACACCCACGTACATAATTAAAATATCTGCCAACCAATTCAAATGGTTAAGCCAACCATATTATATGATTGCACTAACAATTTAATTTGTTACCAGAAACATAAATAAGAAGTAATGTGTGTGAAAATACTGGGCAACATCCTATTTTGGCGTCCCAAATTATTCAACCAACCAAAAATAAACGGCACTCCAACACTTTGAAATTACTTGTTTATGTTAGTTAGGTTAATTGACTGCCCGGTTAGGTCAACTGTACGCCCTTGACGATTGGTCAGGTTAAGTCATGAGATTTTCGTTAGTTTAAACGAAAATATAACTATTTAACCTAGCCAATCATCAAGGGTGTACAGTTGACTTAACTGGTTGGTTGAATAATTTGGGACGACAAAATAGGATATCGCCAAATACTGTAATATATTTTATATATTACATATTTCATATTTTTTTATATTTTCTTAGAGTAAGTTCTGCTTGTGAAACTTAACGATATTTTACAGTATTTAGGGCCTACTGTGGGGTAGTTATGTTTTTGATGTTTGTTATTGTATTTTGGGGGGGGGGGCTTTGCACACATTAGTTCAGTATTGAGAGGTTCCTATATATATATATATATATACACACACACACACACCGACGTTACTGTATTATTTCTAATCAATTGTATATATTTTTATCCTTAGTATGTGAACTGTCATTGTATTAATAATAATTGTCATATGGACTATAGTCTGCCAATAAACCTTTTTATTTCATATATATGACAAGGTTTCATAAAATTCACCTCCATTATTTCCTCCTTGAACGTTGATGAAAAATAATTTTTGAAAGGGCGTAACACATCATCCAACGTTCATATTATTTCGGAGTGTAATTTTTTAATGCGATTTTTTATTCTCTTGACACGACATTGCTCTCGTTCTTTGATGGTTTAATCGGCAAGTGTTGACTCTGTGAACCAGTTATAATACGCTCTCATCGATACGGAAAATCGATGTGCGGAATAGACGTCAAGGGAAATTCACAAATTCTTTCATAAAATCCTTTTTAGAAATTGATAATGATTTTATTTATTATTATTATTATTATATATATATATATATATACTTTTAGGATAAAAACGAAGACGTAGAGCAAGAAAGTCATCATATTTGGCTGCAGCCGACGTTTCGGGCAACTCTACCCATTTTCAAGGCCTAATAAATAAAAAGCTAAAATTAATGCATGACAAAAAAAAAAATATACGAATGTCAAAAACAAACTAATTCATAGCACAGAATAAAACCACTTAAAGAATAAAAATTAAAAAGCGTAAAACAAGCATAAGCCAAAAACAAAAATTAAAAATTATATACATGACAAATAACACATAAAAGTAAAACTTTAAAACTAAAAACATTCAAACAAATTAGTTAAAAACTTCACTAATAAAAGTTAAATGAAAAAACGCAAAAGTGCACGAAACATACCATGCTCACTTGACATCCTCAAACAACTGAGGCGAAAAGGAAACAGGGTCAAGGGGAAAAACAGAAAAATTTAGTTGGTAGGCATTCTAATTAATATAAAGGGGGTAACAGCTAGAATCAATATTTAAGCTGGAGTTCAGAAATTTAATGCACAAAGATTCATAAATACGGAGAGAGGACGGACATTTTAATGATTTAAGAATTTTAAAGTTATTAACGGAAATATCAACTTTACACTTAACAGAATGATTTCTAATGTAAAGTTGATATTTCCGTTAATAACTTTAAAATTCTTAAATCATTAAAATGTCCGTCCTCTCTCCGTATTTATGAATCTTTGTGCATTAAATTTCTGAACTCCAGCTTAAATATTGATTCTAGCTGTTACCCCCTTTATATTAATTAGAATGCCTACCAACTAAATTTTCTTTTTCCCCTTGACCCTGTTTCCTTTTCGCCTCAGTTGTTTGAGGATGTCAAGTGAGCATGGTATGTTTCGTGCACTTTTGCGTTTTTTTCATTTAACTTTTATTAGTGAAGTTTTTAACTAATTTGTTTGAATGTTTTTAGTTTTAAAGTTTTACTTTTATGTGTTATTTGTCATGTATATAATTTTTAATTTTTGTTTTTGGCTTATGCTTGTTTTACGCTTTTTAATTTTATTCTTTAAGTGGTTTTATTCTGTGCTATGAATTAGTTTGTTTTGACATTCGTATTTTTTTTTTTTTGTCATGCATTAATTTTAGCTTTTTATTTATTAGGCCTTGAAAATGGGTAGAGTTGCCCGAAACGTCGGCTGCAGCCAAATATAATGACTTTCTTGCTCTACGTCTTCGTTTTTATCCTAAAAGTAAAATTACGTCTCCTTAGGAGGGATCCTATTTCATATATATATATATATATATATATATATATATATATATATATACAGGGGGGCGGAAAGTAGCTCCCTATTTTGGATTGGTAAAAAAATACGTATATTATCCATTTATTTCAGAAGAAATAATATGAAAAGGTAGGCATACATGGTAGGTTTTCTCTAAAATTCAATGTGGGCTCCAACTCTTTCCACCAGCTTCTGGAGCCGCCCAGGAATGGCGTCCACTGACTTTAGCAGGAACTCCGGCGGGATGGAGGACATGACTTCCCGAATTCGGTCCTCCAGTTCTTCCAATGTCCTCGGTTTGGTGCGGTAGACTTCTTCCTTTACCCACCCCCAAAGAAAGAAGTCGCACGGTGTCAAGTCGGGGCTCCTGGCTGGCCATTGATGTGGACCACGACGACCCATCCAACGCCCAGGGAAGTGGGCATCCAGCCACTCACGGACAACAAGAGCGAATTGCGCAGGGGCGCCATCTTGCATAAATATCAGACCGTGCGACTTCTTTCTTTAGGGGTGGGTAAAGGAAGAAGTCTACCGCACCAAACCGAGGACATTGGAAGAACTGGAGGACCGAATTCGGGAAGTCATGTCCTCCATCCCGCCGGAGTTCCTGCTAAAGTCAGTGGATGCCATTCCTGGGCGGCTCCAGAAGCTGGTGGAAAGAGTTGGAGCCCACATTGAATTTTAGAGAAAACTTACCATGTATGCCTACCTTTTCATATTATTTCTTCTGAAATAAATGGATAATATACGTATTTTTTTACCAATCCAAAATAGGGAGCTACTTTCCGCCCACCCTGTATATATATTTATTATTATTATTATTATTAGATGAACCTCCTTTTTCAGTGTTTTTAAATTTTGATAGTGCAACTGATATATCTAAAGGAACAATCATATGCTGGAGGGTTGTTTTTAGTTTAATTAGTTCATATGGAAATGTTCTCTTCAATACGTGATACTCAGTATATCTCCATTGTCGGCGGTTCTGATATGTTAAACATATTACATTCACAGTACCCGTAAATGATATTCATAATGATATACACCTCGGTCGTGTAGTGGTTAGCGTCGCTGACTACGAATCCCTCGGCCCCGGGACCGAGACCCGGTGACGGCAGGCGGCGCTCAGCAAAACCCAGCTGTTTATCCTACCACGCAATAAAATTGGTTGGTAGATAAGTGGGTACCCTGGATAGCCTAGTGTTTAAGACGCTGGGCTGCTGGTGGGACGTGTTTCGGATTCCACTTTAAACGGTAGCTCTAAGGTGAAGTGAAAAGCTTGACCTTCGTCAGAATGAACGGTTCGAGCCGAAGCAAAACCAAGGTAACCAAGGTAACCAAGGTAGCAAAAATTATTTGTACGAAGGTTAAGTTTAGTGCTATTTTGCGAAGTGTATTCTGTAGTTAGTTTATAACCGTGAAAAAAATTACATGTTAGGAATCAAGCCATCGAAGTGTTGGTACTGGAAATTATACTATAAATTCAGTTTTTGTGGTATGATTAAATATTACCCCTAAGATTAAAAAGGCTAATATAATTCCGAATGCATTTCATAGACATACATGTTTTGTGTTTAAAAACAGCCGTTTATTCAACCAATTGTGAAGCGGTTTCGCTCTATATTTTAAATAGAAAGAACGCGAGCGTTAAGCGTTTTGCCCTGCAGTACAGTATACGTTATCGTGAAAGAGGCTAATTTCTGTATCTAATTACACCAGTACACATTTGAAAACTTGTCGATCGATTTTTACACACTAGTTGGTGATTATATATAATTTGAGTGCGCTGATCTCAAAAATATAGTTAGTTTTTCCCTATCACGTATGGTTTTCTTACTACAGGGTGTGTCATAAATCCCCCATTTATCCCCAAATGTGAACCATCTTATCGAGACCAACATTGGATTGCACATGCTAAACCATAAATTTTGTTGTTATAGACTACAGTAACGCTTACATAATAATGTAGGGTAAATATATATAACAACCAGTCCCGTTCCCAGCAAAATACTCTCTCCCCTCCCATCAATGGGTGGTTAACATTTGGGGACAGATGAGGTATTACAACACCCCTTGTAGCACGAAATCTTTAGGTGATAGAGTAAAACCTAATTAAAGCAGAATTAAATAGCTCCTAGCTCTTGGACAAGCATATTGCTTGTTTATGAAAGAATAAAAAAAGTAACTGAAAGAAACAAAATATATTTACCTTCTTTACTTGCAAACATTTCAGGACTTATTCCAAAGACTTAAGACTACGAAGGTAGATCTGACTAATGACGACTAAACCGGTGCTTCTTTGATGTTTTCTTATGCTGTGCGTTAGGCTGATCTCGTTGCAGACACCAGCAGTAATCCGCCATCATATTTGTATGCCATCTTCCTTGATATCTTCTTTCCATGGTTTTGATGTCCTGGTGAAATCGTTCCCCTTGCTCCTCACTGACATCTCCGAGATTTTGGGGAAAACGGTCAAGATGCGAAAATAAGAAGTGAACTTTCAGGCTCATGTTGCAGCCTAAGGCGCAAAACTTTTTAAGCATATTTTCCACCAGTCTTTCATAATTTTGGCTTTTGTAGTTTCCCAAGAAGTTTTCAACAACATCTTTGAAACCAAGCCATGCTTCTTTTTCTTCATTGGTCATTGTGTTCAGGAAATGATCGTCTTTCAATAACTTTCTAATCTGAGGACCTATAAAAACACCTTCCTTTATTTTCTCGTAGCTAATCTTTGGATATTTTGAACAAATGTACTTGAAACACTCACCTTCTCTATTCAATGCTTTGACATACTGCTTCATCAAGCCTAACTTAATGTGCAAGGGTGGTAGGAGGATTTTATTTGGTTCAACTAGATGTTCATGTAAAATGTTCTTTGATCCTGGGGTAAGATTCTCTCTCTAGGAGGCCAAGTTTTCCTCTTCTAGTGCTGGTCACGTGTTCGACTATCCCATTCGCAGATGAAACATGGCATCTTAGTGTATCCTGATTGCTGCCCAAGTAACATGCAAAGGACTTTGAGATCCCCACACAATATCCATCTGATTTTGATACTGAATTTTTTCCAGAAGCAGTTTCATGTTATCATAGGTCTCTTTTAAATGAGTAGAATGGGCCACTGGGATTGATGCATATTTGTTACCGTTGTGCAGTAACACTCCTTTTAGACTGGTTTTAGAGGAATCTATAAACAACCTCCAGTCACTGGTTTGGTATTCGATGCCTAGCTTGCACACTAATCCTGTGATGTCCTTGCAAAATACCAAAGGATCATCTTCTTCGAAAAAAGGCACGAAGTCTTTCTCACGATTTCTGTACCAAGCGAAGTATGTGTCGGATGCCAATAAATTGTTCTCCTGCAATCTAGACCCCAAAAGTTCTGCAGAGTCCTTAGGCAGATTCAAATCCCTGACTAAGTCATTTAGTTCGGCTTGGGTTAATGGTTTAGGAGGATCTCGGTCAGCAGTTGGCTGTTCATAAACATCATCATTGTCTGGATTTGGAGCTGAATCTGAATTGTATTGATCCAGACTCTCGGGTGGGCGGGGAATAGGAACTTCTGGATCATGGGGTACCGGCCTTATTGCAGATGGAAGACTTGGGTATTGAAGGCTCTCTTTATTCTTTGCATTATAACCTTTAATATTGCAAGAACAGAAGTAGCAGTTGTCGGTATGGTTTCTAGGCTCGCGCCATACCATAGGGATCCCAAATGGCAAACTTTTCTTTTTACCTTTACTCCAATTCCTTAGTGCCGCAACACACGTAAGACAAACCTTGTGTGGAGCCCAACTTTTGTCTTGATCTCCTAATTTAATTCCAAAATAAGCATGATAAGCTCTCTTAATGAAGGTCGTTACATTTGTCCTTTGTTTTACAACAACATACCGACCACAAATATAACAAAATATGTCTGGACTATGGGTACATCCTCCAGAAGCCATTATTAAAATTTTAAAGACGTAATGTTAGAATTATCTATCTGAAAAAACGAAATTAATTAAAGATAAAAAAGGTAAAAAAATTACAAAACGCCCCAAAATTGTTTTGCTAATAACTTTAAAACTGTTGGTGATAGAAAAAACTGGTAGCATTTTTTAATTCAGCGCAGCGAACTGCTTCAGAATCACAACTCAAAATAAAGAAATCGATTTTCATGCAGACCGGTGTTATTTTCTTCTTGGGGTAATGTAGTGATCTTCCCAGAAATTTAAACTTTTTTTTTTTTTTTGGGTACACGAAAGCTTTTCAGATAGGTACACTGAAAAAGTTGTGGTGTTAGCCCAACAAAAATGAGTGTTGTTAAGGTTATTGCTGCTTATTTAAGTTGATCTAAACCAGGGGTGTCCAACCTTTTTTAATGAAGGGCCATATTTCAATATTTCAAGTAATGACCCACACCGAGGGCCAGTGTGCAAATTTTAGATAAAATTTTATTTTAAAAATAAATTTTATTTAAATAAAATATGACAGTTAATGAATTTTCAGTATCCGCCAGCCCGGCCTGATACAAATCTTTGGTGGACCGTATGTTGAACAAGCCTGATCTAAACCATCCCTATTGTTATTCCTTCAACAAGGGAATTGTTGAAGTGAATGTAATGGTGACAACAAATATTCTGAAGATTATGATTTACGGACAGTCGTAGGCGCCATCTATAATGAGTTTGCATATTTTGAAAAACGGCTGACAAAGTAATAAAAAACTTTATTGAGAATCTGGGATTAAAGGATTTAATGGACAAATTTAAAGGTAAATAAGCTCTTCTGGATTATTGTAACATGTTAGAGATTATTGAAATAGTAATTAAAAAATAAAAATAGGTTGTTTAATTATATAAACTCAATAATTATTTGTACTAGGGGCACTCAATATACTTTTCCCTACCCTTTTTTTCTTAGCTAAATAATAGGCCATGGGGCTGAAATGTCTTTTGGGCCGTAAGTTTGAACTTTCTGCGCTTCACATAACCGGAATTTTCCAGTTTGAACCTCCCCTCCTTGTATAAAACCGCTTTTAAACGCCCTTGTATAAAACCGATGGTTAACGCAGTTTCGAAAATGGCACCTGACTGATGTGCGTCGTAAAGAGAGAGCTGTTTTCGAGTTCTTAACCGCAGAGAAGGAAACAGTTGGAAATATTCACAAACGTCTACAAAACGTTTACGGAGATGTAGTTGATCGAAGCACAGTTGGACGTTGGTCTAAACGTGCGAGATCATCGAGAGAGGGAGAGCCAGCCTCGATGATGAGCCACGCAGCAGTCGCCCGACATCGGCTGTGGCATCTCACACTGTGCAACGTGCTAACAGCATCATTTGATCAAATCGGCGCGTCACATACAAGGAGCTATCACTGGAGCTAGGAATTAATGAAGGCAGTGTGAACACGATAATTCAGCAACTGGGATACTCAAAAGTGTGTTCACGGTTTGTTCCTCGCGAACTGACTGAAGATCACAAAGCCCAAAGAAAAGAAATTGCTTCTGAGTCGTTGGTTCGATACGAGATAGAAAGGGATGACTGCCTTTCATGAACTGTGACTGGGGATGAGATTTGGGTGCACCACTTCGAACCTGAAACAAAACGCCAGTCCGTGGAATGGCATCACGCAGACTCCCCACGCAAGAAAAAGTTCAAAATGGCTCCCTGTGCAGGAAAAGTTATGGCCACCATCTTCTGGGACATAAAAAGGGTGATTCTGGTGGACATTATGAAGAAAGGACAAACAATCAACTGAGAGGCATATATTGCTACCCTACAGAGACTCCAGAGACGTATAAAGCGAGTTCGACCAGAGAGAAAACGGGAAGACGTCCTTCTTTTGCACGATAACGCAAGACCACACAGGCCACAGCTTGTAAACAAGAGAGGCCATCACAAAAATGCGCTTGAGTGCGTTATCCCACCCTCCATACAGCCCGGATCTGGCACCTTCAGACTTCCATTTGTTTGGGCCAATGAAGGATGTTATTCGTGGAAGAAAGTTTCAGAGTGACGATGAGGGTTGTTGAGGAGGTTAAGAGGTTGCTCCAGCGGAACCGAGCCGAGTTTTACCAGCAAGGAATAAAGGCCCTTGTTTCTTAGGTGAAGGAAAGCCGTAGAAAAGGATGGAGACTATGTGGAAAATAAAAACTTGTAAAAAAGGTATGTAATTACAAAATTTCTGGAACTTAAAGGAAATTTGGAAAGAAAAAAAAAAGGTGGGGCAAAATAAATTGAATGGCCCTCGTACATAAAATATCCCCAATATGTAAAAATAAAATTAAATTAGTTATTCCTCCATTATAAAAAATATATACTACAAATGTACCAAATGAATATTAACGGTATTGATGTAATGTATTCCTGCAATTTCTACAGGGTGGGCCGTAAGTTTCCATACATAGGAAAATTTAAACGTTTGTTTTTATGTTTCAGATACCCTAAGAATATGCGCTTGTAAGATCTTGTTTACTGATGAAGCAAATTTTTACGTCAATGGAGAGGTTAATCGGCAAAACATACGTTATTGGAGTAATGCTAACCCTAACTGGCTGAGTCCGACGAAGATTCAAGGTGCCGGTAAAGTGATGGTGTGGGCCGGGATATGGGGTGACAGAATTATTGGACCAATTTTTGTCAGTGGAAATCTTAATGCCGAAAGGTATCTTAACATGTTGCAAGAAGAGATTTTCCCATCCCTGCTAAACGAGGAAGGTAACTTCCCAGTTTACTTCCAGCAAGATGGAGCTCCACCTCATTATGGTCTTCACGTGCGTCGGTATTTGGATCAGCAGCAGTTTCCGGATGCTTGGATTGGTCGGCGTGGTCCTGTGGAGTGGCCTCCCAGATCCAGATCTCCCCCTTGATTTCTATCTTTGGGGGCACTTGAAGGCCATGGTGTATCAGGAAAAGATACGAGACATAAATCATCTAAAGGAACGTATCACCAACGCCATTACAAGCATAACGTCAACTGTGCTAATGCGTGTTCATCAACAGTGGGGAACACGTATTGAATGTGTTTTCAAAACAATGGCAACCATGTAGAGCATATTATATAAATAAAAATGGTTGTCCATAAAAAATGTTTATTTTTCCTATGTATGGAAACTTACGGCCCACCCTGTATATTTTTGTATAAATATTCGCATTTTTCAAAGTTCTCAAATGATTTAATTAATTCGACAAGTTTGTTTATAATTAAAACCAAATATTCTTGTTCCATTTTACAAAATGGGGAACAAAACATTTTTTTAAACTTTAAAAGTAACACGTAGCGAAATTAGGGTTTTTGGTTACATTATTCCATAATTTTCTTAAACAATTAAATTATACAG
Source organism: Bathynomus jamesi (assembly GCA_023014485.1). Taxonomy (NCBI): domain Eukaryota; kingdom Metazoa; phylum Arthropoda; class Malacostraca; order Isopoda; family Cirolanidae; genus Bathynomus; species Bathynomus jamesi. The sequence goes on along the minus strand of JAJOZX010002333.1, from coordinate 649 downwards.
AATACTCATGATGAAAGAATACGCAGTTGTTCGTTTTAAGAAAATGAAAGTTTTTGAAAATTCCCCCAATTCCTCAAATTTTCTGAAAATTCCCGGGAATTTTACAACCGTAAACAATACAAAAAAATATATATCTATTTTGTGAATGGAAATTGGATAATGCAAAGCTTTTTGAGGCTTTGTTAAAGACTAAGAAATTAATTTATTGCATTGAACTTCGTTGCATGCACGATATTTAAAAATGCGCGTGACTCTGATTTAGGTTGAACTCGTTACTAAATCTTTTATGGAATGTTATAAAATCAGCTTTCAAAACTGATAAATCGAAGAATTAAAGAGGGCAGTATTATAAAGTTGCGTATAGCATATTCATATTTAAGAGCCCAGTAAAGCTTAAAGCTTGAGGACTAAATCTAGCTATAATAAAAACTTTGCGAAATTTTGAGCAGAGTAACAAATATTCTCGCTCAGTCGCCCGTTAGGGTCGGATCTATGAAGATGAGCGGCGTTAAAGATCGAGACGTGATCACAAGCCCTACCCGTCGGTAGGGAGCCGAAGGCGCGGCTTGTTAAATAAAATAAATAGTCCTTTCACAATTATTTATGTTAAAACAAAAATTGTAAAGCTGATGTATTTGTTTTATCAATG